>SSNP01000105.1:366645-643685 GCA_006937955.1 Pachypanchax playfairii
GTGTTGTTAAACTTTGCAAGTTTATTTAGATTTAAATGCAATTTTCTAAACATCTATATAAATATGTGTGTATATATCTGATATGTACAAGGGCTAAAGCTAAAAATGCAGGAAATAAAAATTAACACTAAAACATTTTAAAAATAAAACGTTTTAGAAAGTAAAAAATAGAAACTTGATAAGAATAATTTATTGTAATTTTAAAGCATTAGATTAGTCTCATACCTATAAACTATCTTCCTGCAGACATAAATGACTCCAATTGTAATGATCCCAATCAGTACAAGAACCCAGATTACAGCAACAGCAGCTTCAGGTGAAGATGTTTCTGTTGGTCTGATGGTGACTTCATCTTCTTAAAAATAAAAAAGTTAGAGGTTTTAATTGTTTGGAAAAACTATATATTTACCATTGTTACAGAAAGTGTGATTTACAATATGGTGTTACTGACATTGTTCTTTTGGGTATGAATATCAAAATGTCCCAAGACACAAAACAGCTGCATCAATTATGTTTGCTATAATTCAATAAAACACTCTAAATAATGTTCAAAAGTGTCATTTATAAAATGACTCAAATAAATTCAGTCACTAACCTGCCACGGTGATGTTGATCTGAAGAGTAAATGTTCCTGCTTTATGTGAACATTGACACCTGTAGTTTCCGCTGTCTTCTGATGTTAAATCGCTTAGATAGAGAAACAACGTCTTATTTATTGATACAAGTGAGAATCTGGAGTCACATCCAGTTTCAAAGCCTCGATCCTTTCGGTACATCAAACGACACTCTTCATCTCCACTCCTCTCAGTCCTTATCTTACACACCATAATCACAATTAGGTCTTGTGTGTTATTACTGCATGTTGGAGTGAAATCTGCTTCTTTCCTGATTGTTTTCACAATCTGCTCCCGAGTTTCTGCAAGGTTAAGAGAAGTTACCTAAATAGTATTAAACCATTTTTAGAATTCATAACATTTTTATATTTAAAACACATACTTTGTGTCTATATGCTTAATTAAAAAAGATATACATAAATAAAAAACAACATTTCAGATAAATTAAACATGAAATAAAGATTTATGGTACAAAACCTTTGTAGCACCAACAAAACGTGATCAGCTGAAGAAACATGAACAACATACTGGTTAATACTGACTATAACCAACTACTGCTGGTCGAGTTTACTGTGAGGGTGGGAACAAACATGTCTACATGCACATCACCTCAGCTATGAAACCGCAGGTTTTTAACTCTGAGAAACCAATAAAGACATAATGTACCATTTATTTCTTTGCATCAAGAAGTTCAGGGAGGATAAACACAAGCAGTTTCATCTGGTGTAACTTTATAAAGTTTATAAACATGAATCCAGATTCACTTGTAACAAAGTCTGACTGTTTCTCTACCTAATGATTTTTACATTAGATGATGTTAGAAACAGTGTGTGGTACTTTTATGATTCTAATATGAAAATTAAAAAAAACTTGAATAAATCTAAATTAACCAATGTGCCCTGTTATGATAATTAATTACAGAAATGGTAAATGATAATGAGGAAATCTAAGACAAGGTAATTATTACCAGGCAAAAATTTTACTTTAAACTTAGACAATTAAACTGCAGCCTGACAAAAGTTTAGTGATGTCATGTGGAAACTTTGCTTAGATTAAAATGTCTTTTAGTTTAAACTGAACAAGACAGATTTTGGAAAAGAGATACCAACTTAAAGTAAGAAAATTCAGACAAATTTCAACATGTCTTATCTGTAGCAGTGGGCCAAAGATTTCAGAGCAGAAATGTTTACGTGTTCTACTCGGTACAGTCCTCCAGTCGATGTCTGGACCTCTCAAGCTCAAAGTCAGCAGGTGAAGTCTCTGTAGACTGGCTGGTGAAGTGAGCTGGAGTCAGGATCCTTTTGAGGATCCTCCAAGAGATGTTCAGACTTATCTGACTGGATCGGGTCAATAAAAACAACTCAGAGTTCTTCTGTCAACCATCAATGGGAGATAACTCTTTCTAAATATTTTAATTTAAAGAGACACAACTTTTACTGGTGTGAGAATAACCTTTACCAGGTGAAACTTAAGTAAAAGAACCAGGTAGCACCTCATGCTACCAGTAGTGACACTGACCTGAACTGCAGGAAATCAGTCAGAAACTGATGAAGAGGGAAATAATGTCTCTGTGGCCTCCAGCTGCAAAACTCAGTCCTGTTTTTGCGTCATTTCATTGTTTCCTCTTTAGTCACCTGTTGTTAATGTCATTAATACCAAACCAGCTGACACTGATTAACACCACATTTTTTGAACAAGACATTTCAGTCCAAAATCCTATTTGAAGGATTGAACACACAAAAAACTTGAGTAAAATCACAAATAAAACTAAAAAGTGAGAAGTTGAAGAAAACTGAAGTTTTAATGACAAGTTATTAGTTAAAATTATTACCTGTTAATTTTTCATTTCATCTCTTACCTGTGGCCTTTTGCACTGCATAAAGTTCCCAGTATAATGACACAGATTAGAGAAATAATAGTAATAATTACACGGAGAAGTAAAAGATCTCAGTACGTCTCCATGGAGTCTTCTTTTTCTTAGAAAAATAAAACAATCTTCTTATATTATGACAACAGATTTTATAAAAACTGCCATAAAGAATTTTCACAAAATATTAGCTGTAAAACAAAATGTAAAGCATAAGAAAAGCAAACTGCTGTTTAACCCTGCTGGTTAATGTGTTAACTAGAACTAATAATACTGTTGCTGGTCATACTGTATGTACCAGCTGGGAGGGAAGAAACATACAGTACTTCATCTCAACTAAACCGCAGACTTTGTTCTGATAAGTATCTGAGGTCTTCATAAAGGAAGTTGAGAACATCGTCTCTGTTTTCTAACATTAAACAACTGAATGTATATATGATACGTATATCTGATATGTATATACTGAAAATGAAAGGATAATGATTATATTGACCTTTAAAGTTACAGTTACTGTTACTCACAGTTACTCGATATGAATCCAAACTGCTCTGTAAGATAAATCTTTACATTAAATTGGATACATTTTATCTGGAAATTCTTTCTGTGTCATCAATCAGAAAACAGCTAAAAGCTGCAGGTTATGATGTTTTTATCTAAAGAAAATATGAATCTAAAAATGAAACAAGTGGAAGTTATTATCAGAATTATGAACCAGAACTAATGTTTAGTAAAATCAATAAAATCCAAAATGACTTAGAGGTCCAGACTTCGTCCTCTAAAGTACGGACACCATGAAAAACATCATGAGGGACTCAGTTATAATGTTTTTTCTGCAACCTAAAGTATCACTGCAAGGGCAAAAAACTGGTCCAGTTTTCCCACAACTGAGACATTAATCTGTCCCTCGGTGACCTGAGGTTCAACTAGCTGGACACGTCATCTGGTACCGAGTTTCTCAGGGACTAATCTTCTCAGGGAGAGTCTCAAACACATCCTGCTTTTTTAATCACCATCCAGATCAATCAATCCAAAAATCCCTGTACTCTCATCATCCAGGTATTCTTTATATGTAGTATGTGTATAGTAACAGACTGTATTTGTACGATAGGAAATGCAGGAATAATATCATATGTAGCTGTAACTATAACACAGCACCTATAATATGTATTATTTTCCTTACTTGCTGAACTCTAACACAAAGTACAAAGAAGTAGGGAAGTCCATCTGCAGAAGTATTCAAATCCTTTATTTAGATGAAAGTAAATACAAAAAAACCTGAAGAAAAACTCAAATAAAGTAAAATTAGTTTGATCAGTCCAACAGTATAGTTCTACATATCTGGTAAAATCATGTAACTTGTATTGGCTGTAAGTTTACTGTAGAAAAACATCAGAAATCTGATTAACAGAAGACTTTATCTTATTTATTTAAATCAATCCTCTGAATTCCAAATATAAAATGTACTAAAAGTTAAGTTTCATTAAGGGTTGTTTCATATGATGCAGCCGATCAGTGTTTTCAGTTCAACTTATTCTGAAATGTTGTTGAAAGGAAGTACAAACTAAAGCATCTTAGAAAGTTGCATCTAATTAAGATAATAAAGTTAAAGCACTCAGTTTCCTTCATTCCACCTGGTTATTTTAGAGATTTTGTCTTTATTTTCTAAACAGCACGGTCTTTATATTTACAGTTACTTTAAATCTTTGTTTAGATGTTTTCATAGATTTCCTCTGTTTGTCCAGTGTTTGGTAGCTGAACTGTCAGAGTTGTGCTTGCTGAGCTCGTGTTGATGTAATGATAACACCTCGACGACGTGGTCTGGTAGAGATCGTCTGCTGGTTGTTGAAGGCTTGTATAGGGATCATGTTGTTTATTCTATAAAACATAAAAACAAAATATCTCTGATAACAACTTGAACATCACAACAAACCTGTTAAAACACTCAAGATGAGAGTTAAATTCTTCACAAATGGCCGAGAATATTTTGACTAACTATGATCAGGAGGTATGATACAAAGTGAAACCTGAGTTTTTAGGTCACTACACCACCTCTTCCTGTCTGTCACCACTGACCCTCACAAACATGTACCCTCACTGGAAACAGCAACAACATTCTCTAAGAAGCAGCTGTGGTTGTTCTTGTATATGAATTGTTCTTCTAAACACCACAAACTGTTTCAGGTGACTTCAAAGGATTCAGCTGAGTTCAATAATACATACGATGACAATATTAAAAATAGAATCTCCAGTTCACTTCATTTTTAGCATTTTGGATTGTAACACCCACATCGTCTAGTTTCCACAGCTGATGGTGATTTTGTTCCCATCAGATCTGAGACTGAAGCTTACACTGAATAAAAGTTACAAAGTGCAAGTCCAATTCTTGATTTATAAATCTGAACTCAGTTAACTGTTTCTGATCTTCAACCAAAAACAAAATTACATAATATAATACTTACAGATGTTTCTGATCTTCCTGACTGACCGTTGCGTCTGAAAAAAAGAGAAGATAGAATTATTTTTATAAATATCAGTTAAATACTGCAAATGTCTGAGACAGAAAAGATTAGTTTAAATTAAATTCTTTTTTAAAAACTCAGGATTAATATCTGTAAATGGTGAAACACCTTGAACTGTTTAAATGACTTGAAATGAATTTTTCACTTTCCTCCAAACTGAATTAAATCAGGATTTCTAACTAACTTTCATTTAACACAAGCAGCAACAGACAGAAGGTGATAAATATATTGCTAAATGGAGATAAATAGTTACCTGCAATGTTTTTTACACAGTAAAAGTCCAAGTAACATCCCTGTTACGATGAGAAATCCAGCAGTGGTGCTAATTACCATGATCAAACTGAGCAATGAGAGAAGAGACAGTCTGACTGCATCTGCTGAAAACAAACCAAATCAGATCACATAAACACTCTAAACTGTGCATCGTTACTCTGAGCGCAATAATATTATTATTTACCATTGGATTTATAAAAAGATAATCCAACTCTAAAGTGTTTTACATTAAGCAGGATGATTTTTCATGGCTGTGAAGATGTCAGTATTCAAAAGAAGGAAGTTTGGATTAACAAAGTAAAATTAGTTTCTACATGAAACAGAGGTAAAAGTCAAGATTCAGTCTCTGTATCTAATATTATGTGAAAGTAGCATCTTATGACATATAAAATGGGTTGGAAGGGAAAAAACTCACTTTTCATCTGAAACCTGATTCTTATTGGACAATAAACTAGCAAGATAAACTATTTACCACCAAACACTCTAAACAAAATTAAATGTTAAACTAACTACTGAGCAGTGGGAATGAGTTTCAGCTTCGACTGAACTGAACAAAGACTTTTAGTTTGTGTATATAGAATATAATAAATCTTCCTTCACTGTACCTTCAGTGTCCAAACAGAAACACAGAGGAAGAATCAGAACAAAGCAGAGTGTCTGATGATCCATGATCACAGAGCTGCTGTCAGGAGGCTCTTCACTTTAATAAAAACAAGGAGTGTAAATGCTGCCGCCTTACATACTAAAAAACAAATGATTGACTTGATCCAAAAAAAGGAAGTGCCAAACGTGACTGCATCTAATCTTTGTGACTTTAATATACTTTCATTCAAGCAGACACCAATAAATGCTTAACGTATAAAATCAACAACATCAGGAAGAATATTTAAACGTTTAACTTACCTGCAGACTTCTGTCTTGAATTAACATCCACAACAAAATGAAATTTTAAATGAAATAAGTTGTTTTGGAGTTTTTAAAAAATCTTTTATTGTGAAGTAATTAAAAAGGTCCATGTGTCTACACACCCTTCAAGCCAACCTTGTAGTGCAAAGTGCTTTACCATGTGTTGCTCATTCATATACACAGTGTGGTTCATATTTACACTTGATAATGTTTGAATAGTTATTTTTTATTCTCATGTATATGAATACTGGAAGCAGTGGTGAGTACAATATCTTGCTAAAGGACACTCTGTCAAGCTACAGGGGATTGAACCCTTGATCCATGACAGACAACCTCTTTACCATCAGGCAGAAGAAAAATAAAGTTTTAAGGTTTTGAACAGAATTTCACGTTATTAATTTAGTGTTTTTAGGTATCCAAGTACTTTGTGAGAGATGTAGTGATCTGTATAGAGAAGTTAGAGGAAGAAGATACTTCCAGTTCATTATTTTACACTGTTTCAGTATGAATGAGATCATGTCAGCTCTGAACATCCAAAAATACATGACATATGATGCAGACATGATACACACTGTGTGACTAATAACAGGTGAGGATGTAACACAGACTCAGGTTTACATACAGCTAGTTGAAAGTCAGTGTTCAGATTTATATTGTTACACTTTTATTTTTAATAAATGATTCCAGACTGAAATAAACCAAAATAAGTGTTTTATAAAAACTCTAAATCTGAGGTGTGACTCCTGCTGAACGTCACTCAGAGTAACAAGCAACACCTTTTAGATTATGAGCATCATGTTTAAAACTAAAGCAGAAAACGAGCAGCACGTAAAGTTTATCATCACCTTTTAAAATAAGTATTTTCACCTATAGTTTTTCTCAGCAGCTTCTATTCTAATATTTACCCATTTGTGCAAAACTACTATAAATCTCTGTGATCATAAAGTACAACTACGATGAAATAGTTCTCAACATACTAGTCAATGGCCACAAGGCCTCATAGGAAAAAGTATTTTTAAAGAGTAAATTAGATCCAGTTTGGAGCTGATGTTCAGTGAGATAGTGTTAAATGATCTGTGGATGTTTGTTGTTGGGTTTACCTTTAATAATCAGCCTTCACCTCTGATACAAAGTTAAAGGATGAAGCAGATTCTCTGTTCACTCGTACTGAAGTGTTTGTAGCAGCTTCAGGCCTTTGATGTCTCGCACTTAGTCAGTCTGAGGTCAGGCTTTGCACCCTGTAGGCGGTCCAACACCTGCCTGAAAGGAAAGAAATGAGAGATTCATTTTATATCATCACCTCCACTTCTTTATTTTGTAAAGTTTGTAAAAATCTCTTTATGAAAATGTCCTTCAGATTATCAAGACTTCTGATGTTTGTGTTTCTGTACAGCAGCCAAGAAGACTCAAATCAAACACTGTAACTACATGTTTTCCGAAATATATTAAGTCCCCTGAATTTCCCCCTACAATATGAAGAACGAATGTATATTTCACAATATGTGTTTTTGCCTCCCGAAACTATTGTGAGCAAAAAAATATTTTTAAAAAAGAACATTGTCAGACTGAAACAGAGTGCGAGTTCAAACTAGTTACCAGAAACGGCACCACAAACGAGTTGACAGACGGGGGATTTGTAGGATCTAGAACCAGACAAGAACGTCGAGGTACAAACCAACTCAGACCTGCTGCTGCAGCTGTAGCTTGTGCACCAGCTCGCTCTGATGATGATGATGTTCGAGTGGTCATAGTGGTAAAAGTTTAAAGGTTGTGGTTTTAACACTACAATACAGTCAGGAAAGAAAAGTGTGAACAAAACATACTTGGCATTCCCACACCTCACTTATATCAGTAAGACAAATCTGTAATACAGAACCACGTTTGATTTTATTGATTCTTTAATTGACTAATTCTCTTTAGTGTGTAATACAAGCTAATAAAACTGTAGAATTTATTCTGAATGAAGCAGAAAACTTTTAAAGACTCTTATAAGATTAATGCACGGAAATTTTTATTTTGAAAAAATTTCTCTGCAGTAACATTTATATGGGTTTAAAATTTTTTAAAGAAGAATTATAATAAAAAAAAGTTTTAAATCAAACTTTTCTTCATATCTTTAGTTTGAGTTTGGTGGTTTTAACGTTGTGATCTTCACACATGGTGTGAGAGACTTTCCAGACTATAAGTTTCCATTTCTCACACAAACAAGAACCAAGAAAGAAATAATAAAAAACAGGATGCAAAAAGAGGCATTAAATCATTTCTAAACAACATGTTTCTCAAAATTTCAGCTCAAATAGCAGCAGGAAACTTTTTAAGTTACTTGTTTTTATGAACAGATGTGATCTGAGAACTCCAGATTTCATGGTGCTCTGACTGATTGAACTTAAAAACTGTTTTTCTGGCTCATAATAATCATCAGGACAACATGAGCTCCACCAGCAGAGGGACATAGAATCACACTTCATGGCTTCTTTCTACACAAATCCAACACTATTATTTTTTTCTCAATGTGAACTGAAATAGTTCAAGTAAACTTTGTGCTGACTTTAAAAGGTGGATGAGTTTTACAAGATGAAAAGAGCAAACTAAACCAAATAAAAGATAAGCAATGAAAAATGTATGGGTCATACAGTCTGTCATTTAAAAATAGTCAGAATCATATAAGAATAAAAGCTGTATTTTAGTATTTTATGTAATCCAATCTCCACTGTTAACACACATCAAGAAGAAGAAATGTATTTGGAAAAGACACTGACCTTTTTATTTTTCCTCTGACAGCTTTGAAGCCTGAAGCCAATACGTGACTCACATATATCGAGAAACCTTTCACCCAGACAGTCTGGTTGCTTTATTCTTAAAATGTGACAACTTTTTTTGTTTTCATAGTATTACATGTTGCCAATAATACACACCAAAATGCAGCTTTGTATTTTATTAACAAACCAAATAATTAAAGAAAGTATTAAAGAAAATTATGAAAAAAAATTAAACTGTTTTTAAAATATTCTTGTGATTCTGTGTATTTAGGCAGGTCATGCACAGTAACACCTCTCAGTTCCCCTCCTACCTTTTGTTTGTGGCAGGAAGCGGTTGGCAGAGTCTGCTTCGTTTTAAAAGGATCATCTGGTTTCTTTGCAAGAAAACTTGTCTGACCTCAGTACACCTTTCATGTTTTTATGAAGACAAATTAAAGAGAAATCTTCACCTTTTGACTTAAAAACTAACAAAGAAGCAAAGTTTTCCAATGAAACATAAAAATTAAAGACATCAATAAATGTAATTAAGAAAAACTGAAAATAAGCTCTGAGCAGTTCTTCCATCTAAAGTTAAATATTATTTAAAATGTGAAAGTGATCAATATGAGTAGGAAAGTATTTTTGTCCATTTTCACATTTAGTCCATAATAAACAGATTTTAATCAACAGTATTTTCATAAATATAAAACTGTATTTTAAATCATTCAAACAGATTTTTTCTGTAATTAACCAGAGTATCTTACAACAGCTGAATGCAGCTGAAACAGAAACGGAATGATTTTAAACTTATATCACAGTAAATATGTTCCTCCACCAGAGGGCGAAACTCGACAAGCGCTTTGAATTTGCCTCAAAGGCTGCTGGGAAATTTCACTGAAGAAGCATCACGAAACGTCCGAGAAGCTGATGGTTAAAAGGTAAACAGTTCCCTATGATGATATGAACGGATATACTGTATATTCAATGTATTTATGATATTAAAGTCAAATCGTGTCGCTCGTGATGTCAAATGTATTTTATCGCTTCGCTACGAAGTTTCATCAACCAGGTTTGTTGTCAGCACGCGCTTCATAGGAAGCCCGTCTTCACAGATCATTCTTTTTTATGTCTGCTGACAGGTTGGAGACCTGCTGAGTAAAGTCGGTAAAGTTACCGGAGAGTCTCGTGGTCATGGTAAGAAAAATCACCTCAGAAGAAACAGCTGCAGATGAGCAACATTTATTTATCATTTGGTAAATCCTGAAGGCACCAGGTGTAACAAATAATTATAAGTTTTGGTCACAACCTGGAATTAAAACACCTGCGCTTACGTTCTCCTTTCTACGGTGGCCCCGTGGTACAAACTACAACTTAATGTAAGATCACTGATGAAAACATTAAGTTATGAAGACAGAAATGCTTCATAAACTGCTGCTACAGAGAGGAAAACACATGTTACTTTAACTCTTCTGCTGTTTTACTGTTTTTGGTTGAAACACCGTATAAACTTCTCTAAAGATATTTAAAGGTTGCATGCTTGTTTGTATCGTCTGCAGGACGATGTCACCGCAGTGATGTCCTGGTTTTCCAGCCCCGTGTACAGACGCTACTGGCAGCACTACCAGCAGGCCCTGGGCTGGTACCAGAGACACAGGCGAGCCTACAGAAAGGCCTGGAAGGCTGCTTATGGTCCGGCTTACTGGCAGAACGAGCATCCCAGCAGCCACCAGCGCTACGCCGACTGGCAGACCGGAGAGAGAGACGGTGAAGACGAGGAAGATGAAAGCAGTTCAGATAGTGAGATCGAGTGTGACGTCAGCAACATGGAGATCAGCGACGAGCTTCGGCAGTACTTCGCCCACACAGAGAGACACAGAGAAGAGCTGAGTGAGTCACAATGAAGAACAGAGATGGACCAGACATCTCCAGGATCAACTTAGAGCTGGATCCACAATCATTTATGTGCTTAACATGTTTTTGTTTGTAGGGAAGCAGCAGCAGATGGAGGCTGAGCAGCAGGACAGCTACGTGCCTGCAGACCAGGACCTGCACAGGGTTTCCTGTCGAAGCAGCGCTGCCCCCCCGTCTGAGCGACTGGCTGAGAGACGAACCGCAGAGATGAAGAAACTTTACGGCAAAGATTCAGCCAAGATCATGGCGATGGAGGCAGCCATGCAGCTGACCTTCGACAGAAACTGTGACCTGAAGCAGCCCAAGTACTGGCCGGTCATCCCTCTGAAACTGTGAGGGCTGCAGCAAACGCTCGGTTCACAGGAGATCTGAGCTCTGAGGGAGCAGCTTGTGCTGTAGCTGTCTCAACTGCAGGGGTGGAGCTAATAGTCAGGGTGATCTAACAATTAATTTAAATGAAAAGGTTGTTTTTAATTTCCCCAGAATCCAAGAACAAAGTCTTTCAGCTGAGAGTCTGAAGTGCAGCAGGCGCGATGTAAATGTATTCAAACACTATGTTCTTGTTTGTTTACCTCCTCTTGTTTACCTTCTACCTCAGTGATGCTTCATGATACTTTTACTCTGAACTAACAGGAGCTTTTCAGCAGTGGATTCAGTCCCAGATTCTGACAGACTTGAGTTTTTATCTTATTTGCAAATTTTTTACATTAATAATTGTTCATTTCCTTATAAATTGTGTTTGTTTGAATAAATCCTGTTTGTTTATTGAGATTTTTTGAGACTTCTCTGTGGTTATACAAGTGTTAGAGGAGGAAAAAGAGTTTTATGTTTTATTTTATTTGTCACTGTGACATGCTTGTGCAAATGATTGTTGAAGTAACCTGGAAAATTTCTGACAGCCTGTAAAAAAGTTTCATTGCACAGAAAAAAAAAAAAAGAACCCTCAAACCCTTCATTTTTCAGAACAGAACTTGGGGTAGAGCTTGAGTCAATCCCCCCAGCAGACCTACATCATAAAAGCTTTATTCTTCTCCTAGTTTATTTTGGTAGAAGAAACAAATTAGAGATTCAATACTAACCAAATCTCAACACCACTCTGAATTAACCAGAACAATGTCATCATCAGTATATGCTGATGGCTTTAAAGGTATACTATGTATAAAATAATGGAAATAATGGCTTTTATTTTCAACACCAGGTGACAGTAATGGGCTAAATCAAAACCCTGTCACAAGACCAAGCTCCAGCAAAACAATAAAAGAGATATGTGGTCAGGGATAAAGAAGATCACAAGCTTTAAAGAGGCTTTTTCACAAAAATTTCATGACTTTGTGGTTATTAACCTGTAATATGAAACATTTTATTTATGTTAGGAAACACTAATTTGCAGACCTCAACCTATCTGCGTGAAGATTCAGCTGGTTTCGGGCTCCAACTCATTAATATTCAAATTTGCAGATTGGCTAACAAACTAGCCTATGAGAGCAAGGCATACTGTTTCCTGCCCCCCTGTGCATGGCAACAGCGCATGTAATCTCTTCCGGTTTGATACGTGTTTATGCTACAGCTTTTAGCCTGCAGCATGCTAGGCGTGGTTTCAAGTGCAGGAGCTGATGAATACTAACGAGCAAAGGAGTTGTGACGAAACAAATACAGTCTGTTTGAACTCTGGAGAACTTGGATGTTATCGCCACCTGCGTAGTTTGAGAGATTAAAACTGAAAGTTGTTGACCTGTTTTCACACCCACTATGAAGGTAAGAACACACATGGAGCAAAAATACAGTGGGGCAAAAAAGTATTTAGTCAGCCACCAATTGTGTAAGTTCTCCCACTTAAAAAGATCAGAGAGGCCTGTAATTTTCATCATAGGTATACCTCAACTATGAGAGACAAAATAAGGAAAAAAAATCCAGAAAATCACATTGTCTGATTTTTAAAGAATTTATTTGCAAATTATGGTGGAAAATAAGTATTTGGTCACCTACAAACAAGTAAGATTTCTGGCTTTCACAGACCTGTAACTTCTTTAAGAGGCTCCTCGGTCCTCCACTCGTTACCTGTATTAATGGCACCTGTGTGAACTCGTTATCAGTATAAAAGACACCTGTCCACAACCTCAAACAGTCACGCTCCAAACTCCACTATGGCCAAGACCAAAGAGCTGTCAAAGGACACCAGAAACAAAATTGTAGACCTTCACCAGGCTGGGAAGACTGAATCTGCAATAGGTAAGCAGCTTGGTGTGAAGAAATCAACTGTGGGAGCAATTATTAGAAAATGGAAGACATACAAGACCACTGATAATCTCCCTCGATCTGGGGCTCCACGCAAGATCTCACCCCGTGGGGTCAAAATGATCACAAGAACGGTGAGCAAAAATCCCAGAACCACACGGAGGGACCTAGTGAATGACCTGCAGAGAGCTGGGACCAAAGTAACAAAGGCTACCATCAGTAACACACTACGCCGCCAGGGACTCAAATCCTGCAGTGCCAGACGTGTCCCCCTGCTGAAGCCAGGACACGTCCAGGCCCGTCTGCGGTTTGCTAGAGAGCATTTGGATGATCCAGAAGAGGATTGGGAGAACATCATATGGTCAGATGAAACCAAAATAGAACTTTTTGGTAGAAACTCAACTTGTCGTGTTTGGAGGGGAAAGAATGCTGAGTTGGATCCAAAGAACACCATACCTACTGTAAAGCATGGGGGTGGAAACATCATGCTTTGGGGCTGTTTTTCTGCAAGGGGACCAGGACGACTGATCCGTGTAAAGGAAAGAATGAATGGAGCCATGTATCGTAAGATTTTGAGTGAAAACCTCCTTCCATCAGCAAGGGCATTGAAAATGAGACGTGGCTGGGTCTTTCAGCATGACAATGATCCCAAACACACCGCCCGGGCAACGAAGGAGTGGCTTCGTAAGAAGCATTTCAAGGTCCTGGAGTGGCCTAGCCAGTCTCCAGATCTCAACCCCATAGAAAATCTCTGGAGGGAGTTGAAAGTCCGTGTTGCCCAGCGTCAGCCCCAAAACATCACTGCTCTAGAGGAGATCTGCATGGAGGAATGGGTCAAAATACCAGCAACAGTGTGTGAAAACCTTGTGAAGACTTACAGAAAACGTTTGACCTCTGTCATTGCCAACAAAGGCTATATAACAAAGTATTGAGATTAACTTTTGTTATTGACCAAATACTTATTTTCCACCATAATTTGCAAATAAATTCTTTAAAAATCAGACAATGTGATTTTCTGGATTTTTTTTCCTCATTTTGTCTCTCATAGTTGAGGTATACCTATGATGAAAATTACAGGCCTCTCTGATCTTTTTAAGTGGGAGAACTTACACAATTGGTGGCTGACTAAATACTTTTTTGCCCCACTGTATTCAACAGAAACCTCAGAAAAAACGTTTTTTATGGAATGGCCTCTTAAAGCAGGAGGATCACTTAGATGAACGTCTGGATAGAGCCAATGAACTGAACATGTTCTTCAACAGGTTAAGTTTAGAAACAAGCCCAACATCTTCCTCTCCAACTGCAAGCCAAACAGACCTGCCTCCATCTTTTTATCCACAGCTTCCCTGTCACACCTAAACTGTCTCACCTTCTACCTCAGTCATGGAAGCTGTTTTTGGTGCTTTTCCATCATCTCCAACATCAGAAAAAGCTGTCCTCATTGCCTCCACCTCCTGCCTGTCTGTATCTAGCAGTCAGGTGAATAAGCAGCTGGAGAGACTGAACAGGAAAAAGGCAGCTGGTCCAGATGGTGTAAGCCCCAGAGTCCTAAAGGCTTGTGCCGATCAGCTTTGTGGGATTCTGCAGCATCTTCAACCTCAGCCTCACCCAGGAGAAGGAACCAGTTCTATGGAAAACATCCTGCCTTGTTCCAGTACCAAAGACATCTCATCCATTGGCCTCTAATGACTACAGGCCTGTTGTCCTGACATCCCACATCATGAAAGTCTTAGAGAGAATCATATTGGTCCACTTAAATAAGCAAAAAACTAATTTCAAGACCCACTGCAGTTTGCTCATCACCGTGGGGTTGGAGTGGAAGATGCCATCATACACTTGCTTCGACAAACCCACTGTCATCTGGACAAACCAGGCAGCACTATGAGGATTATGTTTTTCCGATTTCCCGAGTGTATTTGACACAATTCAGCCTGTTTTACTGTGTAAAAACCTCCAGAAGACACAGGCACAGTGGTGTAAAAAACAGGTGTGATACACCACACTTTGGTTAATTTTTAACAAAGGGGGCAATTCCTTTTTCACACAGGGTCATGTAGTATTGGATTTTTTTTCTCCCTAAATAATAAAAGCCATCATTTAAAAACTGCATTTTGTGTTTACTTGTGTTATCTCTGACTAATGGTTAAATGTGTTTGATGATCAGAAACATTTTGTGTGACCAACATGCAAAAGAATAAGAAATCAGTAAGGGGGCAAATAGTTTTTTACACCACTGTAGATGCCTCCACAGTCACCTGAATAAAGGACTACCTCACAAACAGACCGTAGTTTGTGAGACTCAAGAGTTGTATGTCTGAGCAGGTAATCAGCAGCACAGGAGCACCACAGGGGACTGTACTCTCACCCTTCCTTTTCACTCTGTACACCTCAGACTTTCAGGACAGATCAAAGTCCTGTCATCTGCAGAAATACACAGATGACTCTGCAGTAGTTGGTGGAGATGGACAAGAGACAGAGTACAGAGAACTGGTGGACCACTTTGTGGCTTCTTGTGCAAACAATCATCTCATCTTGATGTGAACAAGACAAAGGAGATGATTGTGGATTTTAGGAAGAGCAGCAACATGCCAAAACCCATTTCCATCATGGAGAAGAAGTGGATGTGGTGGAGGAGTATAAATACCTCGTGTTCACCTGGACAACAGAGATGCTGTTTTTAGGAAGGGAGAGAGCAGACTGCACTTCCTCAGGAAGCTTAGATCCTTCAACGTTTGCAGCAAGATGTTGAAGACCTTTAATAAGTCTGTTGTGATCACATCGGCAGTCACCTGTTGGGGGTGGAGCATTAGAGCAGGTGACATGAAGAGGCTGAACAGATTGATAAGGAGAGCTGGTTCTGTTCTGGGGACTGATCTGGAGTCTCTTGAGTTGATTGTCCAAAAGAGAATGAAAAATATGATGGAGAACCATCATCATCCTCTTCACAACACAGTAACTCAACAACAGTGTCTTCAGTTAAAGGCTTCTTCAGATCCGCTGAAGCACAGACCGGTACAGGAGATCCTTCTTGCCCACAGCTTTAACCCTTTTCAATGGCTCCCTAAAGAAGAACTGAGCGACGACAACAACAATTAATTTCCCTTCGGGGATTAATAAAGTATTTTTTGGTTGATTGATAACACTGTCTGGCTCTTTGTATGTTTATGCAATATAAATTTCACATGGAGTGAGGTTCCAGCCAGACGTGACACAGATACTACAGCATCCTGACTGTATGCAAATCTCAGATGTGGAATGAATTCTTGGATTTCCTCAGAACATTACATGGCCAAATGGCAACCCTTTGGATGTCCTACACTGACTTTGTTGAAGATGTTCTGCTGGGTCTCCTTCGAGCATCCTGAGAAGGAGACTGGGACCTCCATCTCCATGCCATCAGAGCTTTGACTCCTTGGTGCTTTGCCTATGACAGGGTAAACTACCCACAGTACCACCCTGGGTACTAAGCACAGATGGTTGCCTTGCCAACAACCCATCCTGATGTGCATGAGGAATTCAAGAGGGGAAACTTCTCTGTACAAATGATCAATGACAACCAATTAGGGTCAATTTCAATTGATCAGGCATTGTAAATGACAGTCAACAAGGACCTTTAGACTCCAAGTGGAACTACTACATTCAGTCTTCAAACAGCAGCAAACAACACTACATCACAGCTGAGTACAGGAGCACTTCGTTGGGACACCCACTTGTGTGACAGCTTGTGTTTGATTACTCCAAGCCCATTAGCACACAAGTTCTATGTATTTCTTCAGCAATCACTAATAATTCAAAAAAAAGTATAACAATGAAGCCAACAAAGCAAACCAAACTAATTGATAGGCTATACATTGCAGTCTTATTATGTATTCATAATCATATACATGATTATGACTTTCATTAAAGAGGCGTTTCCATTAAAAATGTTTTTTCTGAGTTTTCTGTTGAATATTTTAGCTCCACAGGTGTTCTTATACTGGGTGTGAAAATGGAACAATAACTTATCTTTCAGTTTTTATCTCCTAAACTATGCAAGTTGCGATAACACCCAAGTTCCCCCGAGTTCAAAAAGCCTGTACTTGTTACGTTATAACTGCTTTACTCATTAGTATTCATCAGCTTGTGCAGTTGAGACCACACCTAGCAGACTGCTGGCTAAAAGCTGTTAACATAAACACGTATCAAACAGGAAGATACTTGGTGAGCTGTTGCTATGCGCAGCCTGGGAGGATACAGGAAGCCTTGCTCTCTGAGGCGAGTTTGTTGGCCAATCTGAGTGCAGCGAATTTGAATATTAATGAGTTGGAGCCGAACTCAGACAAATCTTGAAGCAGACAGATTGAAAGGTCTGTAAATCAGTGTTTCTTAACGTTTTTTTTTTTAAGATAAAAAAATGTTTCATATGACAGGTTAATACTTCAGAAATGACCACAAAGTCATGAAATTTATTTTAAGTCATACTTGCTTTTAAGTTTAACTTTATTTATTTATAAAGCGCCAGTTCATGACAAAGTCATTTCAAGGCACTTTGCAGAAAAATTAACCAATTAGTAATAAAACATTTCCTATTCAGCCCAATCCCCCATCCTGAGCAGCACAATTGGTGACAGTGGAAAGGACCGACTTCCTTTTAACAAGAAGGAGATAATCACAATATAATCACAATAAATCAAAGTAACAAGCTGAACATTCCAGTGATTGCTTCATCTTCAGCTTGTGCAATTTACAAACGTTTTGTAAAATCTAAATAAATATGAATAATGTATCTAAATAATGGCAGAGATATTGCATTGTTTTAATCAGGCATGCCCACAGCCACCTACCATATGATGCATACACGCACGCACATTTATGTGAAGATTCTTTGTTAGCTTCATAAAAACATAAAATATTGATTAAAGTTCATTTGATATCAAAATAAAAACATACAAACCTAATCTGCGGATGGATGGATGGATGGATGGATGGATGGATGGATGGATGGATGGATGGATGGATGGATGGATGGATGGATGGATGGATGGATGGATGGATGGATGGATGGATGGATGGATGGATGGATGGATCATTGGCGGCCATCTTGCCACAGTTAGGTTCTCTGTTGGAATCAGTGGTAGTGAACATAAGGTGAGTGATCTGCACCAACACCAATACTTTTATTTCACTGAAATCTTGATGGATTTACAAATGGTTTGGTGTTTTACAAATATTTTTAATTGAGATTGAACAATTATCGTAAGCCTGATTATCAGCACTGATATCTGAAATTATTACTCATATAATTTTTTTTTTTTATATCTGACGAGTCACTATCAAGAAATACATTTTAAAACAGGTTATTTTGGCTCAGACGTAGCCACGCCTCTCTCCTGCCAGGGGCAGAACCCATCTGAAGCGGAAGCTCTCCTCACAAACATGCTGGAGATAGGAAGTTTTCTCATCTGGAGAAGCTCCAGAGAGCAAAACCCGTGTTGAAGGTAATGCAGAAAACTCCTCCAAAATTGAAATAAACATCCTAGTGCTTTACATCTCACAACTACAACTAACAATGCAAGAGCAGAGTAAACACAAGTGGCAGCTTGTGGCAGTTCCAGCTGAGTCAGTTCATGTCAAACTATGGAGCAGCAGATTTCTGTTGTTTCTGAGCTGCTGACAGCTGATTTTAAGCAGAGAAAAATTCAAAATTACTTATCTTACCTGCAGATGGAGGTTTACATGGAGAAAGTCAGATGCGACACAAAGGGCAACAAAGGAGGGAAAATTGCAGGAAGGAAACAGCCAGTGACGCGTTCGAGACCCAGTTAGTAATCAGGATCTTCAGACTCTGTTCAGTTGGAGATTGACTCTGTTTAAGAGGAGAAAATGTTCACATACATCTACATGATTGTTGGAGTTGAACACAAACCGAAATCACTTCAATTTTAAGAATAAAACAAGTTGAAACAGTGAGAGTTTATACTTCCATCCTATCACCTGGTTTTTATTCTGTTAAAATGAGTTCACAAAAGAAAAACAACACAAACAGGTGTATTCAGACTGTTGGCAGAGTTTAAAATAAGTGCTTTAACTTTCAGTTTAAACTGCAAAGTTGTTTCATTACCAGAACTTTTTCCCAGCAACACGAGACGATCTAATAAAGTCAGACCCTACTGATCAGCAGTCTTTGTCTCCCTCTGGTGGTGAACCGATGAACCGCATGACATCAGTTCAATCAACTTTTTGTTGGGATCTTTCTTCACAATCAGACTTTATTGTCATAATATGGAAACAACACAACCGAATCACAATGTCTCTCTGTGTTTGGGACAAAAATTCCAAGAAATAAATACAAACAAAAAAGTAAACAGCAGAATTTTCATCTGATTGACCAGCAGGGGGAGCCTAGTTATTCACGGTTACTCAGGCAAAATATCTGTTGAACTGTTCCATTTTTATGAATCGTAGGAGTTTTTGCTCATTGGTATTCCAGGAAGGAACATGATTCCAAATCCAGCTGTGTTTGAACAGGATAAACACAAAGATCTTCTACATGTTAGAATCCCTAACTTTCTACGTCTCAGAACTGAAGTCAGGGTATCATAACAGACCAACAACTCCAGCACACAGCTACATGTGTGGACCACAGGTCTTTTCTACGTAAAATAGTTCTTTAGAATAACATCAGGAGCTGCAGATCTGTCTTCTTCACAGATGTGATCAGGTTGATCTGAACATTCTTCTGGCGAACAGTCATTTGATGAGTGAGGCTGAGGGACTTCAACACTTTTCTATCTGTTTCAGAGTTTTCATAAACTGATGTGAGACCCTGAAAACCAGTCCTGGGGCTGCTCAGTAGTATTGCTCTTTGGTCAACCACCCAGGCAGGATCCTGAACAAGTGATCTGGAGCTCCTGGAGGATTTCATTTGCTGCTGACATCCTCCTGCAGCAGCTAATCAAGAACTTCTTCATTTGTCTAGATCCATGCTGCTAAACTCTAATGTTCCAACACAGTGTGTTCAGATTCAGATAATTTGGATTTTCAGATAATTCTCAATAAACAGGGTATATAACTTTGTTCATCTTTCATCATCAGTTATCAAGCTGGGCTACAAACACGGAAGTTCTTTAAAAGAAAGTCAACTAGCTGCCTGAAACCAGGAACTAAACTGTGACTAACATCATCACATTGGACATTTAGAATAAAATTATACACACCTGATATGCAGATGATCAATGGGGAAGAAAACTCATTTATTTTCTTTCAAATACAAAGCAGCTCTTCTTCGGATGAATCCAGCTGTTGTTTGATCTATCGTCTTCACACCTGGGAGATTCTGTCTCAAACATCATCTACAATCTGATAGAGAAGCAAAAGAATCCATCAAGAGCTCCAAATAAACCAGAATCAAACACCAGAACAGGCTTTTGGTGGCAGCATGTCATATAACAGCAGAGACAGATGTGTACTTTAAAATCAACTGGGAGAAATTAGCTGATAAAATCACAGCTTCCCTGCATTCAGAACAAGTTTTTATTATAGTCTTAATGTAACATTAATGTTTGTATTTCACACTAATAAATAAAGACTCATGTGACTGATTGAGTCAGTTTATAAAATCTGTTTAGTTTCAACGGCATAAGTTCAGATATTACAGAGTCTCTTATTTGCTCCTCGTGGCCCTCAGACCTTCCAAAGAAAGACGCCACCTACAGGGTGCTTGTAGAGAAGAACAGACAGATGTCTTTATTTCACGATACATGTAACAACAATCCCTTGTAAAATTGTAGACATCTACAATTAAATTATTTTGCATCATATTTTACAGATATAAACATGAATCATTTGTAAATGGTTAAAAACCTGATCAGAGGGGGACGTGAGTATCTGTCAGTTCTTTGCACTTCTCTAAAAACAAACCATGAGGTGGCGTCTGTTCTCTAAAGGTAACACAACTGTAAATAACATCACACAAACTGGCTTGTAAACATACAAACTGAAGAATGCCCTACATATGACAAATGCATATATTTTATTTATTTGTTTCAAGCATTTCCACCATCAACATATTTACATGAAGCTATTTACATCCTGTGACCTGCTTGAAAAGGGGTAGGCAGAAGTATAAACTTATGAGCACCTACCCCAAACCAAAAAACTTAAATCAGTATCTCACCACCAAAAGACAGATGACATGAAAAATGTAAAAACATTTTCAACTAAACATGTGTGACTCAGTAACGTGCACCAATTTCTTAATTTTATTAACTTTTGAAATTAATCTGAAAATTCAGACTTTAAAGGTTCTGTATTCTGCTATGTTACAGCACATGTATGATAAAATCTCACCTTTGGTGTTATTTCGTCTTCATTTGTCCTGAAATATAACATATATTCTTGAGTTGTTTTCCAGGAGAGAGTGGATCAGCTGCTCAGAGCTCAGGATGCAGGAGGATTACTGAGAAACGCATGTATTAAGCCAAAAACCACTCGAGTGTTTTTTAAATAAGGAAATAACATCACCAACATGGTTAAAAGCCCCAAAAAGTGAATTTGCATGATATAGGACCTTTCAAACCCCCATTATCGTGTAATCATGACTTGTTTTGGTTAATATATAAAAAACAAATGTCTAAATATCTTAGACACCATATCTGACCAGTAGATGAAAGGGAAGAAAAAAGTTAATTTATTAATTAATATGTATTTGTTTTGCTTTGGACTCTGTTTATAAACTGAACCATCTAAAGAGTAAAAGTGATAATTTAATGTACAATTCTGTGCAAAACTCTAAAACACCACTAATTTCTTTTCATGTTGTTTCCAAGGACTCAGACCTTCTTTTAATCCCATTCAAGGTGTTGATTGATAGTTCTAAGAAGCACATTTATTTACTATTTATTGAATTTTGCTGATGTGGATGAAAATGAACGCTGCAGGGATAAAAACTAAAGAAAGTTGAAAGAGGATTTTCTTCTATTTAAAGCGTTCTGTATTTGATGTAGAATGTAGTTGATCCAATGAGGATGCTTGTCTGGTGTGTTTGGATTAATGTAGTCACAGCTGTGACCCTCCCTCCCCCTCCTCCTCCCTCCTCCTCCGTTCTAAAACGGGATGTCCAGTTGTTTGTGAGCTGAGCGACAACCTGTGGACAGCATCTCCGTCACTCAGGGAAACTTTCAACAAGAACTAAACAAAATGGGTAAGTGAACTAAGTTTGATCATTTCCTTCAGCAGTTTTTGTGTTAATCTGAGTTTCCTTTACTTGAAACATGTGCAGATCTTTTTTGAGATCAGAGCTTCTTGTTGCAGTTGGTTGGTCTAGTAACTTAAAGCTCGTGTTTTTATGCACCATTGACTCACTGTAGATAATCTGACTTTTTGGATCTGTTTTTGCATTTGCACAAATGTGACATTATGCAGCTGCAGCTGTCTTGTGAAGAAAATGCATGTGGCCTATTGTGTGTGTGTGTGTGTGTGTGTGTGTGTGTGTGTGTGTGTGTGTGTGGTTGTGTGTGTGTGTTTGTATTTCTGACCTCCTGAGGACCCGTTTCCTGACTTTTACTATCTTTCTGGGGTCCGAGGGTTCTTGTGGGGACCGAAGCCTGGTCCCCATGAGGGGGACTCCCCTTTTTAGGGTTCGGGGTTAGGTTTATAGGTATGGTGTGAATAGAGTTTTAGTTAGTCTTAGGGTTAGTTATAGATCAGTAATGGTTAAGGTTAGTAAAAGGGTTTGGGTTAGGTATAAATCTAGTTACTAAAATCAATGGAAGTCAATGGACGGTCCCCATAAGGATACCAAAACACACTTGTGTGTGTGTGTGTGTGTGTGTGAGTGTGTGTGTGTGTGTGTGTGTGGGTGTGTGTGTGTGTTTGTATTTCTGACCTCCTGAGGACCCGTTTCCTGACTTTTACTATCTTTCTGGGGTCCGAGGGTTCTTGTGGGGACCGAAGCCTGGTCCCCATGAGGGGGACTCCCCTTTTTAGGGTTCGGGGTTAGGTTTATAGGTATGGTGTGAATAGAGTTTTAGTTAGTCTTAGGGTTAGTTATAGATCAGTAATGGTTAAGGTTAGTAAAAGGGTTTGGGTTAGGTATAAATCTAGTTACTAAAATCAATGGAAGTCAATGGACGGTCCCCATAAGGATACCAAAACACACTTGTGTGTGTGTGTGTGTGTGTGTGAGTGTGTGTGTGTGTGTGTGTGTGGGCGTGCACGTGCGTGCGTGCTGGTGGGAGGGGGGTTTCTAGCTACCAAATCCCGTTATAGTAGCATGCAGAAACTTGAGCTACAAATGTCTGCAGCTGTTAAGTGTCTGCGCTCACCACTGCAACTTGGATGTGTTTGTTTTCTGTTGAGACTTTGTTCCTTGAGCTGTTAAAGATGTGCAGATGTGAAGTTCATGGTTTTACACAGAGTTACATCCACACAGACAGAAAAATGATGAAGTTTAAAACCCAAATATCGTCTACAGAAGGAATAATAATCTTTAGTCCAAGTTTCTGCCTTTTCAGTGATTTGTAGGTGAAATATTTGAAGAACATACCAGGTGAGACAGTTTAAATATCACACAACTAGAACATTTCTGCAGTAAGAAGAAAAACGAACGCAATGTGAATTTGGATACAAAGTGCTTGTAGAATTTTTTTCTCATGTAACTATTAACAGGAAACATTACAGCATACTGTCTCAGGGAAACACTCTGTAATTTGGTGGTATTCCTTCAATTACCAGGTACAATTTGAGATTATCTGACTGGAAACATTCACCTCATCATCCTCATGTGAGAGCTGATGTTGACTGGATTAAGAGGGAGCGATCAGATCATTTACTGAGGATTAAACAGGCTGAATGAGCCTGAAACAAGGATGCTGATTGATGTGTAGGTGTGCACACATCAGACCTGGTTTAGCACCTTATTTTTAAATAATCTCTATTAGTTTTACGAAATCAAATCGTCTTCCTGAGACTGAGATGTTTTATACAACAGAGAGCAGGATGTAAACATTGGGACACATCTGCTAGATAAAATATCTAATCAGGATCTGCTGGATATTTGAGCCATCAGCTCAAACACAAATAAAGTTCATATAAATTAAATAACGAAAAACATTCATGAGGTTTTGAAAAAATACTTGTTTAGAAGAATCTTTTCAAAACAGTGTGTTATTACTTCATCTGTAATTTCTGAAGAATATTTTCAGGTCTTATTAGCACTTTGTTTCTGAGCTGACTTAAGAGAAGCTAGAGGAAGCTGTTTAGTGTTTTTTTTTTGGGGGGGGGGGGGGGGGTCAGCAGCTTTACCCTTATTATTTTGTTAGCAGAACTGCATCACAACTAAAAAGTTGATTTTCTGGCATTTATATATTGTATATAATATTCAGTCATGCACAAGGAAAGTTATTGACATTGACTACACCAAAAGTTCATGTAGGAGCAAAACAAATGTCAATCTAATACACTGATTGGATGTGGGTGTTTACAGCTGTTACAAATCTTTACAACACATTAGCCAATAGTATTAATATTAGGTTAAAAAATCATGAAACACCCACAGTTTTGAGCAAATGTTTGGAATTAACACTAAATTCATGATGTTAATGTCAATAAATGTTCGTCAAAATGCAGAAGATTTACTTTTCAGTTCCTGTCACTGTGGATATAATGACGTAAATCTGACGTATGTGTTTGTTTTGTGTTACAGGAAGTTGTTTTTTATACAGACAGATGGAAAAAGTCCCACTTGTTCCAAAATATGATTGTATTAAAGTCAGAGGGCAGTGGTTGTGGCCACTGTCTGAAATATAAAGCCAGCCTGACTGAGTATGCAGTACCAGCAGGAGCTACTAGGAGGCTAATCAAAAAACCTTGTTGTTTTTGTTCACATGATGAATTTCTCTTTAAAGATACTTTGACAGAAGACTCATGGTTGTGTCTTGAATTAGGTGGATTTCTCCTGATTATTTTACATGTAACAGTTATAAATGCAGCAATGTCTCCAGCATTTGGTTCACATATGATCCATTCAGTCTACAATGAGACTGAATAAATAAATAGTAATGAATGAGGGTAGTTAGGATAATTTCTTCCATATGGATCAATGATTCAGACAATTATTTTCAAACAGTAACAGACCTATGTGATAGTTTTACTACCTAAAGCAAAAAAAAAAAACTTTAATTGTGGAAACATTCTGACACATGTTTCCTGCTTTGCTCAAGTAAATAAACAAGCTTAAAATCTGTATTGATTCAAAATCATGAAATTCCTTTTAGAACGTCATATGACTGCTAAAACATATGAACTCCTTCTGAAATAATTCCGACCATATGAAAGCGCACTGTTGAATTAATTGAAGCATTTGTTCCTAATGTGTTCAAGAAGCTGTCCTTTTAAATGTGTCTGTCTTTTATAAACTAGAATCTCTCATGAAACCAGAAGCAGTTTGATGTCAATAAGCCACTGATTGAATCATTTCAAGTGTTTTTACATCTATGTTTTTAACCACCCTGCTCCTCAGGATTTCCCTCTCTGTCTTTTTGTTTCCCTTTACCATCTATAACAGCTGTTTCCAATAAGGCAGCAGGCCTGTTTATTGCCTTCAGGCTGGTGAGAAGCTGAGAACAGACAGGATGTAGTCAAGTGACATGATTTACTGCGATGGAGAACTCAGGCCATTTTTCTGCACGGAGCACTCGTAAACTTCTCCTCTTTCAGTTCCCTGGTTTTCCCTGTTACTATCCCAGACTGCAAGTTTCCTCTCATAATCGCCTGCATCATCATCTCATCTTTCATCTGTTCCCCTCATCATCTCCTCGCTTGTTGTCTTCATCATTATTCTTTCCACCACCCCCTCTGTGGATCATCATCCTCCTCCGTGAATTTGCTCTTTGTGCTTTCCATTTACTGCAGTTGGTGCCTGTTTGGCTTCATGTGTAAGCTCATATCTTCTTGCAACCTCTTAGTGGATTTGTTGCCAAGATGGATACTGAGTGTGACGTCCATCAAGCAGACAGACTTCAAAGGCAACAAATTTAACGTCGGTTGTGTTCTTAAGGAATAAATGATCATTCAGCTGGAGAAAAGAGAAAGTAGAACAATCTACAGGTCTGATGAGAATATCATTTTACCCAAACTCCTGCACATGGAACAGAATGACTGTGCTTTAACATCTTTCATATTTGAGTATGAAGGTTTTAAAAATGATAAATGTGAAGGTTTGTAATTGTAAAATACTACAGAATAAATACAAATTATCCAGCTCAAGATGATGGGGGGGTTTTGATGTGGGATACAGAAAAAAAAAGTTGTGTTTGAGAATAATCAATGTATGTTCTTAAAAATGGAAATTATGTGGCACTTTTACAGCAGGCAATATGTGGAAGCAAATAACAGGTTGGAGGAAGGTAAAAACCACAATGAAAATAATATCAACTAGACAGACGAAACCAAGACCAGAGCTGATATCAATCAGTAAGAGGAACAGAAAGACACATGGAAACATGAGGAGTGTGTGAAGAGTTTTCACAGAGAGAAGAAGAAGAAGAAGAAGCAGAAATGAGCAACACACTGTGTTCTGGTGGAATCTGACTGGGCTGTGACTGTTGGCAAATAGAAGACAAAATTCTGAGAAAATATGTGAAAATTCAGTTGGAATCACAATGAATTGGTTCTTATGACATTTTCCATATTTTGAGAGTGACATGAATTGAAAGAAATTGTGACATTTTATTGTTTGCAGATTTAGTTACAAAATGCCTCAATTTGTTTGCAATTTATCTTAATTGTATTCATAATTTTGTTGCATTTGGAATGTCAGATTCTCAGTTTTGTCTCCAAAAAGTAATTTTACCATTTTCTTACTCACAGAATCTTTACGGAGAAGGTTACAAATATCTGAAAAATACAGTAATTTTACATTTGCAGTGTGCCACCAACAGTCTCAGCGCAGTAAGATGTCAGATTTACAGGAACAGAAATCAAGATTCCACAGGCTCTACAGAAGAAAACAGGAAGTTAGCTGGAACAAAATCAGCAGAAATAAATAACAAATACAGATTCCAATAATCCCTCCCTATATGAAGCTTCAAGTTTTACAGCTCCACTTCATCACAGGTTTTACATATTGGACACGAGTGGCAGATGACTGAGAAGCATGTGGTTATGTATCTTGTGTACTGTTTGGCTCAGTGAAGAGCAGCATTAGATTCCATGCATTAACCAGGATCGCGCCTCGCTCATTCAGCATCAATGTGTTAGAACTAAACTCAGTACTGAAATCACATCAGTTGTTCACACTAAATCTTCAGTTTGTTAACACACGTGGATCATTTATGAATCTATAATTTAAATGTTTTGAAAGGTTTGTTTGAAAACATACACATAGTTGCGATTCTGTTAAATATTTGCATTAGACTCACATTTTCCTCACATCACACCTACATTGATCTTCATGTGATTGTTCATTTCAGCTTCTATCATCTAGGGTTCAAATGATTGCCAAATATTATTGGCTGTGTGTGTTGATCATGATATTGTGTGTATTGATAATTCAGTGTTAAAACATTGCTGACATATTGTGCAGCTCTATTCCTACAAGTATCAGGCTTTTGAAGGCAATTCTCCTGTCTGCTTAGTAATTCGGGTTCTTCTCATCTGCTTCTCGTCCTGTATGTGATCATATGAAGCTCAGGCCCACGGCTACTCTGATGTGTCACAATCCGTCTTTGCTGAGAGGACCTGTTGCCAAGGCAACACAGCAATGCTCAAAGCATCGAGGCAGGCATGATTTCAAATTTCGGCACATGCAAATGGTCACACTGCTCACTCAAGCCCACACATTCAAAAAAATAGAGTCAACATAAATATAGCATGACCCACAGGCAGAAGGGGATGCCACTTTCTCTCAACCCCTCCCACACTTTCACCACCTCTGCAGTGATGATGATGAAGATGATGAGCCCACCCTCTTTCACATTTCCTCCACAGAGTGACTCATGGTGTGTTTCAATACCATACATGGAAGCAGCGCTTGTCCTGTGCTGCATTTGCGTACAGTAGGTCACAGGTGCAGCAGCTCCTGAGTCACATGACTTCAGCGGGGGTCATATGATGCAAGCAGACAGTTTGCAGTTGGATGGGGGCATATGAATGTGTGTGTTAGGTACAAGGCTGGGGTGCAGTTGTTTTGATGGTGATGGCAGAGTAACATCATATGGAGCAGATTGTGGGCCAAATCTGGGCCAGCAGGATTAGCGGCTCGTTGGATAAATTGCTGCGAGGGTGCGGTGGGGGATGGGTGTGTAGGCATGTGTGTGCGTAGGTTAAGCCATCCGTACTGACAAGAGTCAGAAATTGTAAATATGATATGTGACGGAAGTTGATTGTATTTCTGTACAATGGTTCCAATAAAGTGTGGGCGTTCAGTCAGGCGTTGCGTTCATGTCAACCAGTGGAAACTGTGTGCGAGACAGATGCTAAAGTCTCTGAAGCTTCACCACCTTGTTACAGGACACGTTCAAGCGAAACATTGCGATTACATGCAAATTCATAGCTCACAGACATGCAGGTGTTTTGGGCAATGCAGACAGTGACAAAGCATGCAGGGAATATTTTGCATGAATTTGCATTAAAGTTCTTTGTGATCTGTTTCAACTCAGTGCTGAATAAAAACATGAAGGGATGCAGAAACCACAGCTGAAAAACATATTGAGTTTGTTTTGTCCATCACTGTAAAACTCTGAATTATAACAAGACTGACCTGATTCTCTAAGTGTTTCTGTTAATCCTGATATCTTTACATTATGTGTGGAAATGTCTTTTGGAGATGGATTAACCTTTGTCAGCATCTGATGGTTCTGCACAGGGAGGGATGAAAGGGAAGCGTCTCCTTGGCGACCGATGGCTGAGGGCGGGGGGGTGAAAGTGGGTCATCATCACTGCTACAGATTAAGGTCCCGGATCTGAACATAAAGACATACATTCATGAATAAACTGATTTTTAAAAACATAAGTTCACATAAAATCTCTTTCTATATGTCAATTTCTCAGGTGAAAGATAAAAAAACCGTTAAAGAGTTCGACTACAGATTCTGATAAAGGTTTTCCTTTTACAGGAACCAAAAGTCCATAAATAAATCAATACAGAAGAGTTAGAGTAAAACAACATGAGGAGAATCACAAAGCTTTTGTCAAGACAATATTTCTCTTTGTGTATCTTGATATGTTTGTGGTCTTAAGAAATGGTCTATCATCACAGTTACTATGTTATTTACCAGGAAAAGTGACAGAAGCATGAAGTGTGAGATAAAAAAAGATGTTTGAACTAAATCATACAGAACAAAATTTTAGGTTGGAAGTTTTGATTGTTATCACATTAATCAATGTTATTGTCCTATTTTTATGATATAGTAACTAGCTGCTTACTACAGATATATTAGAAAGTCACCTTTTTCTAAAGTCCAATCTTCCATCCACAAACAGGGACATTAACTTGTTAAACTGTAAGGAAGTTGTCATGTGTATTAAAACTCTAACTCTCACTTGTCATTTCTAAAGTTTGCTAAGTTTTTTGAACATGGAAGCAATTTAACTATAAAACCAGTTTATCATTTTAATAAATTATGCCATTACACAAAATTTTAGAATCATTTTCAATTTGCCTAAGTTTAAAAATTGCTATATTTTCTGAGCTTTTAAACTGCAATAGTTGCATTTGGAGGAAATTTCAATCAATTAACAACCAATTTTCTTTTTATCTTCAGTTTGTTAGAGCAAATTTAATTTGCAAGAACCAATTTAAAAATATTCTGTCTGGGATTTTCTGGATGTTTTCCCCTTTTCTCAATCAAAGAAATAATTAGCTGAAAATAAATGGAATAAATGTGAGTTAACTTGAGAACCATCAGTCCCAATTGTCACTTTTCTCCATGTCCTAAGGAGTATTGTCTCAGTCAGACTCAAGGAAAAGCTCCTGTCACATAGAGACAGACACTTCCTGAGGCAGGCAAGAACAAACACTGTGGGTCATGAAGGGGTCAACCCCTAGAATCAGACCCTCTTCTCAGAAGTTGACCTCACTATGACTTTCAGGCTAACAAGTTTCATCTCTGACCTCGTCGCCTAACAGTCAGACAAGAGACACATGAAGGTTTGGAGCTGTGAGAAGACAGTTACAGGTCAACATGATGAAGCTGAGGATCACAGAAACAACAGGAAACAAAGCCGTGTTAGAGATGTGCAGCCCTGAAATTAGGAAGAATTTCTTTGTTTATTATTAATAAATGCACAAAATAAAGGATATGACATCTGCTTAAAATGGGTCTAAGCTTTTCCTACAGACAGACAGTTATTTACTTACACGCATAAGATACTTGACTTGTTTACACTCAGTTTAAGACTCTCCTGATGTTTTCAAACACTCACTACCTGATTAGATTATTTTATTTCTAACATTAACTTATCAGTTGAACTTGTGGACTTCTGCTTGTTCAAACTGTTACTTGGCTGAAAGTTTTCTAAGAACTGATAGCAGCAGTGAAAGATCAGAATCACTGCAGGCAGGGAGTGATGTTTCTTGTCACCGTGACAACAGCAGAGCATGTATCGCCGTGAGAGCAGCCTGCTTGGATGTTGAATATGTGGTCATTAAAACTTGATGTGTTTGAAAGAGCTAATTATGATGAACTTTACTGAAATTCCCAGGCTTTGTTGTACTTCTTATTTTACCCTACATCTGCTTACATGAAGGAGCAGCATCGTTCTGATCTCTGCTCAACGACCTCCTTTAAGCTCTTCTCCCTCTTCTGTCTCACTTTAATGAGGGGAGACAAGCCTTTGACAGGCCTTCATGGCTCTCTCTTTAATAGACTTTAAGATTTGCGGAGGCAGATATGAAAGTTTGTGCTGCTGTGCAGGAGAACAATCCTCAATGAGATTCTTTAAGAAGCTGATTAACAAAACATGCCCTTGATGATGCATGAATCAGCACGACCAGCTGGTGCTCGGGTCATCTCTGAGTGCAAGATTTCCAAATGTGTTTGCATTCAAAACACTCTCCAGCATCACTGGTGTTTATACATGCAGACAAACAAGTGTAATGTTTGTGTTTTCAATTTTAACAACAGTCAAGATGAATTTATCCTCTGTGTCCTTTGTTTAGTTTAAATCTTGAGTTTACTCTTCACGTAGGTGCCACTGGAGGAGATTATATTAGAATCCACAAACCAGAACACCACCAACCAACATGCTCACAGGATTTACCTCAATGATCTGAAGAGCTTTGAAAAAATCAATTTTTCTATTTTTTAGAACGGTGCAGTCACTACAAAATAGTGCACGCCCCTGGGGATGCCACTCATCATGTCAACATCTTTGTTCAAGATTAAAATATGTGCTTGTAGATGGATTGGTAAGTAATTTCGTGACGACATGCATGATGCCCAGGGGCCAGATACTGGTTTTTATTGGACTGAAACTTCTCATATGTATACAAGACTAGACAGAAAAATGTAAAGAAAGATATTTTGGTTTGTAGTTAAGAGTAATAATATTGTGTTTGGCTGCATTTGATGTTCATCCATAGTTAAAGGCTTGTGTTGAAGTCCCAGAACTGTACATTATGTGTGTGTGACAGTGATGTGGTAAAGACTGCCAGGGAGTATTGTATCTCATCTTCTGGACAAGTCCTTAATCTGAGTGACCCAGCACAGGATTATGGAGGTTTAGCAATAAAAAGGGGACTTTAAACTCACCCTTCAGACCTGATAACGGATAGTTCAGGCTTCTTGTGATCTTTTTTTCTCGGTTTATTTCATTACATCATTTCAGGTTTTTCGGTTTGTTCTTGATGATCCAATTACTTAAAAGAAAAGTATGAGTTTATTTACTCAGTCTTTGACCTCTTTGCGTAAACTCATGTGATTTAGAGGAAACAAAAAGTATTTATTGAAAATATTAAATAAAATTAAAAAAAATCACATGAAAAATATGAGACTAAAAACAACCAGCCAAATGTCACAAGATGTATTCTGAATAGTTTTTGATCATACTGTAATTTTTGTATCTAATTCCTGTTAGTTTCTGTTCCTGCTTCTATATAAATCAGATTCAAACTATAAGTGTCAGTAAAAGGCAATGGTTGGCACATTGATCTAAACTGCTGCTTCTCAGTTTTAATATCATGACATAAATACTCCTGATTCCATAAAGCTTTTTATAATGTGCAAGTATTTGTGTTTCATTTTTAGTATTTAAGATTAAAACAGAAAAGAGCAACAACAACAATCCATCCATACACCCTGAGCAAGTATAATAATAGTATATTTGCCTCAAGCTAATAAAGTTTAATTCTTTAATTAATTCCGGAGGTTGACCAATATTTGTTTTTCTATGGCTGCTGATTTTTAGAAATCAGGGCTGATATAGTCAATAAGTATATATTTAACTATTTCTGTATTTGACCCTTAAGATTAAAAGAAGATTTACAGTTACTGGTCTCTAAATTTTGTGCTCTGAAAGACACACTTGAAAGTAAAAAGTCCAGTGGAATAATCACAATGTATTTCAGATTTAATGCTGATAATTCTGGTTAAGGTCTCAACTATTTTCTTTAGATTTCATAACCAGGTGACAGACTAAAAAAAGAAAAGAAATAAATAGTCGCAGAAATAAAATCTGTTTCTGAACAGTGTTAGGTTTTCTTTTCCGGAAAAAGGTTCATTTTTAAAGCAGATCAGATTCCTTGTGGCTTTGAAACCTTTTCTAATATCACAAAGTCACTGTGATGGAAGTGTCTTTGATCCAGCAGCATATGGTGGAGAATGAGGGTTAATTTCTGCCCTTGGGGTAAATGAATGTCATCATATATGTCACTTTATCTGTTTATGTGTCTGATGTTTCTCTGGATGAAAGCGGGCTGGTGTGATCACCTCTGCCTGCTTTGTTTGACAGGGTGAAGGGGTGTGTGTGTGTGTGTGTGTGTGTGTGTGTGTGTGTGTGTGTGTGTGTGTCGGGGGGGCTGGACTCATCGGTGGGGGGCTGGACTCATCGGTGGGCTGAGCTTTGTGTCTGAAACAAGGCCACGTGGGCTCACGCATTAAAACTTCATTTAAGCGGATTCAGGACAGATGGTGTGCCTTTGTTTGAGGATGTTTATTATTAGAAAAAGGGGTGAGTGATGGAAACGGCACCCCCTTAATCCCCCCACCTTTGTATCTCATTTTACTGAATAAAAACACCCCACCCACTTCTGACCACTTCCAGGATTCATTTACTCACCTTGCTTGAGTTTTTATTGGATTATAGCATCAAGCAGAGACAAGCAATGGATCTCTAAGTTTACCAGTTAAGGAGCTCTGATTGGTTAAAAACTAATCCAATCAAGTCTTAAATCAACTTAAGTGACATTTCTGCTGTGGGACACGGAGAATATGAAATATGAATAATTAGAAGCATAAACATCCCAATCACACATCCCTCTGTGTGTTTCCTTGTTGTGTTTTCTACTGTTGAGTCAGGTATTTGGAAGTGATTTGCAGTGATTGAACATTTTAAGTATTATTTGTTTGATGTGACCAAACTACACTCAGCCCACTGCACAATGCCTCGCCTCCTTTCCTGACTTGGTTTTTCACACAGCTCACCAGATGGAGAGGGGGTGGTGAGTGTGCATGTGTGTGTGTGGTTGTATGTGACTGTATTCATGCATGGTTATTACCTATGAGTTTGCATATTTACATATCATGAACACTGTGTCCTTATAACCTATCAAATCAAATGCAAAAAGACAAGTAGCTGATGTAAAAATATGTTTTTAAATGGAATGAATAAATATTTAAAATGCAATTAAACAAAGTCACCAGAACTACTTTTAACACACTTAACAGATGATAGGTTTAATCTGCAATCAGGGTGACATAAATCCAGCCCGTCATCTTCTTTGCATTTTGAATCTGAATTGTTAATATACATAGAGAGACGGTGCTAAGCTCCAACTGGGAGGGGAGAGAGAGCGGGGGGAGGGCGTGTGAGAGTAGGAGAGACGGTGAGAAAGAGATAGAGAGAGAGATCGAGGCTCCACCGTCCGCACGCTCTGAGGTACAAGTGCAAGAACCAGGAGGCTATAATTCCGCTAAAATAATGGATGGGACAAAGCCGGTCATGGAGTCCAATGCGGAGGAAACCCAGGACGAGGGGCAGGAGAGCAAAGGTACGCTCAACCACCCGCTGACATTTGCGCATTTTGCCATTTTCTCTTGTTGAAGACATATTTGCGTCTGCGCCAGTCTGAGCGGTTTAACCTACTTGCTATGGCTTCTCGCTTGTGCGCGACACAATAGCGATGCATTTTATTTGTCCTGCACACCTCAGTGTAATTCAACTAGCAGTATGAGCTTATTTGTTGAATATGTTAAATAACAGGTAATCCCCGACCATTTTTCACGTTTGTTCCATTTTTCTGAGGCGGTGGGGGATTTGGAGGCTGATGAAGGAGAGAATAAGGGGGTGGGCGGATGACTGATAAATGAAGGTACTCGGTCTGGGTTTACGATGCGTGCATTAATGCCAATTTGCTTCTGCGTTGTTGTACCATCATGAGCTTATTTCTGCGTGTAATGAACCGCTGATGAAGCGGCTGAGCGCTGCGCAGCGCGGCATTGTTCTCCGCCAGGTGGATCCAGCCGCTGCAGCCGCTTCGATCGTTAACGGCGACGCTCACAGATAAGCTGGAGCCCTGATGTATCAGGAACGGGATTCATGGCAGGAATGAAGGTTTTCTTGAGTGATCGTGGTGATCAGCTCCAGCGGTGGGGCTGGAGGAAGGAAAAAGGACAGCGGCGCTCCCAACGCAGAGATGGTTGTGCGTGCCCATCATCACCCCCCTTCCTCCATATAATCAAGGAGCCTCTGTAACCTGCGTGCATGCATGTCAGATTCATCAAGATTATGTTTGATAAGATCTGCACCATATCTAACTCCCAAATTCACATGTATTTATTGAAATGCACACAAGAAAAAGCCTACAAAAACGATGTGTGCGTGAAAATGTCTGTTTTTCTCCCAAAATCCCACCCAAACTGTTGCTCACATGAATGGTGTGATTTGTAGGCGTGTCTTTGTGCGTTGGTGGAGTCGATGTGACTGACCTGCATGTTTCATTGTGGCTTCATAGTAAAATCCCACTTTCCTTTTGTCAGAAAGCTACACAATGATTTATTGTTGCTATATTGTTAAATTTGTTATTGAATATAAATATATGCAGCCCACACATGTTTACTTCATATGTGTTTCCATTGTGAGGGTTGTAAAAGCAAAAACTGCATTTTTTATTTACACAGAAACAGTCAGGAGTTGTATGACAGCTGATCTGTCATGAACTACCTGTTTGTCCGGTTGTCCATTACATCAGGAAACAAGTCTGCAGGGCTCAACAGCTCCCACCATGTTTCTTCTGCTTTATTCTCAAGATTAGACTTTACATTAAAGTTTTGAGGCTTCACCAGGAACTAAAAGTGTAAAAATACTCAAGAGCACAGGTTTCCATCAGAATGACATTTGCACTCAAAACTAGTCCTAAATTTATTTTGTTAACATTATTGGATTGATAGGCTACTAAAACATGCCCTCAAAATTTTGACTTCTTTAAATATCTGTATCAGTTCAATAGTTATTTGTGGAAAAATTCATTGGCATCTGGTGGTTGTTTCATATCTGTAACTTTGTCACCTAAATGAACCCAATAAATTCCAGCTTTCTGGATCACCATATCCAGAATATTCCCAGAATCTAGATCTAAAATTATTATGACATTTTCTGTGTTTTTTTTAATTTATTTAAATTGGTCCAATCTCGCAATAACGAAGAATCCTTGAAAAAATTATTGGTGATCCAGATCAATCACAAAATCTAACCAACTGGTTTTTACACTATTTTTTTTACACAAAGTTCATCCATCTCCATTTATGACACTTGTGTCTTGCTAACAAACATAAAACAAATAATATGATAATAAAACAACTTGTCTGTGTTATGACACATCTCACAATGGACCCGGTCCAAAACATCATCGACTTCCCTTTACTGGCTTGAAAATCCCACCACAAATATGTAATCTTTTATCCCTCATGTTGCACAGTTAGGCTCCTCCCCCTGTGATATTTCTGGGTCACAGTGAGCCTATGACACGAGGTGTGGGAGAGTCGGGTGTCCCTTAGCAGAGATGTTTTAATAAGACTTTACATCATTCTTTCCTGAGGCTCGCCGCTACGCACAAACCAGCATCCAATGAAAGCCTTTATCTTCAAACTTCTACTGTCAGTGTGGGCGAGCATGTCTGAAGCCCCTGAGGACAGTTTAAGCAAGATGACAGCTGTAGTTCATTATTAGCCATTAAAATTTTTATAATCACATTTCTTATGGACTTATTGAGATACTTTCAACCTCTGCAGCCTGGATGCTTGTGCTCTAGGTGTGATGTTGCACAACAGCCCACCTACACCAAAAACCCAAAATAGAGATGGCTGGAGGATATCCGGTTTGTCAGTGTAATCATTTAGCATCTGGAATCTGACCATCAGCTTGTATCAAGCATTAAGAAGCTGAAGATTTGCAGCAGAGAAGAAGGGAGGGGCTAAATGTAAGGAGCTTGTGTTGACGTGTGCCAGTGCTGCTGATTCAGAGAATGATGTTTGGAGAAGATGCTTTTATTTTACAGAATAAGAACTTCCAAATGCATTATGGGAGAACAAAAATAAACTGCTGTATATTCTTTATCATCCAGGGTCAGAGTGTCAGAGAAGAACAGAGTCTATAAGAGAAGATGAATGTGATGTTAATCTGACAGAAGAGTTCATGCATTTAGCTGGTTCCGTCACAGCTGTGGCTTACGTATATTCCTTTATAGGAAGATGATAATCATCAATGAGCAGATTGTTGCATTTTAAAACCAGACTGATAACTAGTCCAATTTACATTCTCTGTCCGTATCAGCAGAATGCAGCAACCACAAATAGTTTCTCTCATTTAAAAACATTAAAACTTTGTCATCACGTGAATATTTTCTTTACCGAATGTATTAAATAAATAACTGGTTCTTCTACCGTTATGTTCTATTTAAAGTACATAAAACAAAGATTCCTGGAACTGTTTGACAAAATGGAAAATACAACAGGTTTTTTCCAAAAGGTTGTGCCTAAATTAGCATCGTTTATTTCTATCATCCATCAACATCAGCTACATGTTTCTTAATGCCATGGTAACCACAAATACTGTAAACAGTGTTGATCTTCTTGATTGTACCATTATGTTGATTAGAAACTGGAACATGAGTTGTTGTGTAGAAGATTAAATGGTGTTTGTTGGGTATGGATTGTTTTTTTAACATGATTTCATGCCGTAATCTCTAATCTGTCTGCATGCAGAGGCACTTTATGCTCAGGAATTAGATATTGAGACATCCGTTTTGCTCTCTGAAGAACATTATCTGTTATCTGATGTCATTCATTTGAATGGACACATCAAGCGTGTTGTTTTTATTTTTACCTTTAATAAGATTTTCTGAAGCATGTTTGAATGCTCTGAGTGTTCTCATTTGTCTCCCTCTTTGTTGTGAGTGAGTGGCCTACTCACACACTCACACACACTTTGTGTGTGCGTGCGTGCATGCCTGCTCTTACATAACCCAGCACTGGCTCCCCGTCCTCAGTTACGATACTGAGATCAGAACCGTAACAGATTACATCATCATCTGGAAGGCTGCAGGTTTTGTTGAATTTTCTGCATGAAAAGGCAGATCTGCTGAAGTTTCAGAGAGATTTGCTCTCAATCAAACCTTCAAGTTTATTTCCACTTTTAAAAGAAGTCTGTAATATTTAACCTGCACAGAAGGATTTTAGATTTACAAGATGTGTTTTGTTGGCAGACTGAAATGAGCTTGAGAAGCAAAGTTTGGAAAATACTTGTTCACTTTGATGTCTGAATTTGGTGCAGATGGTTTCATTTTCTGATTTAGGATCATAGACTAAAGTTGGGCTATTAGATTAGTTTTGAAAACCCAGACAGGAAACGGCATACAGGAATTTATGTTTATGATGCTGATTTTGGAGCTTTTAAGCATCAAATACAGTGAAACCATTTTTTTCAACTTAAAAACCTGAGAAAAATAATCAAACATCCATCTCTAAATGAATAACATGAAAGTGATGAGATGGTATGGAATACTGGATAGGACTGCATGGAGAGGGAGTTGACTGTATCTGATAGTACAGAACTGGATTAGGATTGAGCCCATTCTGCAAAGCCCTCTGGGGTATCTTTACTAAAGCTGAGCAACATGCAGCCAACCTGAAAGGAGCTGGTTTGAATGGAAGTTAGGAAAAGATGTATGGGGATGAAGGAAGGAAAGGAGGGTGGGCGTGAGAGCACGAGACAAACTGTACTGAGTATAAAATGGCTTGCAGGTGATCAGAGGTGTCGTTGATCAAATGGAAGCTTCAGTCGCTTCTTGAAGAAGATCAAACTAGCAGAATCTCAAAACCATCACTAGTTTTAGTGTCAGAGTAATCCACTTTGTAAAAACTTTGACTAAATTTTAAATGCAACTGCAATAAATAAAAAAACTGGTGCACCGAAGACAGTTAGATTATCACGATTGCTTGCAGAAACTAAATCAGCAGATTTCACGTACTGTGCTTCCAGATTGTGTTTAAAATGATAAAAAGACAGTTTGAGCAGCTTAATCGAACAGACTGAGAAACATCTGTGGAAATCTAATTAAAATCCACTATCTAATCTGCACACAGAGAATGCACACGCAGCAAACGCTCCAAACAGCCTAAGGTGTAAATTTCACATCAGGATTTCCAAAGTGCTTCATGTTTCTCAGTCTCCACCAAGTCTCATGAAATTTGGTCGAGTAATTTTTGCATAATTTTAGCAAACAGGAAAACAGTAATATTCATGTTTCTTCACTTTAAATTCTACCTGAAATATTGTTAAAGAAATACTGTACGTTTGTTTTTAGTTAACTGTGTTTTGTAAGATCCGCCTGATGTATTTGGAATTGGATTTGGACGAGAGTTTAAGTGTTTTTGCTCCACTTCGCCTGGAGCTGAAATAATTGATTTGTTCAGTGCGTAACCATTTGGACAGTTGGTTAAATCCATAAAATAAAACAATTCTGCAGCACTGAATTATTCACATTTTTATCCAAATTTATCCAACTTAGAAATTCTCACATTTAAACACATTCTGGCTTTTTTTTTTTTAGAGAAGAAAATAAAGGAGTGTTTTTATATGTGGACAACAAACATGCCAGTCTTGTTTAACAGGGTCAACAGTCCAGCTGAGCCTCAGCTGAGGTTTTAACACTCTTGTAACATAAATATTTGTAGGATACATAGACTTATTTAGATTTTTTGGCTGTAGAATTGTGGAAAAATGTGCAGTGAGTTAATCCTTCTGCTCCAAGATGATTTTAACTTTTGATATTTATCCGTTTAAAGAGGAAAAGAAAAGTTTATATCAAAACTCAAACTTAAATGGCATGAGCCAACAAATTCAAATGAACAATTTAAACATCTATATTACACGAAAACAAAAAAGTGTGTCAGTCAAAGTATGTCCAGATCTGATGGTTTGATGAATCACTGTTAGTAAAAGAAATATGAAGATAGAAATTCACAAACTCCAGTTATTTTTTTAGTACAAGTATAAAAATGAATAAACCAACTAAAAAACAAAACCAGATTAGTATTAAATATAATAATATTACATAATGTTGTGGCACTAAATCATTAACTACAGTTTTATTGACTCTATATAAATTATATTACCTTAATCAAATAAACATCTAATGTTTATTGTGACTGTTTTGACATACCCTGGATCACATGTGGTTCACATGTAGTCTCTGCCTTCATGGTCCAGTCTGGGCTGGAATGATTGAAACTACAGCTCAAATAAAAACCTCCTTCTCACTGAGACTTAGTGCTGCAGCTCAAACTTCACTCCTTCAGTATTTACCTGAAGTGTCTTGTATAATGCAGTTAAAAGCTTTTGTTCTGAACAGGATCTAGAAGTGATGAGATTGTGACTCATGTGTTTTTCTATGATTGCTGGAGGTCATAATACAGCATCTACTGTAATGTTAGTGCTGAAAGCATTCTTTATCTTTCTCTTTGGAATTTTTTTAGATATTCTAAACAGTTCTGATTTAACATTGTGTGTTGAATCCTGTTGGTGCTGAGAGGGTTAATCTAAAGGCCAAATCCTGTTTGATGATCATGAAGAGGAGCCACCCAGCTCTCCCCGTGGCTGCTGACATTTGGTTTGTGCTGGATTCCCTTCTGATTTCTTCTTGATCTCACTGTATAAAAATATTACATGATTCTACTTAAACAAAAAGATACTATAGCTGCTCTTAAAATCTGGAAAATAGGATCCACTAAATTGTTTCTGTAAACAAATTTGATCTAACTATGTGCATTTCAAAGACTTTAAACAGAAGTGTGGAGTAAATTTAAAAGCACCTTCTGCATTGTTTTATTCTGGTTCTCTGTTGTTACTCTGAATTATTTAATCCAATTTACAGTCCAAAACCCAAACAAATTCTGACGTCTTCTCCCATCATGACAAATAGTAATTATATGTAAAATCTATTATTGCTTTTGCACATGTGTAACACTTTATGTGCAGAAACTGTGTGAAAAAATCCCTTATAGCCATAACTGATTTAATTCTGCAGTATCTGAAGGCTACTGATTATTGATGGAGTTTAGATTTACTGCACTTTACATGTCTAATTCCTGCTGTTGGCTTGTTATTTAATGTTTTATTATGAAATATAGCTGCCAAGTTGTTAAGATCGATGTTTAGGCACTTTTCTTATCACATTCCTTAAAAACTGAAACTTTGACTTGTTTTTAAAAAGTGAAACAAATACAACAGAATAAAATCTAAACTTTGAGTAAAATCTGATGAGTTTGTTCTGCTTTTAGTTTGTTTTTAGATAAAAAAAGAATACAAAACATTGGGTGTAGTCAATTTTTTAAAAAACTGCTCATAATCTTCTCCAAAATCTTAACAATTTCCTTGAAAGGGTTTTTAGTTTCTTCTTCTGTCCTTTCTCCATCACTCCTCTCATGTCTCTGTACCACACACACCCTCTGCTTATCGTCCTCTCGCCCCGGAGGTGTGTGTGAGGTTTTGGGAGCATGTGAAAGCCGTCACACAGAGAGAGGCTCATGTGTTCTTCATTTGAAGTCATTTGCCCGTAGCGTGCTGTCAGCCTCAATCTGGATGTGTGTATGTGTTTGTGTGTAGGTTAGTGTCAGTATGTGCTCTTGCCTTTGTTTACGTGTCAGTGACCAGGAGTGGTTGAGGGGAATGTCTCTGGAAGTGCTTTACTTGAATCAAAGGAAAAACTATTTTTGCTGCATGTACATGTGGACAAGCCTGTGGTACACTGTTGTGTTCATATTCATTCCTTTCTGTCCCCACTGTGGTCACATTTAAATTTAAATGTGCTTTATTTAAATACATGAATAAAAATATTTTGTAGTATTCCTTTTTACTGTTTTACAGAAAGCTTCAAGCAGCAGAAGAAATCACTAAAACAGATGTTTTAGACTCTAGCTTGAAGAAAACTTCAGTTTTAAATAAGATGTTTAAAGAGGATTTTCAATTTTTATCTAATGTTCTGTTGTTTTACGCCTAAAATCCACTAAAGGAGCGACAGAGGAAAGACTGATAGTAAATGATGACACTGGAATTAAATGCAGCAAACAAACAAACAAACAGCTTTGATTTTCAGGCTCATTTCAGACATGCTCTGCGTTCCAATAATCTGAAGGCTAATTAGGTTGTTATCATGTCATTAACAGTTCAGCAACAAAGGCGGCAGTAGGGGGGTGATTGTAATAAAGTGGACAGCTTATTAATGTAAAAGTAAAAAATACTTAATATTATTAATTAAAGGAATTTTATATTTACTATTTAATTCTACTGATATCAAACTCATGTTCAGTCTATAACATGTAATGGAGCCGCAAAAATATTCTGAATGGGAAAGTGGTGTAAATTCAATCCCCATTACCAACAGAGTGACACAGTGATGACAGTCTGTAAAAAGCTGGTGTTAAAAATACATTTGATTAATCACATAAGTGTCAAAAGTGTACCGGTGTAAGTTTAAGTAGTAAAGTGGACCTTGGAAATTGTTAAATAATATTTTAACTCCTGTCTGTTGAAATGCACAACAGATATTTGATAATCTGGAAGCGTCCATGTCCCTACAGCTCTGCATCAGTTTGCACCTCAGTCTGCTGTGGGTATATGAATAGCAGCAAGTGGCAGGTTGGCACAGCGTGCCTTGTTCCTGAGTAATGCCAGCCTCATCTGGCTTCCCTCCATCACCCACTGATGCCCAATCTGCTCCTCTCATCCACAGCTCATAAAACGCCCAATGATGATCAGCACTTAATACCACTGGCCAAGCCTGACAGTGATAACTGAATGATGTTGAGCTTATTCTGTTGGTCCTTTTCATTAAATGGTGCTGGATGGCTTTGGGTGTTTTAAATGTTGGTGGTTATAAACTCAGTAAAGCAGGTTCAATATAATAATGTGGAGATGGACTCGATGGCTGATTATTCTTTTTGACCTATCAGCTGGGGACACACTTCCTTTATTACAAAGTGATTAAAATGTCCAGCACAAAATTTACAACATACATCACAGAGATCTCATTTGCCCACCTGGATTCCACCTTTTGTGTCTGACTTTCTGCAGTAAATGCTTGTTGCAGGAACATTCTAAACTCATATGCTAATTTTATTTACTTGTAAGTCACTTGAGATATTAATGTCAGCTTAACTAGTGTAATGTAATAAAAACAAGCAGTCGCGTTTCTGCAGCATCAAATATGCCACGTTAACAGATAATGAAAATAGAAAAAGGAAGCAAGACAGACCTGAGCGTAGTAGAACTATCTCATGTCATAAAAATTAAGATTATTTTTATCCTGAGCTCTGCTTTCACCTTAAATTTGACATTCAAATTGTTATTTATTTATAGTTTTACTCTATTGTAATATTTTCCATTTCCTTTTACTGTATAATCAACCAAATAAGACAAAGAGATTATGCAGTAGCTCCTAAGAGAGAGTTCATGCTCTCTCATATGCACTCACACATACACACGCACATATACACAAAGTGTTTGTCTGCCTCTGAGCTGCTGGAAAGTGAATCTCCATAATCACATCAGCAGCAGGAGGAGGGTGGGGGATGGGGGGTGGCGTGGTGGCAAAGGGGCCAGGGACGAACTTCTTTGACATCTCAGGGAAAGTGACTTCAGCCAAGTTGCTTGTGTAACCATTGAAGCAAAGGACATCTGGCTAGAGGGGCCATTTTACAATTTGGTGGAACAAGACTTGGACTAATAGTGTTGCCTCTGTTCTGCTGGGTCAACAGAGGGCGTCTCATGACACGTGATCCTGCTGCTGGAAAGTCCTGATCTGCCATCAGGGTTCAGACCAACCCTTCACAGATCTTCTGTTATCTCCTCTCACTTTCCAAATAGAACCTTGAGAAATATGTCAGTCATGAGTAGAAACCCTCCAACTGAGGCCAGGTTGCACAGGTTGGAAGAGTTACACATGGGTCAGCTGAAAATCTTTAAGGTAAAGAGCCAACCAAACCAGTAATCCAAACCACATGAAAAAGTAATTGCCCCCATTTCAAGTACAGATGAGAAACAACAGCATTGAAATCTCTCAGTCTTGAAAGGCTTACATAGCAATTTTTAAGGCTTTGGAACTCCTGTATACTACAATATCTACAAATAAAGAAAACATGAAACAGTGGTGAACCTTCCCAGGATGAGCATACCGACCAGAACCAGTGTAAGAACTCATTACTCCTCTAAAAGGTCTAAAAAGAACTCAGAAACATTCTGAAGAAAGATTCTCCTCTCTACCAGAATGGGGGGGCATCAGTTTTAGGGTGTCCTGATCAAAGTCCAGACTATAAAACGGACTGAGATGCCAGCCAACAATTAGGTTATCAGGTAAGAGAGCAGCTTTTCCACAACGCTGCACGACTGATCAGACTGCCGGGTTGCTGTCCTTGCTGTGAAGTCCAATTTCATACTGAACAAAACAGACTGAGTGATACGGTGTAGATTTGTGTTTATTTTGTCACAATAATGATTTATTTTCACGAACTAGTGCTAAAAAGTGTTTAGTCCTTAGTTTTGGGGGTTGACCAAAAAGATTCAAGGCTTTGAAAACAGCAGGATGCAACTCATAATACTTGTAGTGGGGAAAAGGGGTCAGTTAGTTTATTTGGTGGGTTGAACAGCTTTTTAAAACCCATGTTTATTTTAAATACTCAGACGTTTCTTTCTCTAATTAGTGGGGTAAGTGTATTGATGACCTAATGATGTTCTGAGAATGGGATTTAAATGCCATTTGGTCCATCAGGCTCAGTTACGCCTGCTCACTCACTGACCTTACGACCTGCTTAATGCTACACAAACAGCACGCGGGTTCTCACAAACAGAAGATTAGGGTCAGGGCGAAAACAAAAAAAATCTCCTTTTCATGCAGTGATGCTGCTATCTAACATAGCCTCAACTGTATCCTCTTAAACCTCAGCAAAGATTACTAAAAACATTTGTCTCAGTAATGTGTTTGTAAGCTGAATGTGTGCAAAAGAAAGAAACGATGTTTAGAAACAATAAGTGCAGGTCTCAGACTGCAGTATAGATATTATTTTTTATATCATTGCTAAGTTTATTTTAAAGATAAATAAATTTGGCTGAAAACATGAGTTTGAATCCATTTAGTTTATAAAGTCCTGTGTTTTACCTGCATAATTCAAGTTTTTTATGGTTTTGCATCATGATGATGATGTAATTTTAAAAGCAGTTCTCATTAAAGCTCAGAGAAACTTTCATCTTCACACTTCAGAAATGGAAACCTCCCAAGATGGAGTTTGTGTTTTTCTGTCAGCAGCATGAAACAGACGGGGTTTCTTTTTCATCTCAACCAAAGGTGACACAGCAACGCGTCTTTAGATTCCCACACCTTTTGTTTTTCCTCTCACTGAAGTCCTCCGCTACCCTTGTGGGAATCTACCCATAATGCAGTATGAGGAAGCTGCACCATGATGAATACAGTGTTTGAAACTGGAATGCAGCCACAGGCAGGAACCAGATCGGCCACTGAAATATTCACAAAGCTTTATTAAAGCTGTTATTCCTGGCAGATGTACTGCGTGTACAAACACAGATAATCAGGCTGTGGCTTCAAATGTATTAAGGACAGTGGATACAATCAGAACTGTCTCCATTACACCAACTTTATATTTATGCTTTAAAGGCCTCAAAAAGGAAACTGATATGTTGCTAAATAAATGGAGGGTGTGGAATCAGGCAGATTTACTGCTTTTCCCTTTGCACCATGCACCAAATGCTGCAAATTCAAACAAAGTAACAGCGAAGTTTGTGAGGTAATCTAGGGGTTATTTCACATCGTGGGTGTGAGATGATTGACAGGAGACGACGTTTGATGACAAAAGATAACAGTGACAGTTCCTGTTTCCAACCACATCCCCAGTCTGCCAGGCCTCATTTATCCACTCAAAGAGCCTCAGTGTTTGCTCTCATCCAATCAGAAGGCTCCATTTTAAGTATGAGGAAGAAAAAAAATAGATGAAGATATTTTATTGATTCCATCTTCCTAACAAATTCCCTTGTGCAGAAAACCAGTATTAAGAATTAAATAACAGGAACAAAAATCAGTTAGATGCAAAAATCTGAAAGTCCCAATTATCTGAGTGTTTTTTAAAGATGCAGAATGTCAAAGGCTGCTAATATAGTTTAACCTTTAAATTATTATAATGAGTGTGGTCACCAAGTCTGGCATACAGAGATGAATATGAAGCCAGAAATAAATCTAAAGTTTTGTTTAGTATTTTCTTCAGTGGATCTCACAAACATTTATCTTAAAAATCAAATATTTTCTTTATATCAGCTGCAATCTTTGACCTTAATGACATGTAGGTCTTAGAAAACCTTATTTATCTACATAAACATAAGAAAATAAGTCAGGCTTCAAGTCTATTTCATTAAGTGCATTACTGTAATAATAATAAAGTATCTGATTCAAATCAATGTACGAGAGACTTTATTAAATTACAGCTTGTTCATAAATAATAAATATGAGTAAATCTATTTCATCATGCATTTGAATCAGTATATAGATTGACCCAGATTTCAGGACATAAACATCCACTTTAAGATGCTTGATCCTGTTGCACGATTCAGATGGACTTCCTGTCACATTTAGCGGCAATCTTTGGATCTCCATTAACGTTACATCATTCTGTGTGTTAAAGAGGAGTAAAGCAGCTCCCAAGGACTGCTCGCTACTGCTGAAGTGGGTCGTGGGTAACATGTTGCTACGGCAACTGCCATTTGCTGGCCCTGGGGCCAAGAACTGCATTTCGCTTACACATTCTCATCTTTTCCTCTGATCATTCCTCATCCTCTTTTCTTACCTTCTTCTCTTTTGTTCTTTTTGCTTCTTCTTTTCCATTTGCTTCTTCTTTCATTGTCCTCCTTTGGTTCTTTAGCGTTCTGTGAGAAGACCAGCAAAGAGAATGGTCACTGGTTATTATTCAACAAATGGAAATTTGTCTTTAAAAGAAAATAAAATTCTGTCTTTGTCCTGCAACAGATAGTTTTACTTTTCAGTTCATGTGTGTGAAAGTTATTTTCAATCTGTCTCTTGAATAAAAAGAACAGAAAGGTTACATCAGATCCTCTCAAAGGTGTGCAGTTTGTTAAATTTGTGATAAAATATTTTTCCGGGAGCATAACATATTGTCTCAGAGATTAACTCCAGCTGGCTTGATATAGTACAGCAATGGCATGCAGTTATATTTTAAAGCAGGGCCATGGAAGAAGACAAGCAGGGTGAAGATAGAGGCAGCGAGATATAAAACAAGGCAGATAGGCCAGCCTCGGTGTGTCACCTAAATTCTACTCTAATGAATAGTCCATTGATTTCCATTAGGACCGGCTCGAGCTGACCACTCCAGCCTGTCTGCTTCCCATTAGTGCACTTTTAAACTGAGGCTGGCAGTTGTAGCCGGAGGCAGACTGGATAGCTGGGCCTGCTCAGTTTTCAAAAGAAACTGGTGAATTCATCCGTGAAGCTGCATGGAACCAGGAAGAAGACTGACTTAAAAGCAAAAATATTAAGAGACATAAATAGCACTGATGGAGGCTTGGGATTTGTCTTAAAAAGAGCTTCTTTGCTGTCAGTATACTGAATAAAAGTTAAGTTGGGATCACCTGCACATTCTTGATTTGCATTACAAAAGAAGAATTACCATGTATCTAAATAAAGAAACTGTCAGGAAACTGGCTGTAAAAGACCTGTTCAGAGTTTCAGTACACAGCAGATTTAAACAACCTTTCAGTCATTGTAATGACCAATAATCACAGCACCACACCAACAGATCGCTCCTACACTTGGGATTTTGGAGCCATCTGACTTCATCGGCGGCACTTCTCCATCAGTCCGCTTCCTTCATTAACATTAATAGGATTTGGATCTATTACGCAACAAGCCTCCGCTGTGTTATGTAACGCAGAGTCTTCATCAACAGCAGAAGCACATTGGAGGGATGCTGATGCATCTTAGATTTAAAGATGGGCTTTTGTTCTCACTCAAACATGGAGCCTCAGCTTTGACTAGATTTATTATCTGGGTGAGAAAATCAATATAAATTCCCTTTTTGCCATCCAAACTGGACCAGATATGAGCTTCTCCAGCTGATTGATGTTGCTTGTTTGATATTATTTTCAAGGTTTTGTGTACTTGTAATAAAAAAACTGGAAAAATAAGAGAACTTACTATATTAGGAAAACTTTTCTTTTTGTTCTGTGATCAAGGCGTTCACAACACAGTCCATGTGGTTTAGCACAATCATCTGAACACGTTAATGTTATGCACTTTGTCTCTGCAGTTATTTATGTCCATGCAGTTTCCGTACCTGTTTATTAATGTTCCGGGTTAATCTCTGATCAGTCCATCACAGGACCCCTCCTGCATATCTAGGGCCAATTTAGAGTCATTAATTACCCTAAAAATCTATAATAAAGTTGATTTTGCCCCTATTGTATGTTCTTTAGTATGTACTTCAGAGGACTGAATGTAAAATGACTACATTTAGAACACGTTCTCTCAGCCTATAGATGTTATTGATGCCCACTGTTCCCCTCAGAGCTGCTTAAATCAATTGACTCTTTTAAACCCATCAATAAAATCTGTCCGCAGGCTTTAAGCACTACCTTTCCCTGAGCTGCCCAAATCAAATTCCATTCTGATGGTGTCTGTTTGACGATAAAAACTAAGCTTGAGGTGGTGCTGTATTTTCTTTTAGCCGTTTTATATGTGCAAAATACGGTTTAACGTCATAAGCAGCCAAAGCCCATCGATTTGGCTTCATAATGATAAAAGCTTTCAGGCTTGAGAAGATCGTTGGAGAGATTCTGATCTTTTTAAAGATCAGCTGCCATGTAAAGTACAGATCATAAAGTACCGTGCCTGCCACTAAGTGTGTTATTCAGCAGAGCCTCACTTCAGTAGCAGAGGCTGTCAGTACCGATCATCTCCATGTTAAAGTTTCAGACATGCACTGTGGTCAGTCATGTTCTCAGGGCTTTGCACATAGAAGCATTTAGACTCGACGAACTCATGAACATGAAATAATGATGCTTCAGGGTTGCCAACTGGAGCAGGTTGTCATGGAAACAGTAAAGTGGCACACAAGACAGTTCGTTTTGTCTTTTTTTTCCCCTCACGGAGTAACTTCCTGCTTTTGCCAGGAGTTATTTTTAACGTTAGTTATATAAGATGCAACTCTTGTGCTCGATGGTTTTTGTTCTTTGTTTTTTACTCCCCTCCGTCCTATTGGCTCTGAAGCAGGATACGTCTGTGACACCTGTATATCCCAGGCTTATTACTCATGCAGGAAGCTTTGAGCACTGCTACGGTTAATGGAAAACATTTACTAATTCATCACTGTCTCTCTGTAGGAACAGTTCAATCTAAGGGGAGGATTGTCCATTATTCATTAACGTTTTGAAGCTGTGAAGGAATTTTTAGCCTCTGATGCCTAATTTATTAGATATAAATAAAATCCAGACCTTAAAAATTGTAAATATAGCAGCCTTATTCCTTCTTTTATCTTAAAGAAAAACATGATATACTTTAGTTTAGATTAGATTCTGAACCATTTTTGCATTAGTAATATGGTCACAGGAGGGTTTTTCCAGATAAGAATGTTTATTGCAGCATGAATGTAAAATTCAACACTCCCAGCTGAGCTCAAAGAGAACACACTCACACTGTGAACGATGCTATGATTAGCTGCTCGAGCTACATGTTGAATTCAGCCCCGACAGAGTACAAACAGGTTTCTGCTCTAGTACAAAACTAGAAAAGGCTGAGAAGTTTTACACCCAGTGTCATCAGCTGTGTCATATTTTCAGATCCTTTTTTTTTCACATTAGATCTGACCTAAATTCTTTGCTCTCAGATCTTCCTTCAAGCTTTAAGTGTTCTTGTATGTAAATGCAACAGAAAAGTACAACTGATCTGCATCTTTGTTGCCCTCTGTAGGATGCTCCGAGTGCTGCCTCAAGTGTCTGGGTGGGGTGCCCTACGCCTCGTTGGTGGCCACCATCCTCTGCTTCTCAGGCGTGGCTCTATTCTGTGGCTGTGGCCACGTCGCTCTGACCGGAACCCTGACCATGCTGGAGAACCACTTCTCCAGAGTCACCAGTGACCATGCCACCCTTGCAACTGTGTAAGTCCTCAAAGTTTCAAATCACCAGTTCTCCAACACTGATTTTCTTATTAAACTGGTTATAAAGACTGAAACTCTGTCCCAGTAACTGAACACATCTTCTGTGCAGGATTCAGATTTTTCAGTACATCATCTATGGCATTGCCTCTTTCTTCTTCGTCTACGCCATCTTGCTACTGGGTGAGGGCTTTTACACCACCAGCGCCATCAAAAAGGAGCTGCAGAGCGACTTTAAGACGACTGTGTGTGGACGCTGCATCACTGCCTTCGTATGTTAACACACAAACACACACATCATCACACCCACTGAGCTGTTTACATTGTAAATTAAAGACATACAATTAAACTCGCGTTTTTTACATTCTTATAAAAAATTGGAATTTATGATACTTTGCACAAGGGCCATAGAGTTGATGAAGAGGCTTTTAGACTTTCACTTGAGCCTTTAAAGTTACTTCGGAACAGTTTCTAGCCTGATTAAGTTCATCATTCCAGTTACATTAACATCAACACAAACTGATTTGTGTGTTGACTCTTTTCACCTCTTTAGTTCATGTTCCTGACCTACATCTTCACTCTGGCCTTCATCGCCATCTTCTGCTTCACGGCAATCCCAGTTTTCCTCTTCTTTAACATGTGGAACACCTGCGCTGCCATGAGATCTCCTGATTCCAACATCACGACTCCCAACTCCATCTGTGTGGACGTCAGGCAGTACGGTCTGTAATCCAGTTAAACTAAATAAAATGCTGGTTTTTAAACAAGCATACATGGAAACTTCTTCTGGCGTGGTTTTTACAGATGGAAACCAAAAAAGGTGCAACACCTTTCAAAATCCAAAAAGCTTTTTAGCATGAATAAAATCCCAAATCAATCTTGAGCTAAAATTTGAATCAAGGTCAAATGTGATTGGATGTCTTGAAATCTTAAAGCACAGAAACAGTTCTGTAACTGCATATGGCCTAATGTACAGCATGTGACCCACATTGGAAAGACAGCTGACCTGCTTATAAAGTAGGATGAGCCTCACATATGCTTCACTGGCTGTAGAGTTTTAGTATACACAGTATGAAATATTCACCCAAGTTACTGGCTCCAATCAAGCTGCTAAAACGACGAGAGATGAAGTTTTATTTGTTGGTTTGATGTCAGAAAAAGGCTAAATGAGATTCTTACATGCAGTTTTTCAACCATCCTTTCTAATCAGAAGTGGAGGATTCAGACTGACGGCCCGTACAGCTGCTTCTTTTCATCTCTATCTGACCCTGATCCATGACATCTTCTTACACACACACTCATCTCAGTTCTGTGACATTTCGTCTCTCATCCTTCAGGTCTTGTTTCCTTCAATGCCACACCAGGAAAAGCTTGTGGGACCATACTGGGAGATATTTGTTCCACCAGCGAGGTGAGACGGTTCTGAGTTTTGATTTTATTTTATTTCCATCTTTCTTTTCCTCACTTTGTCTCTTGCTTCTCAGTTCTACCTGTCCTACCACCTCTACATCGTGGCATTAGCCGGAGCTGGAGCCACCGTCATCGCTTTGGTAAGCGCCTCTGATAATGAATTGCTCAAAATATGCACGTTGCCATGGCGTGCTTATCTGTTTCTATGGCAACCCCGCCTCTCATGTATGTCATACTATCAGCTGAAATCCTGCCCTGCAGCTTGCTGTGTGTGTGTCAGTGTTTTACTCTGCTGTGGAGGTGGACCTTTTATGTCCAGGAAGAAGAGAAGCTAAAAAAGGTTTTAGCACATGTTCTAACTGCGAGGCTTTTGTTCTTTGATGTTTTAATATTCAGGAGAAAGAAACAACGTTTTTAATAAGGATCTTAAATAAAAAAAGTGATTCAGAAACAGTTTAGTGGTGTTGAACTCGGTTCAATATGCCAAATGACCTCAATGTGGCGGCAGTGATTCTAGAAGGATCACAGAGTTAACTTTGATTTTAGTGATTGTTCTGCAGATCCTAAAATCCAATGAAAGCCTCGTGTTTTTGTCTTTTAACTGTGTGACTTGTTCTCCCGCTTAGATCCACTACCTGATGATTTTATCTGCCAACTGGGCTTATCTGAAGAGCGCTGTCTCCACACACGAGTACCAGGACATCAAGACCAAGGATGATCAAGACCTGGAGGCTGAAGCTCGCTCCAAGGAGGGCCAGAACTCCTCCTCCTACTCATAAGGACATGACATCCTCTCCCAACAATGTCCATCTCCTTTTCAAATTTCAATCCCCATCCCACAACACCTTTAACAGCCTCCCCTCCCCCTGACAAAACAAACCCCTCGGTCATGTTCGATCTCCAGATTCTCCATCCTCTTCCCTTCCTGCGCCACTTATCGTGGTTAAAGTTGTGAGTACGTGCTCACGGCTGACAGGAAGAGGATAGAGGGTCAGGAGAAGCGGCAGGCCCAGATGGAGACAGATGCTTCAGAAGGGAGAGCTCGCCCGCCGCGGTCGAGCTCAGGTACAGTACATCGGTTTAGAAGCCCCTCCCCTTCCCCACCCCACCTCACTTTCTGTGCTTTTGGGCGGCGGCTCGTGAACGTGGCCCGGCTGTGATGGCCTCGCGCCCTGAGCCTACACAGCCTCTCAATACACATCTAACATAAAAGATACATTGTTTGCTGTCTGCAACTGAACAGCCAGACAGCAACCAACTTCCTGTTTTTTTGGTGTTTTATATGCATATATATATGAATATAAATATATTGTGTGAATGTGTGTGAATGTTGTTTTCTTTTTTTATTTTCTCAGAAATGTATGGCAGGTATTATTATGATCTTTCTTCATTATGTTCTTTCTCCCTTTACTTTCTTCTCCATGTTTTACTTTGAATTGCTTTTGCTCAACACATTGTTGCACTATTGTAAAAAAAGGAGGGAGGACAAAAATCCCTTAAAAAATAAAAATAAACCAACCTAATCCTCGTTCTCTCCCTCTTGAAGAAATTATTAACTGAACTTAAAAACCATGTGGTAAACTTTTCCTACAGAAATCATTTGGAAATTATGTGTTTCTATGCCTTCATGTTGAGAGTGTGATGGTTACTAGCTGGAAGCTTCTGATATTTTCACTCAATCTCATGCAAATAACCATTTTTTTTTTTTTTTTTCATTTTTCATGGTTTTTTGCAACATTAATCACCAGCTGAAATAAAAGTCAAACATTTCTGGGTCTTAAAAGAGACGCACACCTCAGGTAACAAACAGAATCTGATTTATGTTCTTTTCCAAAGCTTCACCATTTAAACCCCTCACAGATTACTAATCTGTTCTGTGTGAATTATACAGTAAAAACTGCTTCCTCGTTTATAAAACCCACCTGTAAATAGCTGAACCATCCTACGGGATTAACCAACACCTCTCCCTAACAAAAAAGGGAGAACACAACCAGTGTTTTGCCATTTTTTTCTTTACAAATATATGTAAATGTGCCCTTTGAGATACGTGTTTAGCACTCAGATACTAGTTCTGCATTTGATATAATTGTAATCTTTGATGACAGTGGTGAGAGGGAAACAGTGCAGTCATGATATATGATGGATTGAGGTGATTGTGACGTAAACATTTAAAAATGTGACAAAAAATAACTATGGGAATTCATTTTTTAAAATATATTTATCAGTTTTAGGCAGCTGTGGTGAAGTATTTTATGGAATCTGTGATCATTTTGAGACGGTCAGCCAAATGAGTCGATTTCCTTTTGTTTTTTTATGTCATGCCTCTCATACGAGCCACAAAGACTGTTTTGGATGTTTACACTCGAAATAAAACAAGTCAGGAATTTTCATACATACAATTTATAACCAGATATTGTTTAATAATCTTATTCTGTATTAATCATTACTGGTTAGTTAGCCCTCACAAAAAGGGAGGAAAAAATGAAAACAAATATTTGATGAGATGAAGCATGTCAGTATCGTCCATGTGTGCAGCTGTCTATTCTGTATAAAAAAGGACTATATTGCCATGTGTGTTTTTGTTTGATAAATATCCGTGCTTTGCCACCAGGTTGATGTAAAAAGCTAATTTCAACTTCCTATAAGCCGACGCTGCATCAGGGTGTTGTTGTTACCTCGTTATTTGCATGAAGGAGACATGGCTGTGTCTTTGCAGTTTTTTCAGGTGATGTGTAGTCATTTGTACTGACAACTATGGTAGGCGGTGTTTGCCCCCCCCCCCCCCCCCCCCCCCCCCCATCCCCATCCCCCCTTCCTCCACCCCAATCTTTTCTAAAGAAAATTCCATTGTACTTTGATGGCTTTGTAGTCCTTGTAGGTGTTTCATTATTATGGTATTCTTTTTTAAGTTGGAAATAGTTCTATGACTCCTATATAGTGATGATTTTTGTAACCTTCTCTAGTAAAACCGATATTTTTTATTATCGTGACAAGTGTCTATCCTGCCTCTTTATTCATTCTTCAGTGCTGTGACAAGTCAGTAACATTTTTAGGTGTATTGTTAAAGAAAGCATCACTGGAAAGCTGATGTCAGAGCTAAACACCAAGCTGCAAGAATGTTCTTTGAGATAATAGCTCAATTTAGTAACAGATAAAATACAAAACAGACATAAGGTAAGACATACAGGTTTTAGAGGGCTGTGCTCCCATCCAGGGGAGATTTTGGGGTGTTTGTGTGTGTCATATGTGAGCTAAATAACATATTTCATAAAGCAAAAACATCTCCTGTTTTTAAGTTTAGTATGTTAACTTTGGACAAACTTGCTCGTTATATGTTTACATTTTGGAGTATTTATAGATTTAGTTTTTAGATTTAGATTTAATATTTAGCATTTTCTTAAAAAACACATTACCACATGCTTTTAAATCTTGACAGAGCAAATAAACCTTCTTAGACAGTGTTTCTGAACCAAATAAACAAAATTAAACATGTTCAATTTAATGTAATGAGTGAATTGTTCGAAGAACTGTTGCTACTTTTAGCTACAATTTTAAGAATTTACAACATTTTTAGATAAATGACTTGATTCATTGAAAAATAAACTTGATATGAACATTTTGAGTATTTATGTTCAAACTCGAGATAAAAAGATTATCATAAACTTACAGTTTCAGGCTTGGAAGCACTTGTCCCAAATTTAGACGTTTGTCTCAGGGTCACAGGTGATGCTACTTTAGCTAATTATGAGCCGTTGCCGTTGACGACGCCATTGTTTCAACATAAAAGACAAATATATGTATGAACAAAAAAAATTCCCAAAACTTGTAGTTTGAAATGAATATGATTTTGAATATTATAGACAAAAAACTGTCATAAAATGCCACAATATTTACAGAAACGTCGGTGCATGAAATCCAGAATTATAGTACGTCATCTTCATAGTACGTCATCGTTTGGACGGGGCTCATATCGCCTTGTTATGATGTGGCTCCACCTTGTGGACAGACATGCGTGCTGCACAACTAATGAAAATGAGTGGAAACCAGTTTCTCTCCTATCAGTTCTGTTTTATTCCCATTGAAAACACTGAATCTTCATTCTTCAAAATTCTTCAATAATTTGAATCATTCAACTTTAAACAAACTGTGAATAAATACTTTTAATATGGTGAATTGATCTAATCTAGCTTGTTACATTACTGCAAAATAACTCTAAGTTTTTCTCATTACAAGTTGCCTAATTTATTAATATGACAATGGTTATAGTGAAAGTGATTCGTTTATGATGAAACATAGTACTTAATATCTGATATATATATGAAATATTTGAATTTTGTGTTAAATTTTAAGGAAACCCATTCTATACATTTTACTAAAAGTTACATCCAGTGATTTGAATTCTCATTTACAATGTGTTTAAACTGTAAATGTGCTCTATGACTCATGCTTTCTAAGTATTGTGTCTCCTTCCGAGGACAAAAATAATTTGTGATGTTCTCTTTTTTAGCCACAACTGATGTAAGTTTGTTTTAGATTTCAGCATGTGTCAGATACAGTGGCTGCAGAGCGGAAGCAGTTCCTTAGAATTATCCCACAGTTCAGTTCAGGTTCAGAGCTCAGCTCAGCAGCAGCTCGACCCACGATGATTCTTCTTCTTCTTCTGTAAATCTACAGTGTTGGTGTTGATTAAGTGATCATCTCTATCATCTGATGCCAGAATGCGACGCACCGCCTCCTGAAAGGCTGACGCTACATTTGTGGCATCCTTGGCACTTGTCTCAAAGTACGGGTGTCCACCATTTTCACGGCACCATTTCCGAGCATCCTCTCCAGAAACCTGCCGCTCGGGAACATCTAGTTTGTTTCCCAGCACCACAAATGGGAAGTCATCAGGATCTTTTACGTCAGCATAGTAGATGAACTCTTTCTTCCAGTTCAACATGTTCTGGAAACTCTGTCCGTCGTCCAGACTGAAAGTAAGCAGGCAGCAGTCAGAGCCACGGTAGAAAGGTGTGCGGAGGCTGCGAAAACGCTCCTGTCCTGCAGTGTCCCAGATCTGCAAGGTGACACGGTGCCCGTCCACCTCCAGCTCTTTGTTGAGGAACTCCACACCTATAGTGTGGAAGAGGTGCGAGTCAAACTTGTTGGTGACGTAACGGTTCATGAGAGACGACTTGCCCACACCTCCGTCACCCAGGAGGATGACCTTCAGGAGAGCCGACTTGGACATCTCAACCTCTGGGATTAATAATCCAGGTCAACGGACCATTCAGGAGGTCTGGAGACACAAAGAGCAGAGGCTTGAGCTTTACTGAATTTACTACTGTAAATGTTTGTTACACAGCTGCATTCCAACAGCACAGAGAAACAGATTAACAAAAACATCTGTTTTCACGTCTGGAAAGGCTGTCAATAGTGGAAAGTACAGAGAAGATTTAGAGCAACATCTGCTCCCATCTAGACAATGTGTCTTTCAGGGGACCTCTTGCATATTTCAGCAAGACAATGTTAAACCGCATACTGCATCATTACAACAGCATGTCTTCACATGAGATGAGTCCACACAGGTCCAGAACTGTTGATCAGAATCTTGGTAGGGAATTGGGGTTGTAATAGGCCCCTTTATAATAAGTTTGTTTCATGTGTCTCTTCTCAGTGAAAACACAACTGCTGAACTAAAGCAGAAACCTTGTTGACTGTTTACTCGTGTCCTCAGTGGTTCATATAAGGACAAACGTTCAGCTTGTGACTAAATCATACAAACTCTTTATGTTCCTTTATCCTTTGTTAGAACTGCTGATTTAAGCAAGATAATCCTATTAAACAGTCATAACATCATGAACTTCCTCCACTGTGTGTGGTATGCTGTGCATAAAATAATCAGTGCAGTGTATCACATGCAGTGGCGGTTGGTGAAATATATTTTGGGTGGGGCTGCTAAGAGCCCGCCTCCTGTGGGCGCTTTCTCCAGCACCCCAGAGCTGAACTAGACATATGAGAAGTGAAGAAGCAGGAGGAAATCATGTTTTACAAAGCAATTTCTGTCTTTCAGAATTCATTTATACAATCTTCTCAGTATACAAATATACATAAGAGTGTTTTTTTAACTCTAAATACATGTATTAAAAAAAGAAATATTTCTTATTTGTTGCCACATTATGTTTTGATAGGGAGGGCGGCGCCCTAGCGCCCTCTATTGGCCAGCCGCCACAGATCACATGGATCCTGATCACAGGATCAGAAAAAGTTGGCGTTTCCGCTCACCTTTACATCTGCAGACAGATTCACACGATCTGTAGATCAAACACAAAAAATAAGGATTATAAATCAGAACACAACACTGACCTTTTATAAACCAGACGGAATAATAGGCTACAGCTCGCTGCCATGTTTTTTAACACATTGTCGCTCAGTAGCTACATTGATTCATTTGGACATTCTGCGCAGCTCATCTGAGGTTCTGTGGAAACGTCTCAAACGGGTTGAGCTCAGGACTTTGTTCCACATGCAGCTCGTTCACTGGTTTCATTATCAGTCATCCCTTTGAATCCAGAACATTAACAAGTACCATATAATTTATCTTTATTTCTCTGATATGAAACAAACCCGGTTCTTCTTCTATTTTTTACATAAACTGTAGAACAAACTGATCCTCCTTTAGGAAAAGAAACTTGACTGAGAACTACTTCAAGCCCCGAAAGGAATGAATGATTAAACACACACACGGTCATGTGACATCAAAATGTACTCTTCTACAAATACCTGACTTCATTTAAACCTTCAAAATAAAATATTGGATGTTTTGTTTGTAGTTTCAGGGGAAGAAACCAGGAAATTAGTTCGTTAATAATTTACCCACTGAAGCAGATTCAGCAGCTGCAAGGACACGTTCATGAGGTGACACGCCTCTTTTTATTAGGCTGGTTAAACACGTTATAAAATAATAACTGCATGTAAAGAACATCTGTCATGGCGGGTTGATCTTTTAATGGATGTCAAAACAAAAACATGAGGAAAAGATGTGCGTTCACTTCCACTTCAAACAAGAAGCTACTTTCATGTTAAAATAAAGTTTTAAAAGTATTAAATTACATTCAGCTGTGGCATTTGTCACCCAAAAACTAAGATGTCAGTCCTGATCAATATTTGATAAGAAAATAGGAAGAAGTCAAGTTTGTCCGATGATGGAACTTTGGCAAAACACAGCTGTCCGATAATGGGCGTACTACTCGCTGCACGTTTACAACTCAAAACTAACCCGATTGAACAGGGAAAAAAAATAATATTTTATTCCGAAATTCATGATTTTACCTCTCAGTAGCGTTTCCTGTTGGCGTGGCGCTCACAGGCAGGTTCTAGCGGCTGAATTATTCCCCTTAACCCCAGCAGAGTGTCGGTCTCAGGCCGAGTCATGCCGCTGCGGCGTCCGCGCTGATCAGACGCTTCGGAGCGCATAATGACGCTCACATGACCCGCTGATGGTCCCGCCTCCTGCCGTCAGGCGAGTCACAAGCCTCGTAAACTTCTTATTATTTTATTATTTAGAACAGAACACTAACATAAGGACTTCTGATACTAAATTCTAAAGTTGATTCATAAATATTATTTAAAATATTGAATTATTTTGCTGTGATGAATTTACATTTAAACAGTTAATACCTCAGTGTTTTATCTATTCAAAGATTTATCACAATACAAAAACATGTGGATGTTTTATTCTAACATAATATAACACAGTGCACGTCCAATTCAAAGCTAAGGAAGGACCCAGATAAATATTAAATCTGATCTGCTCATTCTTAAATATCTGTCATAATCAGGTGAAGTTCAACCTCAACTATTTCTTTTATGTGTCACATACAAAACATATAACAATGTGTTTAATCTTATTTGTCTTTTTTCATTCAAAAAAATTAAGCAATTTCATTGTACTTATTTTTAGTGATGTTCCAAATAAATAACAGGCTAAAACACAACTAAAATATATATATAGTCAGGGGTGCACATAAGTGGTCCGCAGGTCCGCACACACTGTCAAAATATAAAATGCGCACCAGATGAAAAGTTGCAACACGCGTTTGCGTACTTAACATTGGTTTGGCTGAGCTGCGTGAATTTTTAGGTTAATCAGAGGCGGTTCATTGTCAAATAAATGAAGAATCCCGTTGACTTCTTTTGTTTGCCTGATATGTTTCTCAGCCAGAGCGCCGAAGTTCCAGCTGATCAGCTGATGCTGCGTCTCTCTCTGTCTCTGTGTATCAGTTTGTCAGTGTGACGGATTTTCAGTCAGTCAGATCAGCAGGATTCTGCATCGCGTCAAAACTGAAAAAATTCACTGAATAAGACAAATAGACCATCGTGGCACAGACGTGTATAACTACCTTTTTGTACTATAAAATACAGAAAACCACCTGTTTTAATCAACAGTATCAGCGTATTTGTCTGTGATCCGCGCCATTTTGAATGCGAGCAAAGCACTATGGAATATGCAGTCAATGCCCCATAACTGTCCAGTGTATCTTTTTATCTGACTGCATCACATTACAAACATCCTCATCATTTCAAAACAAAAAACAGTTACAGTAAATGACAGAAGCCCCAACAGCTGACTAAAGTGAACAATCAAACCTGTAAACAATCCAACCTGAACTCTGAAGGTTTTTTTGTTTACAAGTATTTTTATATTTTACTGGTTTCTCTTGATTTTTTCAACAATTAAAGGATTTTTATTGAAACAAATATAGAGCCAGGTAAAGTAAACAGACTGAATTTGAAGCTTGATGAAACCAAAAACAAAGCAGAGGAGCTCAGAAGAGACACAGCGAGACACATTTAAAAACGTGAGGACCAAACAACAACCCTATAGGTTCTCTTCTGAGAACCAGGCCAAAAATATTATGTGCACCCCTGTATATAGTTTAATATTTTGGACATCCACGAAGCGCAACTAAAAACATGAATCGATTTTTAAAACATGAGGATTTTCCTGCTCAGCTGATATTCTTTATTTGCTCAGATTCCTGCAGATCTAATCGAGAAATGTTAAAAATCCTCCTCATTTGTGATTTATCACTTTTCAAACTCTTTTTACAGAAAAATGTTCAATGTTTGTCATTTTGATGTCTCCGTATCATCAACCCGACACATCCGACAGCTGATTTTTTAAACTGAACATGATGTAAATGACAGAAATGTTGACCAGAACAATTTCCTTCAGATTGTAAACTCGTGACCTCTCCATGTGATGTCACAGTGACGTGTGCATGAATCGCAGCGTGGACACCCGCTGGCTCACATGCTCACCATTTCCTAAAATCACATGCTTCATTCACCAGATTCTTTCTGAATGGGAGCTTGTAAGAAAATCGTTTTAGAGGATTCACCAAACTTCCAAACACAGAATGAGTCAGCGTGATGCATCAGAGACATGTAGACTTCTATATCGCTCCTATCAAGAAGAAGTGATCGATTAAAACCACTAATGGATAAATAAACTAAGAACTATTAGAGAAAGTGGAAGAGACAGGAAATAAGTCAGATGATGACTTGCAAACAATTTAAATCTGTGACTCTGTTTTTCAGCATGAAGTTAAAAAGCAGATGCAGAGCTGGAACTTTAAGGAGGGGAAATAAAAACTCTAGGGGAATCTTAATGTGCTACAAATAGAAAATAGCTGATGTGAAATGGGAAGCTGTTACTTCTTCATCTGTAAAAAGGTTTGTGAAGTTATAAATACGTCCATTATTTTTGTGCAATGGGTTTTAAAGTTGGAATAAAAACAACTTGCAGGTTCTTTTAAAGAAAATGATTCTAAACTTGGATTTTAATCCAGAACACTGAACTAATTCAGTGATTTAGAGGCAGGTCCAGCCACTGTGGTACCACTGCTGGCCACACCCACTACAGGTCACAAAGGTCATTGCATCCTCGTCAGGTCCCCCCCGCCTCACCCACGCAGGTAAAAACAGGGCCCCCCTGGAGACCTGCGTGACCCTGCAGTCGGATCCTCCACACCGTCTGCAGTGAATCTTCTGCGTGTGCGTCCCCTCCACCCCTTGAGGAAGCTGCCGCTCGCTCACACCTCGGCATGAAAATGTCTCCCTCAGCTGCCGGAGCTCTGGACACGCCATGTCCTCTGCAGACATCTGAGCGAAGGCCTCTGGTTGCAGGGAGCCACTCAGGAGGCCCCGCCGGAGGTGCTGGTTTTTAGGATTCTTCAGGTTTGCCACTTTGCTCCTGATGCAGCTTTTGTATTTGAGCTGACTGAGTCTGTGAAGTTTGTGGATGTGCCGTTCGACGTCTTCAGCTAGCTGTGCTGCCTTGTTTTCATCAGGAGGTTCAGGATGAAGAGCAGCGAGGAGGAGCTGAACACATTTTGTTCTCACAGAGTCAGAAGACGCAGTGGTTTCGCTCTCTGCTGCAGGAATGTGACTCTGAAGGGCAGATTTTACCTCCTGCTCTGAAGCACATTCCTCTTTATCTTCACATGTTTGAACTGGACAAGAAGCTCCTTCATCCCTCAGTAAAGAACCTGCACTCAGCTGCTCAGGATCTTTGCTCTCGCCTCGGTGCCTCTCAGTGCCGTACAGTCTCTTCCATTTCAACAACAAGCTCTTCACCATCTTCCTCACGCTGGTGTCGGAGCAGCTTTTCAAGAGTCTATAAAGGACTCTGACGATGTCCGTCGTTTCCAATTGCTGTGCTGCTATATGAGACTTCTCAAGGTCATCAAGGAGGGTCAAGATGTTCCCAAAGCTTCGGTCTGCAGCCAACTTCTCTATCTGAAGAGCACAGTGAAGTATTTCCTTTGTGTCCATTGTGACTGCAGAAAGAAGAATAACAAACATCAGACATGTTGAACATCTGACTGCATAATAAACCCTGATGTGTTGTTTAACAAAACATTTAAATAAGACATATATATACATGTTTATAAGGGCTGGAATGAGTTTACCTGCTTTTATTCGCGGTTTAAAAGCTTCTTCCTCTTAACTGTGATCCCAACACGTCTGCATGGGAGCAGCCATGTTGTTTCTGTAAATAAAATGCCTAAATCAACCGCTAGATGGCGCTTCAGACTCACTTATTCTGACCAGGAAGCTTGTGGGACGTGCTAAAAGGTCTTTTAAGGTGGATTTTCTGAAGGTTGAAAGTCGATACTACTTTCAGATCTCAGAGTTTGTAATGTTTGATTTGTAAATATCACAAAAAAGCATTCTACTCTTTTTCTGTGTTTACGTATCATGTACAACAGGCTTAGTACTTTAGTAAAAAAGGATTTAAATGTGTGCATTTGGGTTTTTTGGGTTATTCCCACAGGAAGCACAAAGCTTTCTGTTAGAATAGAATCACTGAAGAAGTAAACAAACACATAATGGATGACACATTCAATAAAAATACACTAATCTTTAAGATTATGTCCATAACTTCTTTATGTTTGGGTGAATGCAGAACTGTTGGAGGATCTGGACTGTAAATGTGAGCTTTGTGCATGTAGAAACATGTCGTCTTTTTACACAAACTGCCAATAACCAGCCTTCAGAAAAGAATTCAGAAAGGTATCTCGTAACAAGACGAGGCAGGCCGTTCAGCTGTGTTGCAATAGTATGTTGTGAAAGAAGATAAATGAATGTTTAAGATAATTTGTGGCTTTAAAGTTAAGACCAGAAATGTTTCAGTACGTCAAACCACGAAGAGGACAGTTGCAGGTAGCTGTTATTATGGTCTCAGAGTCAGCAGGACAGTTTGTTGTAATTATAAACTTGAAACTGACAAAAGTAAATGTGCAGTGAAGGTGTCACATGACCCAAAGAAACACTCACTGTTGTGAAAACAACCTCCAAAAGAAACGACCGACTGCATTACAAAAATGTGCAAGAAGGAGGTTAAATTTCATATTAGTGCTTGAGTTTAGTTCAGTTTGCTAAAACTGAAACATTTTGATGCTAATTACACTCACACAACTTGTTTCAACTCTCATAAATCACTGAGATTAACCACAATAACTTAATGCAGACCTGTGTGGAATGTAACAGTAAGAAAGCATTAGAAAGATAAACATTATGTCAGCAGGTATTTGCAGAAAACTTTTAGTTCTTCGTGTGGCTCTGTGATGGACCTCTCCAGGGTATAACCCCGCCTTTCACCTGATAACCGCTGGAGACAGGCATCAAACTCTCCAGTACTCTGATCTCGATCAAGCTCGTATAAAAAACCGATGATAGACGACTGAAAATGGAAATCCTGTTTAAAATTAGATTCCTTCTGTAAATTCTAATAAATCACCTCACCTGTATTAACTAATTAACCCGTGTGTGTATGTGCATCCACAAATGTATAAGGCAAACTTGTGCTTTAACTTGAACGTGAGTTCTGATAATCATACAAGTTCTTGCAGAAAATTTCCCTCCAAGACATTTTTTTCCATAAGATTCCAGATCTGCATACCAGTCACGATGTCATGATGGATTGTTGAGGTAACCAGAAGTAATTCAACTCCAGTTTACAGTCAGTTGAATCTTTACAAAGTCTGTACAAATGGTGCAAATACAATAAAAAACAATGCAACATGAAACAGGGCTTTAAGTTCAGTGATTCAACAACTAATTATTTATAATTAAATGCACAAGGTGCCGTTGCATAACAATTTTTTTAATCTTTAATTAAAATTTTTGCTTTCAAGCTTCATGAAGCCCGTGCCAGCAGCAACAGGAAGCCTGAAGAGAAACTGACACTGTGTCTCTTTGGATAAAAGCCTCAGGCTCTCACGTCTTTAAACAGCCTTTAAAATGTGCAAATGGAAGTTAAAGCTTCCAAGAAGCTTTTAAGAGAGTTAATGTTTATATTTGCAGGTTAAGGGAGCAGCAGTGCTTTAACTCTGAGTAGTTTTCTGTTACTGGAGCAGAAATACATTGTGTGTGATAGTAAAGTTTTGTTTTTTAAAGTGTATTTTATTAATATGATCTACAAGATGTAGGTGGGGTTCATTTCAGTTAGAATGTGTTTGGGAGAAGATTTTTCAAGTGAAAATAACTTTTGCATCTTTAAACACAACAAGATCTCAGAATTATATTCAGCTTCACCAGTTCTGGAATTCCAAAAACACTCACAAGGTTCCTTGAATCTCGTTAAGTCATTTCACTCAGGCCTGTTAGCACTTGTGGTCTCCTTCCTCATCTGTGGGAGTGGAATTTTACCAGCACGCCACCGCCATTGTGACGACTGCTCACCAAGTGGTGGCGCTCTCGGCTGGTTCGGAGATGTGTGAGGAAGTGGAGTCCTTTGTTGTCTCCTCCTCTCTCCAGCAGATCACGCCACACATGAAGACATGTACACACATGAACACACACATATCACCCGAGCTTGAGAAGGGAAGGAGGGAGGCCTTGTTGTTGAAGAGATCCACGTCAGTCATGATAGAACTCACAAAGCGCATGTGTGTGTTGTGCAACACAGAATAAGAAAATGAAAAGGTCATTGTTAAATGAGAGAACAGGTACAAAACCACTTCCTGTTTACAGAATTTAACCTGCATCTCATGAGAACAACCGCACGCATGCCGCATTCATTACAGTTTTTCTATAGTTACAACTCAAACCGCTCATTGATCGTGAGACATGAAGATATTTTTTGCAGGTTTTTTTTAAACTTCTGGCTTCAGTAACTGTTTTTTGATTCTGGTCCAAGACTTTGATCAAGCTGCAGACATTCAGTTTTGACAGGTTTACTGAAAATTGCAAGCTTAGAGATCTTTGTCATGATTTTTTTTTTTTTAATCTGTGCTTATTACTTTCTGAAAATAACCATAAGTTTGTGCAAATGCTTTATTTTATAAGTTTAAAGAGATTCAGGGTGGTTCAGCCTTCGGTTTTAATGCTGCATATGCAAAATCACCTGTTTTTAATGCATTTGACATGGCGTGCATGAGTGTGTGTGTGTGTGTGCGTGTACTAGGCTGTTTCTTTCTCAACCTTTAAGACTGTGTTGGTGATCTACAATGGCGGAAATGAAAGTCTTCCCTTTTTATCGAAGCTTGTGCTGTTTGGTATGTCTGACACTCTGTGATCGTTAGGTGCTTCTCAACTTTCTATTTTGGGATTTGAAAACGAATCAAACTGTTGCAGGTTTTGCTTCGTGCTTACTGACGCTCCCGCTCTGTTTCAGGCAGGAAATGTGACTCCCCAAACATGAGAGCACAAAGAGCAGCCGCTGTTATGTCTGCAGCGGAGGATCATAATATTTTTCTCTTTCTGATAAACTTTTGTTTAAGCCAGAGACAATCAGGAAGCACCACAGATATCTGCTCATGTGTGAGTCGCTCTGCAGAACAAAGTGAGTCAAAACAGTCGAATCACAAGATGAAAGTCAATTTCACAACATGTCAGCTGCAGTTGATAGTAGAGCTCTGACATCAGTAATACTCACATGATTATCTCTATTAACTGTTTCCACCAAAACAACCAACATTAAACATGAAAAGAAAATGTAAAGTTTTTCAATCTAAACATCACATCTGTCTCCTGGTTTTAGGACCACAAATTTTCACTGATTCATCACATTTGACCCCCCACCCCCCCACCCCCGCACACCAACTGGACAAATGCTCAGCATTATGACAAATCCACCACCAGCAGGCCTTGTAACCACATCCGCCCATATGTTGCACACAGTTGTGCAGTATCCACCGGATTTTTATCTGTAGTAAGATCAGATTGCGTCTATGCACCGGTGTCAAGGCCTGTGTGAGAACAATCAGACTTAAAGCTGCACAACATCTACAAGCTTTTACGTGAAATATTAGGAGAGAAACAACAAACAAAAGATTGCAAAATTTGTCATCTTACATAACGTGTAAGACAGGAGAAGTTACTAAACTCTGCCTGACGAACAAGCGTCCTGCAGTGTTTGACTGAATGCAACAATGAAAACAGGGTTTTAATTGTGCACGGCAACTTGAAGAGGTTTTATTTAGTGAAAAAGTAGGAAAAAAAATCTGTCACTTCTTTTAAATAAAAACAAAACCTTTAAAACTGCCTCATGATGCTTTCGTTTACTCAGCCAGCTGCTTTAATTGCTTCATTGTAAGTTCTTGTGCAAGTGCGCAGCATCAGAGAGAAGACGTTTAAAAATAAAAACCAAATGAAAAGGAGGAAGTTAAAAACCAGCGGGTTACTCTCAAACATGGCCTTCATGTTTGGAAGATCTGGCTATCTTCCACCTCTCCAGCCTCCTCGTGGTTCGTGTTATTTACTGATAAGCGAGTGGCGTAGAAAACATTTCCTGCTGGAAATTATTTTTGGTGCAGCCAGAAAGAAAATGTGTTGGTTTGGGAAACAGAACGTTACCAATTGTTTGTTTACAGATCAACCTGCTGGAATCTCAATGTTTCTTTAACAAATTGAGCACATAGAGTTAAATATCTACCTGCTTTGATCAATGAGAACTTACATGATAAGAGCTGAAAGAAGGTGCTTTTGTGTGAAGGGGCGGAGCCCTGTTTGGAAATCACCAGCGCAACAGAAGCATTCTGTCCACTGTGACCCAGTTCTCATTCTCTGATAAGATCCCAGGATATAAAGTTTTATGTTGGTCTAGATTTGATATCAAATCCTGTGAAACTGAACTGTGAAGATGGTTCTGGGGTTTGATCCTGCAAAGATCCCAAATCAGAAAAGACAGAAACAAGATGTTCTGTCCTTTTTACTGATTTCATTTATAACCCACAGACTCTGATCATTTCCTTTGGATCATGGAGTTTGAATTCCAGATATCCCACAGTTAAGATTCGTGGGCCTTGCGGTGTGTGTGTGTGTATGTGTGCGCGTGTGTCTGTGTGCATGTGTGTGCGTGGACAGGACTTTTCCTTACTCCTTAACTCCACTGGCTCTCCTTCTTCACCTCCTCTGCATTCCATCTTTTCTTCCTCCTTCATTTCCTGCTCTATGGCTTTTCCTCATTTCTTTCGGCTCCCCCACATGGTGGCTCCCCCTCACACCCCCCAACCAAACACATTCCTCCCCTCCCCTCCTACATCCTCTATTTCTCCTCTCGGCGCCTTTTCTCCACTTCAGCTGTCTGATGACTGAAACTCAGCCTGAAGCTTGAAAATCAGAACTGCGTCACTGAAAAACTGGCGCAAAAAGAAGAGTTAACGGGGGCAAAAGGCGACAAATACAGAGTAGGTTGAGATGTGAAGAAGCTATGAAATAATATTCTTGCACATTTTTACTTCTTGCACATGTTCACACACATTCCTGATTGGTCATGTGTCAAAATTATCAACAGCCAACAGGGAGCAGAAGTCACCACATGTCTCCACAAGTAATCAATACAGAAACACACACACACACACACACACAGATTGAGACTGATATCGACTTTATATCAGTGTTTTTAGCTGAATTTATCGCTGCTGTTGTTCAATACGACGGTATCTTTAGGGTGTTTTCTGTTTCTCATAAAGATTTATGACACATTTTACAATTGGACAAGGTGTGTTTTATCTTATCGTCGGTTTGAACAGGCTACTAAAACGTGAACTTGCTAAAGACTGAAGTGGCGTTCAAAATAAAAGTTACAATCTTTGTAGCTCAAAACAAACAGAGACCTTCTGCTGCTGCTTCTCCCTTAAAAGTTGATGTCTGTTATTTTTTAAAGTTTATTGAGCCTCATGAATCAAACTGTTCATTTGTGCCTGAAACAATCAGACAGACACGCCCCTTTTATCAGTGTTAGCATACAAATGCTAAGGCCTTGTCCATGCTAGCATGAATATTTTGGTGAAAAATTTTGGATTTTTAAATGAGACAACAATCTTTCAAGAGATTTTAGGAAAATAACAGTCTTTTCACATCATGCTCAAGAAATAATGCAGTTTTTAAACATTTCTTTCTGCAATCGCTCACCTTCACTTCTGTGCTAAAAGCCATTCTTACTAAGTTCATGTCAAATAGAAAATATGTTGGGATTAAGTTTAGGAGAATCCTGCTCTGTCTGGAAGAATTTCTGCTTTCTAGTCTGGATAGATGGTTTTATTTAAACAGAGGAATTAAACACTTATTTAAATATTATATGTGGTTCAGTTGAGGCCACAGAGGTTGTACTTCTTGTTTTTAGTAAACTCACTGAGCTCTTCTTTGGCTAAATGTAGCCGCCAGCATATTTCTGTCATTTGACTTCAACTGTCAAATTTACAGGCAGAGTAAAGAAATATTACAAGTGCATAGATTTGTCAAAACTTGTAGTGGAGAGCTTAAAAAATCTGTATGATGTGAAATGATGACACGAGAGACCGTAAACGGATTTATAACATCTGCAGAAAAAATCCCCAATTCCAAGAAGTTTGGGATGCCGTTCAAACAGAATGTGATAATTTATAAATCTTAACTTATATTTTACTCCCAGTTGATCATAAACATGTCCGATCCTGAAATGGAGATATTTTAAAGTTTGGTAGAACATTTAACTCATTTTGATTTGATGAAAGCATCATGTCTCAGAACAGCTGGAACAGGGTTTAACATCTGTCTGTAAACATCTGGGCAGTGAGGAGACCAGATGCTGGAGTTTTAGGAGAGGAATGTTGATCCCATTCTGGTCTGATCCAGGATTCTAGCTGCTCAACAGTTCTGGGTTTATGTGGCTGGATGTTTCATTTCATGCTGCTCCAGATGTTTTCTGTTGATGAAAGATCTGGACTGCCGGCAGGTCAGTTCAGCATCTGGACTCTTCTCATGTGATGCTGTTGTGATGACGCAACGTGTGGTTTAACATTGCTGAAAAATGCTAAACCTTTCCTGAAAGAGCCGTTGTCTAGATGAGAAAAGATGTTGATCTAAAGCCTCTGTGTACCTTTCAGAATTGATGGAGCCTTTCCAGATGTGTAAGCTGCCCACTCCATAGATGTTGATGCAACATTATACATATAGAAGATACAGGTTTCTGATTGATACTCTGATACAAGCTGGATGGTTCCTCTCCTCTTTAATCTGCAGGACTTTTGTTTGTTCTGTTTTTCAAGTTTCAAGTTCAAGTTTATTTATTTATAAAGCGCCAGTTCATGACAAAGTCATTTCAAGGCACTTCACAGAAAAATCAACCAATTAATAATAAAACATTTTCTATCTAAGGAACCAGCCGATTGGGCTGAATTGTTATTTCAGCACAATCCCCCATCCTGAGCAGCACGATTGGCGACAGTGGAAAGGAACGACTCCCTTTTAACAGGAAGAAACCTCTAGCAGAACCCGGCTCAGGATGGGCGGCCTTCTGCCTTAGCCGACTGGGGTCTGAGCTGACAGGAAAGAGACACAGACAAACACCGATGGATTTTGTCCAGTCGTCATGTCTATAGAAAGATAAACAGAGAAACCGTTAATGGCAGCAGTAACAATCAAAAGCAATAACAATTTGATGGCTTTTTTGGGAATAATTCATCCCTTGTTTATGAGTTGCTGCCGTCAAATTCAAAATAAGTCAATCATTTATGTTTTAAGGGTACTGAAATGTGACTTTATGAGATTTGCAAAGCTTTGCATTCGGTTTTTAATGTACATTTTACAGTGTTGCAACGTCTTTAGAACTGGAGTTGTAGTTTAGCTCTGATATAAAATCTGCAGTGTGGTATGAGACAGGTGGAGGTGGAAGTCCCTCAGCTGTATTTGTAGGATAAAAGCTGCTCTGATGAAACATCTGCACACACTGAGTGGGGACATCTAAAGGCCGAGGGCAGATCATAGTCTATTTAACCCCCCCTCCAGCTTTGAACTACAAGCTATTTGTTGATCTGAGGTGAACCACAAAACTTGATCTCACTTCCCTGCTTTTGAGCCAATGTGTTGTCTCATTTCCACTGAGGAACTTAAAAGTAAGAAAAACACAAACTTTGTGCTGCTTCACAGTTTTGAGGAAGTTGCAGTTAACAGGAAGTCAACTTGTAGCAGCTCAGTCTAGATTTGAGCTTTTGTTTGAGTAAAATCAGGCGTTTAGCTTCACCTGATGGGATAAAAATACAAAAATATTTCAGGTTTCACCAATTCTGAAGGTATTACAAGTGTATTTGTGTAGGAAATTCTCTAAGCATGAGTATATTCTTTTTCCTAAAAGATTATTTAGTTGTAAAACCTCTAAATCCAGGCCTTTTTTAGGCCTCTGTCCAAACAAAACAAAAGAAGAAAGACCCTTGGGTAAATTGTGTGTACTCTGACACTGACAGTCTGTGAAATGCAGCAGCTGCAGCCAGGGGTGAAAAAAGGGGAAGCGTTCGTTACACGTGGAGCAAAAGGTTCACAATCTGGCTGCCTTGACAGAGTTATATAACAATGAACATGTGAACAAAAAAGCAGAGGGATGAAAAAGAGGGGATGATAGAGGTGAAAGAAATAAGAGATGATGTCATACATTTTATAGTAAGAAAAGGGGGTCGAGTTAGCGGAGCTCAACATACCAGCGTCACACTTCTTTTTCCTTTTCTATCATTCTCTCAGTCAAACGAGGAGGCGACAGCATGAACACAGACTCACAATTTAGCAGATGTTGCCTTATTTGGCATCCCAGAAAAGAGAGGAAAAAAAAAGAATGGAAGGAGGCAGCGAGGGCCAAAATTCCACATCAGGTTTTTATCAAACCAAGAATGATGTGGAGTCAGAAGCAGCTTCTCAAGCTACGAAAGCTGAATAACAATATCAGGTCAGAGGCCGCAGGTTGTTTCCTGCAGCAGATATGAAAATTACATCTCTCAGATTTCAATGAAGAGAAATGACAAGCTGTAGAGGTTGGAGTTGATGTGTTGACCTCACAGCACAAATAGTTCATTTTGACACATAAAGCCACATTCAGCTGCTCACATCTGAAAAAACAAGCAACAGGAAGCTGAACAGACACCCCCTTGTCTGCTCTCCACTTACAGATATCCACCCCTGCTGTTATCAAGCCTAGGTCACACTTCCTGTCTTTCTGAAACTTGAAAACGCAATGGATTCTGGGTAAAACACTGAAGCTGCAAGCCTACCTACTTGTTTCAGCAGCAGGAAGTCAGATCTCCCACTTCCTCCTCATTTAGAGCAAATGCAGAAGCGTGGAGGGTTTGAGTTGGAGAAAGGTCAGTCTCAGTTCTCTATCTGAACCTCCTCATCATCCTCTTCCTCCTCAGAGAAGAAACATTATGTTTAGGAATAATTTCGTGGCATTCTTCTCTGTAGTCACAAAACAAAATGACTAACATGCCACACTTTAAGAATATGGCGTCTAGATCCAGAGAGGAAAAAAGACAGATAACACTGAAAAGTCCACGTTTAACTGTAAACAAGCTCAGTGTGGGAACTCTGACAGGCCTGTTAGTAGATACCTTTATAATGACTTTTCTTTATCAGATTACTATGAGCTAAACTCAACTTGACCAGATGTTCTTCAATACTCCAAGTTTTCACACCATCAGACTGCGGATCTAAAAAAAGTACCTGAATCTTAACAGTTTAATTCTTTTTTCAGCTCTCGGGGCTTCAGCTTCAAGAACTGACTGTTCATTTGTCTCATGCCACTGGTCCTCACTACTCACCCCCCCCGACTGTGGATTTTAAATGATGGCTGGATGAAGTATTTCAGGGAACGAGTAAATAAAACATACAAGGATTAGTTCTGACTGATGAGCTACAGCCTCGTCTGAGCGAGGTTCACTTGGTTATTTCAACAGAAATATTTTAATAATCCTTCTGGTGGTGCACAGGAAGTGCTACAGCTGAAAAAAGTTAAGGATTTAAAAGAAACTTCACTTAAATCTGTCATGAATGTGGGCAGGGCTGTGGGGGAGGAGCCAAATGCATGTGCACAGTAGCCGACAGGTGGGTTAAATCCCCCCAAATGAGTATTTAATTAGATCAACTTGAAAAAGTAAATTACAGGCATGGAACCAGGAAGGCAGATGTGGAGGTTGATCACTAACATGAAACCAGGTGTGATGACACATGAAAGGTAGCTGTGGACACGCGACAGCAGTGAAAAAATAAGGCTAAGATGAAATAAAAACTCTAGCCTAAACAGAAAAACATGCCAATTAGTGTTATAATCTAAACTAAAACTACACGGGAAAAATATGACAGAAACAACAAGACTGTGTCTGAGAAAACAAGCAATAACTTTAACTGTTAGTGAGATAAACATGAAAATATCTAACAAAACTAAAAGAAACACTGATAGAAACAAATCACTTAAATATATACAAACATGAATCAGGCTGAAAAACTGTGAGATAAATGTTTTTAGACTAATTTAAATCCACTTTGGACCCTGTACATCAGTCTAGTCAGAGTTAAACTTTGTTTCTCCAAACTGAGGCTGTTCACAACCCCCTTCAAAGAATCAAAACTTTTCCTTTAAGGATTTAACGTTTATTACACTTTTAGTTTCATTTGTGTTTGAAAAACTGTTGCACAAATAAGCTCTAGTAACCCAGAATATTAATGTATTCTCATTTTCAACGAACTTGAGAACATATTTAGAACACATCTGCAGTAAAAGACTTTAAATATATTATATTAAAAAAAAGAAATGCTGAATACAATAAAAGGATATAAAAGAGTACTTTCTGGTGTGGACACCGGAATTCATGATACTTGATTAATTTTTTAGCCTGAGTTATAAAAACATGCCATCCCTCCCACATGTCTGAAACAATGGCTGCCTTCTGCACCAAATACAGCGCTCCTTCAGCTCGGGGAATGTGGTTAAGAGAGAAAAAGTCCCTCTTGATGTGGTAACATTGTCCTTGTGATGGGAGGGAAATCTGCCTGCTTTCAGTGTTACAGAGGAAGGGACAGCCCACATTCTTCACAGCTGACCTCATGAGTGAAGACCTCGATGCCCGGTTGAAAAACCAAAAATCCAAACCAGCTCAGACTGAGATGGTTCACGTGTTGCAACACGCTGCCTGTCAGCTAACAGGAAATCATAAAAATCTAAGCTACAGTCACCGCAGCACAAATGGAAATCTGCAGAAAATACTAGCAGAGGTTCTGCTTTTTCAGAACCTCAGGGACAGAAGCACATCTTATCATATCAGCCATTACCAGAGATAAGGGGCTTGATTTCACTAAATTCCTGCACAGCAGATGGGCGCATGTCCATTCACGTCCAAATATGGAAGCATGCTGGCACTTGGAAAAACACAAAAAAATGAGGTGAGAGACAAAGATTTGAGTGTGTGTGTGTAAGTTCCACGTGTCTAAACAAGTAACATACTCCTTTTTCACTGATCATGTCATAAAAAACACCAGGAGAGACCTTTGACCCCAGGTGGAGCCTCAGAGCGCTAACTGCTCAAACAGCGAGACGCCTTCAGCACGCCCACCGTGCAACTTGTTTTTACAAAGATCCCCCCCCCACACACACACACACACCTCCTCTTACTTTACCTGCCACAGTCAATTCATCATTCAGCTTTGAACACACACACATACATACAAAAGGCTGCTAATGAGCAGGAATGTCCACATATCATTGAAAGAGTGCGGCAGCTGTCGCTGCAGGGAGCCTTCCTATTGGTCAGCTGTCGTCTTCAGCTAACGGTAACTCCCTTTATCAGACAATAGCATGACTTGCTTTTCCCGCCACGGGTGCAATAACGTTGTACAGTAAAGGACAAAGATCAACCAGCAGGATGGAGCTGAGAGGAGGAGGAGGGTGGGAGGAGGGGGAGAACAAGGAACAGTCGATCCATCCTGTAGCTATTCATCGCCGTCAACAGATTCAAACCAGTCGTATCAGCTAAAGGCCATAGTGACGGGAATGATGCAACCCTTCCTTTAACATATTACACATTTAAATGCAGCATCCTGTTTTGAGGGATGTGTTGCTTCCTGCACAGAAATGCAAAGCAAAACGTGACATCATGTGATCTGCGATCCAAACTCACAGCTGACACCATTTAACATGCATTCATGTTAAAGGAGTCATAAAAAGTCAACACAGGATCTGGCTGGCAGCATATTTGACATTTTTTCATGCATTTCTAATGGTGCAACCACAAAAAAGACAAAATGACCTCACAGAGCTGATGCAGCTTCCATGAAAATGTAGGCAAGTTGTTTTAAGATGCAGGAAAATAAACCACAAAAGAAAAACCCTGTTCTGTTCTAACAGCATGTAAACACAGTCAGAGAACACACACAATGCAACAACATTCATTACATCCCCAACATCCACAGACTTACACGTCATGTTGAATTCACACACAACGTGTACGATGACATAAGTGGAAAAGTGACAGATCGAGTCATTTTCATCCGCCGCCTCGGCTCAGTCTAACGTCTGGGGTATGTATGTCGGGACAACGTTTGGCTCGAGGAAGAGAAATGTTCACATTACGACTGGCCTGTTAGGACGTAAAGTGTGTGTAAAAGCTAAAAGAACAAAATAACCCAAAAATATCTGGAGGGACAACATAAAAACAAGTGTTTTGAATTTGCCTGCCTTCAGCGTGTTTTTATATGAATGCAGGAATTACATAACACTAGGTCTGATATGCTGCTTCTAAGCAGAAAAGCTGGACTGCTCACAGATGAATCAGGGTGGATTATGGGTAATATTGGAAAGTTGCATTAAGGGCAGACGGTCTGTCTGAGCGGCTGTGGCGTTGGGGTTTGTTGATATTAATACAGCAGCAGGGATGTGAAAGAAAATAAAGATAAAACCACAAGATTAATCTTTATGTGCTCAGAGCTTTTCAAAATAAAAGCCATCCTGTACGCCTGCAAAAAAAAACAAACACGTCAAGGAAGAAAATAAACATTAAAGAGAATAAAATAATCTCCAATTCAACAGAAAGCAGTTGTTTTATTTATTCAGCTAATTTCTAACTTTGACTTTAACTGAATATTTTATCACCTTTATGGGTTGAACATAAAAGCCTCAGGCTTTTATTTTCCATTTGAGAAAGTTGTACCTTTACTGGGAATTTCTGACATGTCTGAGCCGAAAGCACCGAAGACAACAAACCTTTACACTGGGTGATACAGTGAGCAGGCCTGAGCACGCCTGACCTCGTCTCACACACTCGCGGCCGGCGAAACACAAACTGAGAACGAGTCCAAACACTCTCCCCCCCTCGGATTCAAAGCAAATGAGCGGATCAGTTAGTTTGAGTCACAGCCATCGATTTTCTCCAGCCATCTGCTCAGTTTTGGCCCTGGCACACATTTCCATGACAACACAGTGTTAAAAATTTTGAGTGGTATTTAAGTCCACCGTCTGCTCGAGCAGCAAAACCAACTCTCTGTTTCCTTAGTGTTTATTAAAATATCTGTTCGTGACATTAGAAGTTGTAACAGAAATGTTTGTTTCTCATTCGATTGGGATTCAGATTAAACAACCACGTCACAGTTTAATTGATTTACTTCACAGCTCATTTAGATTTAAAGGAAGTTTAATGGTTTGAAATAATTCACCCAGGACAAGCAAACAAAACAGAACATCCCCGTCGCCTCTCGAGTTCCCATCAAAACAAGTTTCTCTGCTTTTCTCTAAATAGATCCGCTTCCCTCTGACCCTCTTCTTTTTTGCATTTTAACCGCACATTTTCAATTCCCCTGAACCAAAGCTGTTTGAAAAGTATTTGTCTGTTTGTGAAAGTTAAGCCTGTGAAACGCGTGTTCAGCTGGTAAATTGAACTGCAAGGTGAAGTTTCTGTCCTGTTTTAACACTCGGAGGAAATAATAGCGGGTTTCTGCACGTCAATTTGCTTCTATTCTAATTACAGATTCTAGGTGATGCTATAAATCCAGCGGCTCAGTTCAAACTTGATCTGGACTTTAAAACTGCTGGTTAGATCATGTGACTGACTGAAATGTTTTTGGTTTTGGCTCGGTGATAAGTGACACCTATTTTTGAAGCTGCAAAAAGTAAATATCTAAAGTTAGAACAACAAACAAAACAGTGTGTGACAGACGTTTAAAGATTTAAACAGGTTTTATTAGTTAAATCTGATAGATGCAGGCTAATTTCTTTACAGCTCAACCCTTTGTTTACCTGGTTAGGAGTATAAATGTTACACTTACAGGAACTTAAACAGTATGAGAAATAAAAATATTTCTGACTGAACATGAAAGGAGTTGATGCAAAACTTAATGAATTGATCAATTTCTGGAAATCTGTATATTAGTCAATTTAGAATTTAAGTTTATATTTTTGTTTTGATATTTGTAAAAAGGAACAAAGATAAAAGGTTTTGCTGGAAACGCCTCCTTCATTTATCTACTGGCGGGAAAAATGAGAAAAAAACTCCTTGAACGAAACTGGCAGTTTAACCCAGGTCAGGGATGAAGAGTTTAAATCAACAGACATGTACATTTCTGGAAAAATAAAATAATAGAAGCTTTATATTATTTATTTTAACTACCGTTAACCTGCATGTTGTTTAAACTAACTTACCTCTGCAACCACGATGCTAATGCAATTCTTGTGCTGCATTTTTTACCAGTTCAACTTATTAAAGGGACATAAGGCAAGATTTGTGAAAAACTACACATGCATTTCCAGTTTATTCAATGCTAATGGGTCATGAAGCATTAAAAACCCAAAATAATGAGGCCATCCGCATATATGTCTGTTGCCTTGGAAACGCTGTGTGCTACATAATGCGCTGCAGTTCGACGTCCGAATTTCCCGCGCAGTTGTAGGGATGTGACGTAAATTGACGCTGCATGCGCGTTGCCGACAGCTCTTGAACAGGAAGTACATGGCCGCCGTGGACTTGGATTCAAACACTGAAGGTATGCTTATGGATGTTTCTGCAGCCAGCAAACGACCTGCATCCACTCTCACCCCCCAAAAAAGTGGCACCACGAAGAAAAAAAAGACTTTATCAGCGGCATCTCGTGAGTCTAAAAAAAAATATGACCGAAGCCGGGCAGGCACCCGCATAAATATTGGATATGCGTTCGGTTCATGGAGGGAACTTCAGCTGCATTTGGGAGTGAAAACGGATGCTGACATGGCTCATTTCCTTGTGACCAGGTGAGAAAACATTATAGGTCGTGTTTAGAGCCTGATACAGTATGAAAATGATGAGATCAAATCAAATAACAGAGTGGAGAGACCTGACGTGAAGTATGTTAGCCTCCCCGGTGCAGTGCTGTGAAGACGAACAGTCTGTAAAGTGTCTGTGCGCGCTCCCGTGCCGGCTTGGCTGGTGGCTGCAGTTAGCCACAGCGCCTGTCGCGGCAGCACTGAGTCAGATTTTGTAAAGTTGCCTTAAGTCCCTTTAAATAAACATTACAAACATCAGCTGCAGTGATGTTCATCACTCAAGCAAAATCCCAATTGTTCTCTAGATAATCTTGTGTATTAAGATCTATTTTAACAAGTTTTACCAAATATTTTTGACTTGGTTGCATTGATTGTAATTTTTGTTTTCAGATTAAAACAGCGTAACTGAACTCAGTTTAACAAAGAAACTAACAGGGAAATGCAAATAACTCCCACTGTGAGCTCAAACTGTGAGTTTCCATCTTGATTTTAACATGAACAAGTTCAACTAAATGAGTAAACTTTTACATTTTATTTCCCTCTGTGTTTTTATTTAACAGTTAAGTTTGTAAAATGTTGGTGAGTTATATCAATTGAAGCTCCATCGCGAGCAGGAAGCAGAAACGTTGCTCTGTGAAGCCTCGAGGCCCCTCAGATCCCGTCAGAGTGACTGTCTTTCATTAGTTATATAAGAAGCCTGACAGGACCTGCATCTGTCTACGTTCTCATGTGTGATCAGCATCATGTCAGTTCAGTGAAGGCGTTTTTTTCTTTCACATGTTAGATGTGCCAGTTCAGACATGCCTATTCATGCAGTTCTGTTATAACTTAACATGCAAAATAAACTGTTATACAACGATATTCTTTTTCAGAGGTGTTGGCAGGTTTTAGTGAACACCTGTTGAAGGTATGACATATATGACAGTTGAATCGTGGCACGGTCTGAGGTGGTAGAGCTCATCCAAAATGATTGAGCAGTTCAATCAGATAGATGTTTAAAATCCAGCGTGCGTTCTGCAGGGATGTTTCAGTCCATGCAAATTGATTCTATCGAACTGGTTGCAAGCTTCCAAAGAATCTGGTGGGTGTAGGAATGTTTGACGCTACCAGTAGCCCTATTGTCTCTGTATCAGATGCTGAAAAAGAATATAAGGCTCCATTGTTGGGAAATTTGAGGTTTGACTTGTTGGATTATCTAATCTCATCAAGCTGTTAGCTTGGAGGAGTTCATGAATTCATTAACGCATTTTTCTCCAAAGTCAGCGGACTTATTGAGTCATTAATCATTGTTCCTTTAGCATGATCCTCTTCACTTCATAGACCATATTTACTTCAGGTTGTCTGTCTGCAGTGAAGGAAAAAGTCTCACTAACAGAATCATTTCCTGCACAAGATCAGACAGGTAAATTCCCAGAATACAACTCTAATCAAAACATCACGATAAGATGCTTTGTATGAAAAAATATTTGAGCAATGAAACCAATCCAACAACAGGAAAGATCCCAGAAGAGTTTTAAAGATCATGAGATGTTGAAACACAGCTGTTTGTAATCTGGGTGTCGATTAACTGTCGACCATCTTGTGCAGAACAACAAGAGTTACAATCTTCAAGAAAAGATTAAGAGTCTCAGAAGGTTTTTAACAATTATCATCTGTGCTGTAACACAAGAAAGTGTTTTAGCATCAGAATCCTCCCAAACATGGACATTAAGTTCCTGTTGACCCAAGTAAACCCAAATTTTAGATCGTCCGTCCCTTTAAGACCACGCCCTGCAGGAAGCCCACCTGACTCTGAGCTACCAGGATTTAGTTGACATGTTGCACCTGTAATAAATTGCATTTACTTTTTTAGCATAATGCTAATTAGCATTTTTTGGGGGTTGCAGGTATTCAACCTTCAGTAGTTTTGAATTAACTTAATTTATAATTTACACATTCCAAGTTCTTCAAACTGCTGTGATGACCTTTCGTTGTCAGAAGCAACGATGTGTTTACTCATTTCATAGCTACGTCGCCTTTAGCTCAGCGATTACAATAATCTAACGCTGCTTTGCTTCTCTGAATGTTTTTACAAGGATTTAGTTCCAACTCTTTAGCACAACAATGACGACACAGCAGCACGACTCATGTGCACGGCTGGAAGGAGAGTAAAAAAAATCTCACAGAGCTTAAAATGACAAAAAGGTTGAAGGGCTACGTAAAGGGTTCGTACCCATCAGTCCTCACATACACTGTACCACCATGTAGCTCTACAGAACCACAAGCCTCAGAGTGATTTAACTCTCGGGACTACGAGCGCTCTTGTTTTTGTGAACATTTGTTTTGGAAAGATGGAGATTGAGGGTGGGCCTGTTTCTGGGAAATAACCCTGCTTTGACCTCTGAAGAGGAGAAGAAGAGGGGGAGGGGAATGAAGGCGAATGAGGAGGAGGAGGAGGATTCTTTGGTATTGTGGCGTCTCGTTTTCATTTACACCCCCATCCCACCAACACGTCTTCTTATGTTTCGTATGTTAATCTACTGCTGTTTTGTCTGAAACGTCCGATCTAACAACACGCCTGTTTAATCAAATAAAAACAAGGTCAGTCAATATTTTGGCTGCAGCTCATGTTAAACACGCGTCCTTATAGTCTGGATGATTCTTTGTCCTAAAACCTGAAGGAATTTGTTTTCAGATGTTTTTTCTAGGGCGCTGTAGCTCACATTCCCAACACGGCCCACGTCAGCTTTTCCCCTCCTACATCATGTGAAGTCCGAGCAACATCGGAATGCTAATCGACTGAGTAACAGATGGGTTGAAACCTCAGATTCTCCCGGCCAATCCAAACATTTACATTCTGATGGGAGCAATGTCAGAAGATGAGTCCTGTATCTGTTGTTCATTCCTTCACTGGAGTTTTTATAGTTTGTTGCAAAATCTGCCAAAATTAGTTTACAATAAAACACCTCCTGACATGAAGGGCTTCATTAGATTTTGTTGCTAACAATAAAGTAGTTTCCCTGGAATTTATGTTTGCATCATGTGGTTTTGATGTAATTTGTAAGTAAAGAGACCAACAGGTGGTTTGAGAGTCCCGCTTCAGGGCAGCACAGCCGGTTTTCACCTAATTACAAACCTGCATTCTTTTAAACACGCCTGTGAAAAAAATGCTGTTCAGTTTTTAAGAATCAAGGATTAGAGATAAAGCGTGTCTTAATCCAGCCACAGTTTGAGAAACAACAACTTCAGACTGTGTTGAATGACGTCGTGAGCGTCGTTGTGCCCGTCTTGGCGGCGTGCCCACATATGAGTGAGGGAGATTTTTAAGGGCACTGGGAACAATGGGGGCATGGGGGTGCTGTTTGGAGCTCGGCCCACGGTCTTCACTGCCAGATCTGCAGACAAAGAGTCAGTACTCGACTGGGCAAGAGTCCAGTCCGGCTTACAACTGTGGAGAATCATGGAGGGGTGGGCCAGAATGTCGGCACACGTCTGACCAACGCTTTTATGGAAGAAAGTAGGCCCCAACGGACAAAAAGACACAGGGACCGGCTGTTCCTCTAGAAGGACACACTCAGGCATCTGGGTTTCTATTCAGAAAATCAAAGGCTCCGAAACGATGAAACCTTTGGGGAAGTACAGCCTGCAGGAAGTGAAGCAGCAAAAGAAAAACAGAATCATGGATCCTCTTTACAGATCTTGTTGCTCATTTAGTGACTTTCATTCTCAGGAACTTCTGCAGTTTTTTTCACATTTTCTCAGAATTCAACACAAAAAGCATTCAGAACAAAGTCCTGTCACCTTAGATGTTCAGAGGGAAGAAGCTTAGCAGAAAGGAGTGATGCTGAGACAAAAACATCCAAAAACAGGAAGTGCAATCGCCTGCTTTGCTTCTATGTAGCAGAAACCTTCATGTCAGACTTTGTGCTTCGTTCTTCCAGAAACTTGATTCAGTTTTCACTGGAAGTCTTGTTATCTTTATTGATTGGCTGTTGACCTGTATTGCTCACACGCCATCAGACAGACAGTCTGGGGTTGTATATGATTCATCTGGCAGTAAATATGAGATTGTGTTGTTGTTTTTTTACAACAGTAAACCCGATATGCACCAGAGCTGCAGAAGAAAAGCAGACGACATCACCGCATCTGTTCCTAATGAGACTAACACCTAAAGCTGAGATGCATTTAAACAGAGACACGTAACTTCTGGCACATTTCTGTGGGAAGCTAGCAGGTCTGTCGCCATGGAGACAGCATATAGACCACGCTGGCTCAAGCCTGATCTGTTACAGAATAACATTACTAGAATAAAAAAACTATGTAAATGTCTCGAAGATAAAACCTTCGAGACACCAAATCAGGCTGCGACTTCCCGTTTCTTATCATCTCCAAAATTAATGTGTAAAAAAAAAAAAAAACAGTTTCTCTCTGCTGTCCAAACAAACTAATTCTGATACTTCTGAAAAGAGCAGTGTTAGAGTGTTAGGAAGTAAAGTCCAGCCAGACTTCTCTTTTTGAAGCCGCTGAGCAAACAAAAGACCTTTTCACATCTCGCATACACAGAGCTGAAAGGCATGCTGGGAGCATTCAGAAAGGCCCGGGCAGATCTTTGCTGCGTCAGGACGGCGTTTTACTATCAACAGGCGGAAAAATGTCCCCAAACGTTTTTAAAATGATAATAAATCTCACATTTATTTTGATCCCTGCTGGGAGGAACAGCCGTGTCAAAGGTCGACTAATGATGCCTGAAATTTGAATAATTCAAAAGCAGATTGAGTTTTTAATTTTTTCCCACGCTGATAAAACCGCAGATCCCTCAGGGCATGGAAAGACTTTCATGTGGACATTTAGGAGGCGACACTGATTCAAATAAAGTAACACTTAGTAAAATCATGTCATATTTTGCAAATATGTTCTTTACTGCTGCTCATTTAGACATAATAACACGTGGAGCAGAATTCCTGATACCAGAAAAACATTTAGAGATTTCAGGTTCGTCCTTGACTGTCGTAGAAGCTCGACCTGAAGTTCAGTCCTGTTTTTATCTAACAGAGCCAAGTCAGAGCTCCACGCCTCTCCTCATGGCATGTTTTTAATCACGTAGTGCTGATGTTGTAATTGTTTTATTTCAATGCGCGAACCTCCACCAGCCTCGTAAACATCAAGACGAGGTAAAACTTTCCGCTAACAAAGAACAATCAGCCAATTCTTCATCCTGAAGTCTCGAAGCTCCAGTGAAAGTGTGTATGTGTGTCTGTAGCATGAATGCAGGTGTGTGTTGTTGCACTTTAATAACCTTCATCTGTTTAAATTCTCAATAGTGTTTTGTTAGCAACATTTTTATCACCAGAATCCCTGAATAAAGAACCAGGAACAAAACTTGTTTGTATTATTGCATTTCCAAGTTTTCTATAATCAGAGTCTTTCAAACTCATGATAAATGTTTGGACATGTTACAACACAATTTCAATTTAGACCTCTGGTTAAAGTTCTAGTTGTTTTTAAATACAGATAAATAACAAAGATTTTCAAACACTAGATTTTTTTTCCACTCAGTCTAAAAATGATCTGTATTCTTACCTTGATTTGTTTATGAAGTTCTGCTCTTCTTCATGTAAAAGTTCTAAAAGTTTCAAACTTCTGTAGCACAAGTGACCTGCTGACTTTAGCTAACACATTTAGTGCAGCAACAAACACCTGCTGGCTCATGTCTGCCCCTACAGGTGGGAGGGAGCAGCTGCAATTCTGCTGCTTTGGCTGTCAGAGAGATTAAACAGATTTATGGTGTGTAACAAATATTCATATACTCTTTCGTAAACTTTATGTTGGTATCATGCTGAGAAACAGAAACTGGGTCGATCATTCAGATGTGATGCTCGGCTCATCGATGTCACACTTCTGGTTTCTGCCATATTTGATCAGGAAATGTGCAAATTCAGCTAACTTTACTAAGAACGTGTTAAAAATGAAGTTGTACAGAGAATACACGTGTAACACAGATCTGTTGACAAATATTAATATTTACATGCAGTCATTATTAGTTTTTTATTTTTCACGATCATCTGCCTGCCTAACCTGGCTCTGCCAGATCTATGTGTAGCCCCGCCTCTTCTCGATTCGGGGACACACAGGATTTTCGTGGGTTTGGAAAACTTCAAATCTCGCGAGAATCCATCTTGCAGCGCAAGGCTACTGCCTGCCCTAACCTCACGCCTCTGCAAGCAGGTACAACATAAACACGAGCTGCAGAAACGCAGGTTTTCCAGCAAATTTGCACCAGGTAACATAAATATTTATAAATAATATAATTTAAAAAGTAGATTTAATAAAGTACAGTTTGGGGCTTTTTAGGTAAAAACATGAAAAAAAAGACAAAAACAAAGAGAAAGATTTATTTAAAAGTTTTCATTATTATTTTTTCAATATAAAAAACACTAAACTTTATAAAATGTTTCAGTGTTAATTCAAACATCATAAATACAATCAAGAACTGTGAACTGATAATATTTAAACCATGACTGTGGACATGAGGACTAATGTTTTGCATTTATTTGCACCTTCTGGTATTTTGGCGGGACTCCAGTCCTCTTGATGTCTTACCTCGCCTTGTGTCCCATTAACCTTGGCCCGCCATGCTTCATCATCATAAAAGCAGGAGATATCAGCTACAAACTGACCTCGTCGACAGGAAATTAAAACTAAACACAATGTTAAACAAATACAAGCCATGAGGTGGACTGTGGGTGTGGCCCAAACCTTTGGGCTCCTCCGGTTTAAAGCGTCTGTCTTGCAACATTTGGGATGGATCATTAATGCTAAACACTGCAGATGTGTGCCTGGACACTTTTGAGCAACACTCTTGAGCAAGTCTCATGTTACACATTGTGAGTGATGTAACATCATTAGGACATTTAATCAGAAACAAGGAGATGAGAAGCTGTAGACTATCTCCAGGAGCGTAGTATAACATTAACCTCAGGGCCTCAAAACAAAGAGCAGAAGACAAAAAAATGTTTCCCATGTTTACAATAAGAAACACTCCTTTAGGACATGTGCAGAGGAGAACAGAGAGGCACTGTTAGAAAGAAACACACGCAGTTAAATACATTCAATTATCAGTAACTCTCCACCCTGATAACAACGACAAAAACTGGCAAATCTACAGAGAAACGCTGTTCATTCCTGGTTTAATGTGTAAGCAGCAGCATGAGGCAAAAGCCCTGCAGTTTCCCTTAATTACAGCAGGAGAAGTTCAGCTCAAATCAGGACAGAGAAGAAAGCTGAAGGCGCCTTTCCAAAGTCTGAATCATCAATCAGAACTTGTGAAACTCAAACACTGTGGGCTGAAAAGACGTCCAGAGGCGTTTCACCTGTACGAACAGAGCCAGAATACCGAGAAGACTGTGCTGATAATCAGAATAATAACTCTACATACCTCGACCCACCTGGGATCTGTGAGGAAATCACGCCTCCTTAGAGATGCCATTTAAGTCTGAAACATGAACCATTTGGGATCATCTGAAGCTTCGAGAGGTTCAGTTTAAAAAAAAGCTTCTGTAGGGTTTGATTCAACCTTCTGCTCCGAGCTGCTAGCGATTAAAAAAAGACCATGGCCTAAAGCTTGTTATTACCAACTGGCAGTAATTAAGCAGCTCTCTCCGGGGATTACCTGGGTAATTAACACTCATGATCAACATTCTTCCAACGGGGGAATCGACCCCAGAGAGTCTGCTGCTGCTGCATTCTTTATCTGGTCCAAATTTCATAAATCAGAAGGATTTTTTTTATTGTTTTTCAGTTATTTTTTTTGTAAGTTTTCCACAAACACACTGGCAGGTTATTTTTGGCAGAAAGCTTTCGCACTTCGTCTGTAGTCGGAATATTTTTGTTTATTTGGTACAGTATGCGCATCAAGGCCTTGTTGGATTGTTATTGTGCAGGTTGCTTCCAGTTTTCGCTGGATTCTGAAGTTCTGTGTTGTTTATTAGCCTGAAGCAGATTTTTCTCAGCCTTTCATTACAATGATGTGAAAAAGAGCAACGATTCAAAGAACATGGAAAATTGCAAATCTGAAACCAAAAGTGCACGTAGCATCTGAAACGAGGAGGATGTTCCTCGTTCTGCAACTGTGACAGGGGGGTGGGGGGGTGGGGGGTGGATGCGTCACGTCTCTCACAGGAAACACTGAGGCTGTTTTTACACTTTCAAAGCATCAGGAGTCCAACTCACTCTTTTCCTCTCAGCGGGTCACAGTGAGTCAGTGTGAACATGGCGATGAGCTGCTGTCTCTGCAGCTGCATTGATTCTCATTGATTCCTGTGCCACACTTTGCCTGATGCATTTACAGGCAGCGGGGGACATCAGTCAGTCAGCATCGATCCTCTTGGGGGACAGACTCAACCCCAGCCGGCTGCAGTTTGAGATACACAACCACGTTCGATGGTGAAATTAGTGGTCAGACGACTGTTTAACTGTCTTTCACCAGCCTACGAGATCTGATGTAATGACTATTTATGCAACTGCAGATTTTAAAGGTACAGCAGGGATTTATAGCAGTTTATCTGCTTCTTTCATTCAGAGCTACAACTTGCTGGTGGTCCTGCTCACCTTCAGGTTAAGCACGTTGTGTCTGTTCAGACAAGCACAATTAAAAAGTCACTTCCTGTTTTCCTGCCAGCTGCTAGGAAGGAACTTTTCTGTAGATGTGTTGCACGGAAAAACACATGACCAGCTGATTCAAGTTGAGATGCATCTCAGAAAGGCATTTGAATCATATCAAGGCCTTTAACAGCGACAGCTGTCACAACTTCTACTAATCAAGAAAAATTATTTCAATTTAGGTATAAATATAATTTTCAATAATCAAATGAGAGTTTCTGTTGTCTTTATTCAATTTTGTCATTTGTTTAAAACTAATTCTAACAAAATAAAACTAATTATACATCATCTCACCTCATACTGTAACATATTACAATTTAAAAGATTCATATATTATTAGTTTACAAATTGCGAGTAATCTCTTTTCTGTATTTGTTTTAATCTAAAAACAAATCATATAAATCAATAAACTTCTGATCCCGACCAGCTCTAGTTTCACCCATATGATGAGGGAGTTCCCAGCTGCTTTGGGATTCATATTGTGTTTCACAAGCTGAACTCATGTGCTCATCGTCGCCATATGTTGATTAAAAAAAAAACCACCAGCTGTACTTGATGACCTCCAACCCATTCAGAGAAAAACAAACAAATGTTGCCTGTCGCAGTGACGTTTTCTCCTCTTTTTGAGTGTGTTTTTGTCATTTTGTTGGGAGCAGAGACAGCAGACAGGGTGAGGACACGTCCTCTGGTCAGGAAGTCAAAATAAAAGCCCAAACGTCTCCGTTTGGATCTCTGTGAGCCTCGTTGGCTGACGGCGAGGCGGATGTTATTAATGATAATGGCCAGGTGTTATTGTGCTGTCAGTAGCAACAGCAGAAGCAGCTCCAGAATGGGCTGTTGCCATGGAAATCCTACAGACAGGGTGTTTGTCTCTGCCAGCGAGGGATGATGAAGCTGAACACAGAGGAGGCGCAGGAGGAAAAGTTAGAGGATCAGGCCATTCAGCCAACATGATAAGTGAAAACGTTGACCTGCTGGTGGACCGACGGGGGACGGTAAGAGGATAATCGAAGGATCAACCAGAGATCTCAGTGATGTTGATGTTTGTTGCAGATTTAATAGAAATCCATCCAATAGAGGTTGAAATATTTCAGTGTCAAACTGGAAAAACCATCAGAACAAAGTGAACTTAGCAGCAGGACGGTGAAAACCAATCAGCAGCTTTGATTATTGTGCCAGTAACAAAGAAATGCCTGCAGTGGAGACACAATGCTGCAGGAACCAGATGGTCAAATTCATCTAAATATAGAAAACCCAGCAGAATGTGGCGTGTTTATAATCTCCTGAGAGTTCAGAACATGCCAACAGGACAGGTTTGAGAAAATCTTCCCATCTAGCATCACTGCCCAACCCCAGGCAGTGACTCAGCAGCAGCTGTTGCCATGGGTTACCAGGCAGGACACCCATAGCAGGGGTATCAGCTCCTTACTGACACCTCTAACCACCCCTCCCTCTTTCACAGACTCCACCCAGTCAGCTGCTTTATATCCTCCACTTTCCCTGGAGGCCCTGTGATGCAGCAGGCCGAGGAGGAGAAGGGAGGCGTTAATCCCAGCTGAGAGCCTGGACCTGGCCTCGTCTCCTCAGGACTAGCACACTAACCTGCACACCCCCCCCCCCCCCTCCTCCCTGATACAGATTAATGCCTTATTAGGAGCAGCTGATTTAACAGTAATCCACTTACATTAACAAACATGTTGGATTTGTGGATCTGAGATCAGTTGCACACTCAGCCTGGGAAGAGAAGCAGTTCTCCTCTTCGTTGTAACGTGCACGCAGCTTATTACTGCAGCCTAGACTCATCTGACTCACTGCAGTTCTACCGTCCTGCATCAGGCTCCAGATTTTCTCCTCTAAAACTTTAATCATTTCAACAAAATCTCCCTGAAATGTTGCCTTCCATTAAACACAGACGTCATTTTAATACATGCAACATCCAAGGGACATGCTAATGACATTAAGGCTTTGTAGCTGGCAGCTAATTTAGGACAAAGGACCAAGTAAATCTCCTGCAGATGCTGCTACCTGGGTCAGCTCAGGGAACAGTGTCCCACAATCCTCTGCTCACAGCAGACAGAGTTAGAGAGATCTGTTTATGAGAAGTGTTTTTGAACAGGATTAACTGCATCTGGGACCAGCCTACTACCTGGATAAGAAAGTTTCCCCCCTGCCAGTTACTGGCCTTATTTTTTCAGTAAAATTCACCATGAGATTCCTCAGATGTTTACAAAATTTCCTCCTACCTCATCGGTAAAATTTGAGCTCTACCAGTCCAACTCACGCAACAGCTCAAAACATGAAAAGTACATTTTAGTAACAAATTCTTTATTACAACATTTCACGGCTTTCCATTTCTGGTAATGTTTGTGACAGAGTAACATGACTGCTGGGAATTTACAAAACTCCAAAGTTTGATTAACAGTTCAAAGCTAAACACAGAATCAAATTACCACAACAATTTTCTCCTCTTTTGGAGACAAATCAGAGAGCTTGAACTACAAACATCCCCGAATTACTCACAAAAAAGGGCCAAATACATGACAATTTAACCCCAAATAAAAAAAAGAAAGGTCCATTTGAACATCTCCCAGATCTAGATGGAATCCGTTACTCCATGTGTACATTGAGGAAAAAAAAAAAAAAAAAAGTATCAATTTTGGGGCATTTACATTTTGGCCAGCTTACAAAACAAAGTTGTGCATTTCCGAAAATTAGAAGAATAAGCTTTGACGCCTCGGCTTTGGCGTACAAAAAGAAGCAGCCGTACAAGTGTCGGGTGGTGAAAGTGGTGGTGAGACGATGAGCTTCCTGGAACGCAGGCCACACCCCATCCCTCAATCTGCACGTCTAAGTTGGCAGTCAAGGTGGTGTTTCAGAGACGTGCTCGTTCAGAACCATCTTCTGCTGCTGTTCATAACCCCCGCCGTCTCAAACACGTCGATAGAAATGACAAAGGTGGCAATCGGAGGACGGGGCCGACCGCCCTGACGGAAGCATCATCCGTCCACAGGCTGCGCAGCTCGGTTATCATTTCATAGTTTCGGTTACAGAGTTATACAGCTAAAAGAAGTGACTGAAAACAAGGCAATGCAGGAGGAGAGGGAGGGGGGTGTACAGTGCATGACAGGGAGGGAGAGGCTTCATGATGCTGCCTTCTCCTGTTCAATGGCTGTGGAAGACAAAAAGGAGTGATGAGTATCAAACGTGCACACAGACAGCAGAATCCATCCACCAGACATGAGAACTTACTCTCTTTTGTTGGCAGGGGGTTCTTCTCCTGCGTCTCCGTCTTCTTCAGCTTGGACTTGTCAAAGCTGGTCACCTCAGAGATATCAGGCTTGTCGCTCATGGTTGCAGTTAGTCTGCAAGAAGTAAAACGCAATGGTTAAAATCTGCTGCAGGATTCACTGAAGCGCATCAGCAGGTGGCTGATATCTGCATAAAACCACTTAATTCCGATCTTTGAACGTCAGTGACGCATCTGAGACTTGAGTCTGGTTTCTATCGGTGGGAAGGGCGTCGGCTCCAAATCTCAGCCAACGAAAATCATTTGTTCAGTCCAACTACAACCGCAGACTTCTTCTGCCCTGCAGAGCGCGCGGCTGTGTCCGCCTCCTTTTGTTCACCAGCGGCTCAGTTCAGTCAGATTTGACTAGCAACCATCTCCGTTAGACACGCGCGCACACACGCACAGCCCGGGGTGTCACACACACAATGACACTGAAGGCAGATATTTACATAACAATGGGAGTTCCCATGCTGTGCACACCGACGAACAATAAAGACATAAGGAATGTCTGCATGACTTTCTTTTAGTTAAACAATTTTAAATTTAAGTGATAAAATGCTGATTTCAGGAATCCGCAGCTGTGCAACATCCGCAAAATCACTTGTCACGTCGTTTGGACGCAGTCTGAAGGAACCACCGCCCAGATTTTACGCTCCGCTTCTTCTGCTTTTACCTATAAATCCAAAGTTCAACTGCTTTGTTTCCTCCTCAAATTCGTGGTGAAATCCTGCTCGAAACGAAGCGTGCTCACAGGCATTTTTTTTTCCTTTTTTAAAATCACCGTTTTGGTTAACGAAACTGAGCGCGTGCAGCTAACAAAGGAAGCTAAACATGAGCGCGTGAGACAAAGAGCTAAAAACGTTTTTTTTTTTTTAACCACATTTTGTCCTTAAGAAAGAGTATACGAAACAAAAATAATCAACCGAATACCAAACAAAATGCAGAGATAAAAACAATAATCTCCCGTTTTATCCAAATTCTTCTTCTGCATCTTCAACACATTCCAAAATTTAATCCCACAATTTTTCTTCCTTAAGGATGAAAGTAGAGAAATAGCTTTAAACAGCTCGATGAAAAGCGCTTACCGAAGTGCTTGCTGACGGATGCAAAGTCTCTGATCACTGGTTTGCAGCAGGACTGGTGCGTCTTTGCGCAAGGCATAGATATAGTCAGAAATATGCTAATAGCGTCTGACATCACAGGTTCCATCATCCGCGTCACTCTGCCGCCTGCTGGACAGGCAGAGAAACTGCATCCACATGGGAAACTCCATAAAAAACAGCCTCCTAAAACAAGGAACGTCTCATGTGGTTCGGATTAACTCGTATTTTGTATCATGACACACTCACTTTAAATATATGAATTAGCAATATAAATGTAACTGTCTTTAATCAGAAAAACTCATGCTTATGTGCTCTTCCTCTTAACTTTTTACCGTGTTAAATTACCGATTACCACATCATATATCTTGGGCGCCACCTGGTGGTCATTCAACATATTTCAGATTATTTTTTTACATCAAATTGAATCACATGCAACTCATGTTTCTTTGACATGTAATTAAAAATTTTGATATATTTTGGGTGTTTTTTTTTTTATTTCATAAATACAATCCCATCTTTGTTTCTTATTACAAACCAAACTGTTGCATTATAAAACCCTCCCTTCCTTGTTGCCTGCCATCTGCTGCCAATCGATGTTTGGATTTTGCACCAGCTGGAAACCATCTCCAATTGTTTATTCAAATTTTCATTTAAAGTATTAAATGTACCCCTTAAGGGAAACAATTTAAAATATGCATGTTAATTTATATGATGTTCACTAAACAGTTTTGGTGGAAAGTTTTGACTAAAGGGTTTGAATAATAAGAAATACACATATACAGAATTATTTATTCAGGAAGAAGAAAAGACAATCACAATCTGTATGCAGATTTTAAATCTTTAATATTAAAAGAAACAGCTCTTTTGGATTATGCATTAAAACAAAAACTTATCACATTTTTTTGTAATTCCTGAGCCACTTTTCAGGTCAAATTAAAACCTGCCTTTACTGAAGAGAAGTGACCCGTTCCAGCTATAATAATGACACCACTTTAAAACAAATTAGGGTTTAAAACTTAAAACTATAAAAAGTTTCAATCACTTTTCATGACCTTTGTAGAGCGTCGGTGAAGCATCCACTTCACCTCGTCTCGTTTTAAACACGTTCCTGCAACAAGGACGAACGAGTCTGCAGCTTGTAGTAGCTCGCAAAATTAATTCAATTTTCTGTTTGTCGCCACATAAAGAAAATTAGAAAAAGCTATTGGTTTTTTAGACTTCTGCTGGGACCCTGATGACTGATGATGCCTCAACTATTCTAATCAAATCCGACTGTTAGACGTTAAAGGTTAAACTCTATCAGGAGCTGCTAATGCAAACGCTCGACAGAGTGAAGAAGAAGAAGTTGTTTTCATGTGGCAGAGACAAATACATCATCTCTAATGAATTTAAAGTCAAACAGACGTGATGTGATTTAATGGACCCTTTACTTAGAATGACCCTGGGGGTCACAGCTGCAGCTGAAACAGGAAGTAAACAGGAAACCAAAAGCTACTCATAAATATGAATTTCATAGGGAGGTGACATTTCGCTGTGGCTGCTGGGAGAAAATGTCAGTGTTGATGTGTGTGTTCTTTAAAAAGAAAAAAAAGTCACATAGAATTTGGCCTTTTTGAGCCCTGCTGCAGCACGTGAGGCTGAAGTGCCAGTCGAGTGGACTCGTGGGAAAAAGGTGAAGGTTCCTGTTCGTCTTCACAGAGGTACGTGGCTGAAGAGGTACGAGACAGATTCACCGTTGTGGGTTCTTCTGATCGCCTCGGCCAGGATCATGGAAATGTCGATGACCTGGAGGAAACAAGATAATGTTTAAATACTTCATGTAGAAAATTCCTGACGTGTTGCAGCAAAGAAACTGTGTCCAGCTCAGCGTTCAGCACCAACTGAAACTCTTTAAATGCTGATTTTCTGTTAAATTAAGTAAAAAAACCAAAAACTGAAACATTTCAGGTGTTTCATGAAGCAGGTTCTGCTAAAAATGAACAACTTAACTCAGATTTTAAGGAAACACTGAGAAAGAGAAGTGAGTGAAGCTGTGAGTCTGTTGCCATAGTAACAGTCTGAACTGAACCTGCTTGTTTATTTACATTAAATTCAGTTTCTATAAGCCCCTCCCACCTGACAGATTATCGATTGCACATTCTTAAAAGGCTGATTGGTATCGAAGCAGATCGATTTTAGATCAGGAGAGTTTCTGCTGGACGGTCACAGTTCCAGTATCACACACAGCGTCGTGCGTCACATCAGTATCTCTTAATGAATCTTCCTCTTTTCTACAGTTTAAAGCTCCATAAGTTCAATACAAATGATCATTTTAGTTTCTGGAACATAATCCAACGTGTTCAAACAGAAACTACAGCTGAATTCATATCGTATCAGTCACAGTATCAGGTCTCCGTTATTTCATCTGACTCAAGGTGAAGATACTCAGAACAGACTGAACTCAGTGAAAGCAGCTGTTAGTTTGTAGAAACACCTTGTTTGTTTTATCCAGAACATCCTGTATCTTTGTCCTGATGTAAACAACAACAGCTCTCTGCAGTGGAGCTTTTCTCTTTTAATCACTTACTGATTTTATCAAATGATTAACACAAACACAAAACGAGTTCAGAACCTGAATCTTTGGACACGCCTTCATCTTCTCCTCCTGTGGGATGGTGTTGGTCACCACCACGGCCTCGAATGGGGCGCTGTTGATGCGAGAAATGGCCGGACCGGAGAAGATGCCGTGTGTGAGGATGGCGTACACCTTTGTGGCGCCGGCATCGATTAACCTAAAGGACACGTGGAGACGGAGAAGCTTTACAACGAGCAGGAAGTCAGAGTATTGCTACACACACACAGATCTGAGGATGCTCACTTGTCTGCGGCGTAGCAGATGGTGCCGCAGGTGTCGGCCATGTCGTCCACCATGATGGCCACGCGGTCCTTGACGTCCCCAACCAGAACCATCCGGTCCACTTCATTGGCCTTCTTCCTCTCTTTGTGGATGAGGGCGAAGTCCACGTTCAGACGGTCGGCGATGGACGTCACGCTGCGCCAAAACAAAAGTTTCATCTTTAAACGCAAAAAAAAAAAATATCAAACTGTTTGTGCAAGTAGGAGAAAATCCCTCGTGTTGGATCAGCTGACTGCAGCGCTGCCTGACTTCTTGTTAATAGTCTCCAGTTTATCAAAAACCATGACCTTTGACCTGGTGTATCTTATCCTAGCCTCTTACCGCTTCGCTCCACCAGCATCTGGAGACACGATGATGCAATTCTTCCACTCAGGAATGTTTTCTTTGATCCACTGAAGGACAGCTGGCTCTGCGTACAGGTTGTCTACTGCGATGTCAAAGAATCCCTGCAAGACAGAGAAAAAACAAAAAAGATAAAACAATAATAAACAAACACAAGGAGTCCGGCAATAAACCAATTAACTGTGGTTTAATAGTTTTACAGTCATGTTAGCGTGACGGCAGCAGCGTAATGACCTGGATCTGAGAGGCGTGCAGGTCCATAGTGATGATGTGGTCTGCCCCGGCCACCGACAGCATGTTCGCCACCAGTTTGGCTGATATTGGCGCTCGACTCTGAAACAAAACCAAGATCCAGCAGCGTTTAGAGGAACCAGATCTGTAAAACACTCTGTGCCACTGAGTTCATTTCAAATGCAAAATATCGGAACTTCCTAACGCACGCAGGTCGAACCGTATCTGCAACACTGTTAGTAGTATTATAACTCTAACAAAACAAAACATGCAGATGTTTGAATTAGGAAAACATCCTGCAGGTGAAACACTTGATGTTTTAAGGACTGACGACTCATCTGTGTTTGAACGAGCACGAGCAGAAATCACAAAGTTAAATAAAAACCTGTTTGCTCAGCTTTAGTATTTAGGACCATATTTCCTGCAAAAGTCTCCTGAATCTGCAGAATGGACACGGAACAAATTTTAACAGGATCTTCTGAGTAAACAAAGTATTTCATGACTAAACCTCACGGTAAACAACTCGCCCTGCAGCGCTACCTGGAACTGAAACCTGCAGCAGCTTGTCTCACCTTGTCCTTCTTGTCCTGCCGAGCGTAGGGGAAGCAGGGGATGACGGCGGTGACGCGGGACGCCGAGGCAATCTTGCAGGCGTTGATCATGATGAGCAGCTCCATCAGGTTGTCATTGATTTCGCCGCAGCCGCTCTGCACAATGTAGACGTCCTCACCGCGAACACTCTCTCCGATTTCCACACTGAACACAAAGTATTTCTTCAAGGTTATTTCAGTGATGCTTCACGTCTCTTTCATGCACATTAACAATATTAATAAATCTGCTTAACATACATGTAATCGTCCCACTGTCTCTAACAACATACAACATGCAGATTTAACCACTAACATGAAATGTTGTGGTTAAAATGTATGTTTGCTCATCTGACAGATTTTGGCTAAAATGCACACAGCCTGACGTTAAATCCTTCAGCATGTCTCTGTAACATTCCTCTGCTGCAGATCAGCAGGTCGCCGACCTTAGTCATGTGACCACTGCACACAAACAGCAGCTGGGGGGAAATTTGGGCCCATCACAAGGCCTGTAAACCGCCAACACTGTAACTCAGGTAAAACCAGCCACTTCAGGTCGTTCTGTTGTGATGCTCCGTGTACATAATCAACTAATGATGGTTATTTTTATTTGGTTTGTTAAAACAAGGTTTTTCTTCCATCAACACTGATTCTATGATCTTCTTGACTGTAGAATATAAATAGGTAAACCTTTAAACAGCCGTCCTGAGAGACGAGAACAGTAGATTACAATGGAACAAGCATCAAAGACATTTCTGGAGGGCATTTCAAGTTAAAAACCAACCCAGGTTTTGTGTAAACATTTTCTAAGAGAGTGTGTTAAATATCAAACAGAAGTCGTGGTGGTACAACACAAAACAAAAGAGCCCAATCAGGGAAATATGAACTATATCAGCTTATTTACTCTGTATCACACAAACTATTATGTTGTTGTGAGTTTATCCATATCTGTATGCATCTTATTTCACCTTTTACAGAACTGTGAGATTTTAACCAGTTGTTTGGCTCTCTGCTCCATGCAACATGACTTTAGATGCAGAACGGACAAAAATTAATAAAGTGAGAAATGATCCAGAGGAATTTCGTCCCTCTGCGATGGTCCTTGACCTCCGTGACTCACTTGGTAAAAGTAATGATGAAGCTGTGAAAGCAGCTGCTCTCACCTCCCTTTTACTGTGAGAAAATGAGAAAAATAATCTTTGTTTTGGACTTTCTGTCACGTAAACAGCTGCTTTCCCAGGAGAGAAACTTCAGGATGGATAATCCAAGTTTTCCCTGGATTTTATTTGAGCCATGAGCAGAACGTCATGAGCAAAAAGAGACTAAAAGAAGGATAAAGAAGTCCAGATGAAGTTAAATGTTGTTTGTTGGAGGAGAGTGAAATTATAAAACATGTTGTCCAGCAGAAGCTTCACGTTTTTAGTCAAAAAAATACATGTTAAAGTGGAAGCTGGAGTGGAAAAACACTGGCAGGATTAGTTTGTGGCCAGTTTGAAGCCTAAAGGTTGTCAATCATTCAGGGTCAAATAAGTCACATGACCGAAGTACCTGGTTCAAAGTCAGGCAGGAAAATAAATAAATAAAACAGTCAAACCTTTAAACACGGTTTCAGCTGATAATCAGCTCTGATAGTTCACAAACAGGCACAAATTATTTGCATGTGATTTAACCAGGAGTTAAAACAGAAACACTGATAAATTCAATCGTAGGGTTCCACAAGAACTAATAAGGACCTCTGATGTCAGGTCTGACTTATTACTCTGCTCATACAGGCTCAAGTTGTCTTATTTTACAATACTGACGTGTTTAACGCTGATAAACATATCGAGACATAAAGAAGAAACGTAATGCACGTACAGCGTCCATTATCGGACATCCCCATTAAACTGGGAAATGTATGTCTAAAAAAGTTCCTCAAAACACACGAACCAAATCCAATTTTCTATGTATGAAGGAAAGTGTTTTAGTTACGCTTTTGGTTAAAGGGTCTCGGGGTGTCACAGTAGGTCATTTCCGTGAGACAGTTTCAGTTTTTATGCTTGAAGTTCTGCTATAAAACGGACACGCTCTCTTACGACCTGCAGATATTCTGCATGATATTCCAACCCATTCTAAAAAACAGATTACATTGTGACGATAACTTAAGATAATGGAACATAAATGCGACCCAACAACTAACGTAACGAATAAAACTATTCATGAAGCTATACCCTTGAAACAAATATCTGGTTAATATTCATCACACATGAAGCAGAAATATACACAAAGGTTTAACTAAATAAATAAACCCTATAAAGGCCTTTGTCCGACAAAGGAAACATCAACATTAGCTTGTTAGCTTGTTGTGTTTACGTGTGGCTAGCTAATCACATGCTTCCCGCTAATTGGTGGATCTCCTTCTTAACGATGCGCCGGTACACGAACCGCCTACAAATGAAAGGGAACAAAAGAGGAATTTACTTTAACGAATAAGTCTGCAACAGTTCACATAAAACATTCACTAATATACAACAATGTTTACATTTCGAGCTTTGTATCAGAACTATACTTATGTCATCGGAGAATAGGGAACACCGCCTCCGCCGCTGGCTCTAAATCAGCTGTTCCGCTGCTTGAAATGGAGCGGATCCAATACCGTTAGCTCGAAGCTAAGCTAGCGGTAACACGTGATAACGAAACCGAGCCGTTAGCTCAACCCAAATAAAAACAAGCGTCACATTTTACATACTTAAAATGTTTTGAAAATACACGAAGGAGCGTGATATATAAATAAAATGCACTTACCATGTCTCCTGGTTGCTGAACTTTTTGGTTATCACCTTCCCGAGTTCCAACCCGAGCCGATCAGCCACTTTCTGGGACAGGTCGTGATGGGAGCTCCCGCTGAAAAGTACGATGTTCGGCATCTCCAGACACAAAACAACCCGGTTCGGTTTGCTGTTGAAGACAAAACGAAGAAGAGCACCGGAGATATGAGGGTCTCCCCACTTGAGGGTGATGAAGATGGGGAAGAGCCTGCTAATGTAGCAGCTTTGACATGACGCTCCTGCAGCGCTGAAAGAGGAAGAGGAGGAAACAGCAGCTGAGGGGACGTTCCTGAAGCTCGTTGGACGAAGAGGAGCGTCAAACTTTGTTTACTAAATTTACAGAATGAAAAATATTGATTTAAGTCTTTATTTTAATACTCAGAAGGTTATTAGCAGTAAAATAAACCTGATATTGCCGGTTAAAGTTGGTTTTATTGAGGTACATATCACGACTTTTCAAAATAAAAGATTGGATTATATTTAAAAACCTTCTAATGAACAGTTATTTATTTATAATAAACACACCAGGCTGTTATTTTAAGTGGTTTATTAACTCTGTATCCGTTAAAGCTTTTATTCATTTACTTATTTTATTTACGTCTGACTGTACATCAAGTTCATCATCTATAATTTTTTTAAAACACAAAATTGAAAGTTTCTTGGCAATCTCCTGATTTGTATTACATCCTTTGATAATATAATAAATCCAACTCATGTATTTATTTATTTGTATGCTAAAAATACAGTTTTAACCTATTATTTATTATTTTTTCATTGTTTTGAGATAATCTGACGTGCTAAATATCAGATTTGAAATAATAAATTATTATAATTATTATAAAACTAACATTTAAAATGGGCTCTTCATGTTTTTTTTTAAATTTTGATTCATTTTTTTTGTTGCTTCACAGAATAAATATTTACAAATATTTTTAAAAAATGTCATAGATTTTGAGTTTACTACGGTCAATTAAAAATAAGGGGAGTCACCTGATAGGGGGTGTTTGGGATTTGCGTGAAACTCTTGTGATTCTGAGTTTAATAATTCGATTTTCCACTTTGAGGAAAGTCATCTGAGACTAAAGTCTCCCTGTTCATGTTTCAGTGGAGACATGTCCACATTCATTGCTGTCATGTGCAGAGAAGCTAGTTTTTACAGCTGTTATTGATATTTAAATCATCTTGCACTAACATGGACTTTAAGTGAAACCTGCAAAAAAATCCTCTGGTTTTTACATCAGCAGCCAGATAAACAGGAGCTTTAACATCCTGTTTACTGGGTGCGTATCAGCTGAATTGACTTCTTGTTATTGATGTGCACCACATTTCTCATTCCTGAGCCTTTTCAACTCTCATAAAGAAAGAAAAACCAACACACAAGACAAGAAGGTTTGTAATTTTCAGAAATATATTCTATAGAGGGTGTCAGAGATGAAATGTCCAAAGCGTAGGTCCCAAAGAATAACAACATTTTTATCAATAGAGACAAACAGCCAACAAAAAAATAACTTTTTCAGTCCATTTACATGTAAACCAAGATTTGCTCTTGAGCCACAGTGGTTTTATATATATTTTTTAATACAACTGGCCGAAGTGGGTGTGACAATTAATCGACAATGCCCCTTTTTTTTCTTAAATGATATCAGATCTGTTTGTAGCTGGAAAAAATCTGTGAACATTCTTTGGGAGTCTTTTTTTTATAAAGTTGTGAATGTAGCAGAGGCTTTTTCAGGGCACATTTCTCTCAAACACAGTCCATAAGTGCTGAATTGTGTTGAAATTGGATTTTCAAAATATCAAATGCTTCTTCATGGGGTCATTTAAACAGTCATTTGAACCTTTTTGCCCAGAGAGAGAGAGAAAAGAGAAAAGAGAGAAGAAGAAAAAAAATCCTCTTCTTGTTTGGGGCTCTGGGGAGGTTTTATTTTGAAGTCCTCCAGTGTTCTTCTGTTGTGCAAATACATTTTTATACTTGTTAAATAGACAAGCAGGCATGCTGACTCACAAACCATGCAAAGAGTTAAAGTTGGTGCGAGCAGACAGCAAAAAATTTACAAAAAAGTCACTTTAAAAAAAAAGCCAAACTAACAAACAACAAGTGGAATGTTTTTAAAAAAATAATCTTACAAGTTTATAAGATGGATTCAACCGAAATATGATATTAAATCAGTTAAAGTTGAGCAGAAAAAGAGAAAGAGGAAACAGACATGAGGACAGGTATTTAAAAGTGATTGGCTGATATTTTGTATCTGGTTCTGAAATCTCTGCAACATGTGCGTCTCCTTCTTCATCCTTTTCCTTTCAAAATAAAAGTCAGCCAGCTACATAGAACCACTTGATGGATGTTGTCACAGTCAAAAGGTAAGTGCATGTCACTCCATGCACTGGAGGAGAATGTATAAGATTAGGCAACAAAGTGATGAGATGTGTAAAGTCGATCGCAGTGCCATGCAGTGATTTACTCAAGGGCAACTTGAAAACAGTGCGGTCGATGACGAGTCAAATACGCTGCTCTTCTTTTATGGTGGTAATTTCATACACCATACCATTTTTTTGCTCACAATATCATAGCTGTCATTAAGTAGGAGTACATTTATAAAGTTTCCATATACAAATCTCCTATAAACAGTATGTGGTATAAATACACAATGGAAATGCAGAAGAGGCTTTTAGGGAGCCACGGAAAGAAAGAAAGAATAAAAAGTGTTGCTCCTTATTTTTGATAAATATAAGAAACAACAACATCTGTGTGAATGGCAGCCCTATAACTATCCAGAAAATGGATAAAAACATAGAACAAAATCTATGGATGATAAAACAAAAAGTAAAAAAAATAATCTCATACAATAAAAAAGGACACGATATTGTAAACCGACAACTTGATGTGGAAAAAAAACATGTAGATACAAACCGACAATACTCCATTACTGTCAAAATATATTCAATTCAATGTACATAAGTGATGTTCAGCTCACACTCAGGTAGTTGCCAACGATCGATCGGCACATGTAAAGAAATGATCACCTGATCAGGTTGAATCAGTAAACCGGCGTATCGGGAGCCTCGTCTTAAAGGACCAATACGTGAAATGTTCGTCTGCTAAGACGAGTGAAAATGCAAACTCATGCTTTGGCTTGCTTGACTTTTTCTTTTGGATAACATTCATAAATCTGGCTGTAAATTGGGATGTGGGCTCAGACGCATGCTCTTTAAGATGTTTTTGCAAAGCGATGACTTCGGTTAAAGGGAAGCTACATCAAAGGCTTTTAAGAGTTTGCGATCTAATTCTTTTGTTTGATTTTCTCAGAGTTTGCACCTTTGTCTACAGAAGCTGGCAACTACCTTTACAAAGCCATATCCTTCTCTTTCTTTTGTTTATCAATTTTTTACAGAAAAATAGATCCATCCAAAAGTAAAGTAACTCTTCAAGAGAGGCTGTGAGAGACATGAATGCCGTCTGCATCACGTTCCAAGTAAACATGCTGAAAGGTTTTTTATTTTTTTGTCATTTTCAAGTTCCCCGTCTCCCTTCGTCCCTCACACCAAATTCTTGGCGAGAAAAATCTTTAAACTTAAGGCAACCTTTTCCTGAACAATCCTGAAATCAGGCGGGACCTCCTCTCAAGGCACTCCTCTCACTCGTCAACCTTCAGCTGAGGTGACAGTCGAATCTTTGTAAAAAGCCTCCGCAAACGTCGGCCAAAAACAGGAATCCACAGTGAACGCGGCTGGTTAAAATGTGGCCGCGGTGTCCCTGTTCTGTAGGGAAAGAAGTTAAGAAAAGAGAAAAGAAGAAACCCCGAGCTGCTGTCAGACAGCTGGGGACGTCCACTGTCCCTGGTGTCCTGACTGGGTGTGGTCAGAGGACAGCTGCGTAAAGCACCGTATGTTTCACACATCTCTGATCTCGCCCCCCCCCCCCGCACTTGCTCCAAATGGACGCTCGCTGCCGTGATCACGTGATTAGCCGCTGACGGCTATGGGGGGGTTGTGAAGACTGACAGAAAAAAGTTAGTCTCTGAGCGAGTGTTGCTAAGCAACGCCGGTAAGTTTAGTTACATATCTTTCCCAGTTCAGTCCTCTGTCTTCTGATTGGCTCCCTACTCTGAGGCTGAGTCCACCCCCTCTCCCTCGTTTTAGGCTGAGGGGTCGCCAATCAAGATGACTGACGCAGTGAGTGGGGTTAGGGGGACTAAATGAAGGGATCAGTCGAGGCTCTTCTCCAGAGAGGTCAAAGGTAACGCTGCAACGCCCTCATGTCTGCCTCCATTACAGTGGAGCCTCCTCCTCCATGGGCTCCTCCTCTGACCTGATGGGAAAAATCAAACAGATTAAACACTAAATCATTCCGAACCACCAAAAGCTACGATTCTATGCAGATGACGTCTCGATCTACATGGACAAGGAACTCCAGTCGAATAACACTTCCTCTTTCTTTTCTACTTTCAGACAAACAATCAAGGTGTTTCCTCAAAGTTCTACATGGTCAAAATCCCCCTGTTGTTCCGAAATCTGTCAAAGAACTGCTTTATACAAATACTACAACAGAATATAAACAGTAACTTTTAAAATCTGAAGAAGGTGAATTGTTGTCAAGATTTATAGAAATTCTTTCTCGTCTTCTAAAGAGTTTCTATAAATAACTAAAGATGATCGTCTTCAAATACTCTGCTGAGTAGATCTTCACCTTTGATCCATGGTGTTGGTGTTGGCCACAGACAGAGATGCCATGGCACTAACGGCCTCGGCCTCCTCAGAATCTCCTCGATTGGCCTCCAGCAGGGAGAGACCCAGCCGGGATGAGTACCGATGCACCGAGCGCCAGTATTTACCTGGATGATTCAGAAACAGATTTATTTCATTAAACTATCAGCGGCTGCATGTCTTCGATGTTCTGGACTGTAAGGAACATCTGTGTTCTTTTCCTGTTTGTGTTTCCAAAGGAGAAACTCACTCTGAGTCTCTATAACTTTCTCCAGAGAGCGGACAGCGTTTGGGTTGGGCCTCTGCTCGAGGACGGCCGTCGGCAGCGGATCCAGCTGCATGGGACAAAAAGAAAACAGAACATCTAAACAAAAACATGGAACGGGGTGAATTTATCACATGTTTTCCTAAAGGGCTGAAACTGGGAAGGAAAAGCTCCTTTTACTTCTGTCTTCAGTTCCAAACGGTCGATTCTGAAACATTTAAACAAGATCTGACCTCCGTATTTCTTGATTAATCACCGATTAGTAGATTAAACTTCAGAGAACGTGAAAAGACAAACTCAGAACTTATTTTTACTGTTTCCTGCATCAGATTATTTAAATCACTAATGATTGACACCTGCTTGTTCCTGTTCATGGTCATGTAACACATCTGGATTCTAAGCAGATTGATCAGCTCACCTCCTGACCGAGCAGCGCGGCCACGCAGGCCTCAGAAGCATCACAGATAGCGGTGAGGTCGTGTCCTCCCTCCAGCGCCAGAACCACACGACCTCCAGCGAGGGTCATCAACTGCCTGGTCAGATATCCGAAACCTGAGGACACCACCCATCCATATCATTTAACACATGTCAGATGCTTCGGCAACATTTCAGCTTCGTTTTTCCCAAATACAAAATGAATGGAACCTGTTTTTCAGCTAGTGTGTGTCTGTGAGAATAAATCATCTGTATTTTATGATGTTGTTATAAATACGGAGCCCAGCTGGTGTGTGAGATAAGAAACACTTCAGATAATCTCAAGCTCACATTTGGACATCAGAGTGTAGCCACCCAGAGGAGGAGGGTGTCCCTCTACAGCATCGAAGCCTGAAGAGACCAGCACGATGTCCGGGGCGAACTCGTTGGCTATCGGCATCACCACACTCCTGAAGGGGGGGGGGGGGGCAGAAAGATGATCAGATCTAACAACAGATACGTCAGTGTGAATGTGATCAATAATCTGAAGAGAAAGGAGAAGGACAGTATTGATTTTATTTGAAAACATCTGAGGAGTGGGATTGATTTATAGACCATGTGTAACAAACAGTAATTACAGGTCGGCTTCGATTTAAGAGCTTTTAAACTGAACGCAAAGTTACTCAGCTGTTATTTATTAACAGCTCTAAGTACTGTTTTATATTTTACCTGAAGGCAGCCAAGTACTCTGTGTCTCCCATGGGGGGGTCCAGGCCTCCAGTGAAGGCAACATTAACATTAAATCCCACTCCGGGGCCGCTGCCCACCTGCAGAAACACAGAACACGTCTTCATTCTGCTCAGGTTCCGCTGCTTCCTTCAACACACATGTTAGAACTGAAAAAGCCTGTTCCTGAACAATGTTCCCCCTAATTTAAATGTTTTTTAAAATGTGTCTCTTTCTCATGAGAACCAGAGTGAGAACCGGAGTGAAAACCAGAACGAGAACCAGAGTGAGAACCAGAGTGAGAACCAGATAGAGAACCAGAGTGAGAACCAGAGTGAGAACCAGATAGAGAACCAGAGTGAGAACCAGATAGAGAACCAGAGTGAGAACCAGAGTGAGATCCTTAGTTAACCGTTTTAGGAGTGACCTGTGGACCAGAATCACTCTAAGAGCGCTGATGACTCATCCAGAGATCCAGAACATCTAAAACCCAGAAGAACTCACTCACCTCAGTTCAGGTCATGATTCAACAATAAGAAAAATAAACTCGGCATCATGGGAGAGGTCAAAGGTCAAACCCCAGCTGACCACAGAGAACACAAAGCATCCACAGAGAAGAGTGAACCCAAACATCAAAGACTCGCCACTGAGGATGGAACAAGCTATTATTAGGTTGGGGGGGGGCACTTACTTTTACATCTGGATAGTTTACTTTGAATACATTTTTGACCAAAACCATTTCATCCATAAACTAATCTCCTTTGTTAAGATGTATTTCTTATATATTGTATTTATGTGTTTTATGGTTAAAACGTGTTTGTTGAAATCAGGGAGGTGCAAATACTTTTCCACAGTACTGCATGTCTGACGCGGATCAAACAGCAGATCCACGAAGAAACAGATGTCACAGTCTCATGTTTGATGTGTTAGTGGAACCAGACACACACCTCATCAGGCGCTCCACTTCCTGGGAAGAAATTGCCGTCGTCATAGCGATGAATGGACACATAGAGGACATTAGGGTCATCGTAGAAGGCTTGCTGGGTGCCGTTGCCATGGTGAACATCCTGAGGGTAGATGGGTAAAATGATATGATTACAAACATCTAAACTGGACTTTTTAGAACGTTCGGAAGAAACTAAATCCAGAAGTCCCAAAAGGCGGGTCTTCTCTGGAGACTGACCCAGTCCACTATGAGGATCTTATTGATGTTGAGTCTCTGCTGGAGCAGTTTGGCTGCGATGGCCACCGAGTTGAAGTAGCAGAAACCCCTGAAACAGCAACAAACAGAAAAAAAATCACTTTCCTGCTCCTTTTTCAGGTTTTATAGAACATTTTAAACACTTCGTGAGGAGGATAGTGAAAAATAAATAAAGTGGAGCTGCAGAGAGCTGGCAGAATGAAGCCACTCAGAACTTTTATGTGCAAATAAACTCAATGGTTTGTATAATTTTGGTTCCAGATGAGCCTGATTCAAGGCTGGTGTCTGGTGTGGTGGCTGGGGCCTTACATGGGAGTGCTTTCCTCGGCATGGTGTCCAGGTGGGCGGACCACAGCAAAACCATTCTGGAAAGAAAGACAGGAAGGAGCGGTGGGGGTCTGTTAGCAGCTGCCAGACTGATCATCACTCAGTGTTTACAAAGAAAAGAACTGCTAAAAACCTCCTTCAGGAGATGAGAGAGGCTGTAAAGTTAGAAATGCTGCTTTTAAATGGAAATAAAATACATTAAAAACACAATAGAGACATTAAATCTTAGGAAACAACACAACAAGCAGATGTTTTAACATCAATTTGGGGTTTTATATAAAAAAAAAAGGTTTAAACCACTTTTATCACTTTTTATATACCCTGTAAAAAAAGTCTAGTACTTTTATTCTGAAAAATAGTCGACATGTTTTCTGACAATGAGAGAGAGACTCAGAAAAATTGTGTTACCTTCAGCTCTCCTGTGGCCACTTTAAAAACCAGCTCCACAACAGAACCGACAGCGAGGCGAGCGGCGCTGGAGGAGTGGACCTCGTTCCAAATGGTATCGCTGTCCACCTGAAAACATCCAAATGCTGAGCAGCAGCTCCAAAACTAACAATCATCTAGAAATTTGGGGAAGTTTTAGTTCATTTATGCAGAAAAAATTAAGTTTTTCTATCACATATAGATGTAAATGACACCTACCCCGACTCCTCCACAAGGTAGTCGCACAAACATGGGAGTTAATGAACCTGGTGAGCAGGAAGCAAACATTAAATCACAGCAAATCAGCTGCCTGATTCTGATCACATGCACGAAACTTACAATCAAGCTTCTGTCTCAGTGGGTTGGTTCCGTACAGCAGCACGTGGGCTTCAGAGTGAACCGTCTGCAGCTCCTCCAGAGTGGCCTTCCTTCCACGGATACACTAAACACGGAAAAACAGATGCAGCTCTCACATGCAGCTGAATCCTGTGTGTGATAATCATCCCGGTGTCGTGTATTACTCCAACCTCGCACTGGGCTCTGAGTCCGGTCTCCTGCAGCCGAGACCAGATGCTCTGGATCCGCCCGGCGTGCTCCGGGTGGCTGTTGGTGTTTCCACACATGCACTGGTGCTTCTGCATCAGAGAGTCGTACACCAGACCTGAAGAAACACACACAGACACACGCTTTTATTAACAAATACTCTGCAAAACTTAAAAACTGCACTGATGCAACCTGGAACTGTTTTCTATTCAAAAATCCTTCAGATTTAAAACTATCATCTAAACAGCTCAAACAATAAAAAATAACTTTAATTGGGATAAACTGGAAGAAATTGTGCAAATTCTTCATCCAGCGACTACAAAGTTTTAATCTTTAAAGTTTTCCAGCCTGAAATTCACCTTCCCATCATGCACTTGGGATTTTTGGAGCACTTTGGACTCAGGGAGAGTGAAGTAGGCCAAACTCAAAATATCTCCAACATCTGTGCAAGCAGCATCTGTATTCTTTAAAGAATGAGTTATCCCGTGGAACCTTATTGTCATGATTTTTTAAACATGTATTGAGAATATACAATACACACTCAATTACAGCTTAAATGCTCTAGGCTCTTATTGTGAAGAGGTTTTTAAAGGAAGTAAGGTCTCATTTCGCTGAAGTTGATGCTGATAGAAAATACCAAATACAGTAGTAACAGTAAGTTAATTTAATGAGGTAATACTAACTGCAGAGAAGTTTTACCATGGTAACCAGTAAATCCAGTAACTATTATCACGAAGCAAAAACAAGGAGCACAGGAAGCTAACCTGTGGTGAAGCGAGGTTTGATGGGAGGATCAGGAGCAGGGACGCTGATCGGGAAGGAGGATGCCGAGGCTGGAGACGACTGGGCCCGGGACAGGGGACGGTGTCCTGGGAAGGAGATGGACAAGCCGGCAGCCTCCATAGAGGCCTGATAGTTTCTCAGCTGGTGAATCCGCTGCTGCTCCAATAAAAGAGCTTGCTGCTCATGCAAAATGAAAATGAAAGAGTAAAAACAGAAATTTAGGACTGAAAAGTTGCTGAAATAATTTAAGTGCAGATGCAACATTTGGCCAACAGATGGCAGCCAGAACAAACAGTTCAGATGAGATTATCCTGCTGCAATTAATCAGATTTAATTCTAATGTTTTTGTGTTTTACCTGTCTGAAGAGCAGCTCCTGCTCCGCCTGCCTCTCTCGCTCCCTGTGCTGCTGTAGTACCTCCTCCTGCAGCTCCTGCGGGTCGGGGGGTTCCTGCTTGATGGTGACCCCCGGCGGCAGAGCTCCTCCTCCATCTTGGTGCTCCCTCAGCTCCTCCTCTGTCTCCTCTGGGTGACTCTGATGCTGCCGCCCCACAGGTGACTCGTTGGGCTTGCCTATCATCTGCTGGACAAACAGACTGGTTTCATATTCAGACACTATGATGCAACAAATCCCATCCAGCGTGAGACGACATTCAGACACGGGCATGTTTTCATCTGAATCAAATTCCTGGCAAATCACTTCTTTCTTCTTTTAACAGGCTTAATTTGGATTACTGAGTCAGTTCAGTGTCTCGCCTTCTCAAAGCTTTCTGTTTCTAATTGAATGTGAGCGGCCGCCCTGCTGACTGTACACCAGGGCAAAACGAGTCTCCTTGTTCACACACACATTCCAACCCCCCCACCCCCCCACACGCTGCTCTGTGTCGACTCATCCCAGGCCCTGCTGTTAACCCGGCTGCGTTTCGGTCATCTATTCATTCACCGACTCAAACCCATTCAGAGGCTGGAAGGTGCTCGACCCCCCCCCCCCGGGATGAGGGTGTTTATGATGAAGACTTGTAAGACAGAGGAGTGTTTGCAGGAGGTCTCGGGAGGGGCTCCAACTACAGGTGTGTGTGTAGGGAGGGGTGTGAGTGTGTGTGTGTGTGTTCCCAGAGCTACAAGTCTCTCGGGTCTCCTGGCTCTGTGCCAAGGGACACCATTGACGTCAGAGCATTCATTCACCCCCCCACCCCGCCTCCCCCTCCTCCTCTGTGCTTCTGTTTGAGTCTTTTCTGCATCCAAACATCTCTTTCCCCCAATTTTTCTCTCAGTCTGACCCCGCTGACTCTGATTTGCTCCACTTTCCCAGAAACCCCGTCGGTTCAGACGGAGGTCCATCACGGATGAGGTGAGAATGAGTTTAAACAGAATCTTCCTCACCTTTAAACAACCTTTATACATTTTAAACAAAATAAGCAGGTAAATCCTTTTGATGTTTTCTGTCTTTACTGTAACTTTTTTAGGTTTTCATTTATTCTCTTCATGTATTTTTAGCTTTATTTGATCATATTTCTATTGGTTATCAGAACATTTTAATGTTTCTTTGTATGATTCATTCCTACTTTATCAATATGTTTACATGTTTTTTTTTTCTGTGTTGAAGATCCACAAAACATGTTTTTTGAAAATCACTGTCACAAACATGTGGACAGATGTTTGAGTCTGGTTCAGGTCTGTCCAGAGACGCTCCGCTGGGTTCAGCTTCTGACACGTTGAGATCTGGAGCAGGAAAACGCTGGTTTTCATGCAGGATTATTTAAAATTGTTCTGCACATTTTACCCGTTTACTTGTTGCAGTTGGTGTGTCTGATCCGATGGAGGCTTTAATGAAGTGAAGCTGTTCGGTTGTTTTGGGAAAGTTGTTCTTACTGCATGTGGAGGAGTTCTTTAAAGTTCTCCTGCATGTCAAAGCAACATGTTACTGATTCCAGCAGCAAGATGAAGAAAATCTGGACTTTTTAATAATTTTTACTTTTGGACATCAAGCACTGAGAAAATATCCTCAAATCATCCCAAAATATTCTGTCTCAGACAGCTTTTACAGATTAAAGTCTCACACAATCATCTGATCAACCTTAAACATGATGCAACTTTTCATCAAGCAGATAGAAGAAGCAAAAATCAGAAAAACATCTACAACCTAGAAAAACCCTCGGAGAACACAGACCTCCACTAAACACCTGACTTCCTCCTCTTATTGTGATTTACACCAAAAATGAAACTGTATTTTTTTACAGATAAATAAACAAACTCTATCAAAAACCCAACAGTCTTTAAATAGATTGGAATGTATGTAGTTTGTGAGATATAAATAAATGTAGTAGCACAAAACAGAGTCAAATGTGGACATTTAGTGTCTCTCCAGACCAAACTACAGTACATGTCCTTGATGTGCCCGTGGCTGCTGCTGTGTTTGTGTAAAAAGTTGCCACTCAGGAGCTCTGAGACATGCTGAGGGAGGGAGACAGAGCGGAGCGGGGGAGGCGGGGGTGGAGGAGAGGAAATTCCTTGTTTCATCCACCCACCTCTCCTCCTCCAGCGAATCCTCAGCTCGAATAGGTAAAGCCATCAAAAGCAACAGCAGCTCGCTTCCTCCCTGCCCATATAAGGCACAGGCTTCCGCTCTGTTGCCATGGCAGCTAACAGTTACCTCGCAGCCCGTGGCAACTGTCTTGGCCACAGTCAGAAAAAATGTGGATGCAAACGTTCACACACATATATATATATGTGTGTTAACCCATACCTGCCTCCGCCTACTCGCTAACAGAAATACTACAAAGAGAAAGAAAAGGGCAGAAACAAGTTCGGGACTTTACACACATCCATGGATTACGTTTTATTGGCTGAGCTGCCGCCTACGCAAAACTACAACACTACAGCTCCGAGCTGGCCCTCTGCAGCTGATAATTATCTGTTTATCTGACTCAAACGCCACAGCTAGACGCCTTACTATCACATCACCAGCACAGAAACAAGAAAAAACACAGAATCAAATCAGTGCATTTAACCGTTACCTTGTTCAGGTGGAGCTGCTGCTGCTGGAACTGCTGCTTGTGCTTCTCCAGGAACTGCTGGTGCTGCTGCTGGACCACCAGCTGCTGCAGGGCCAGAGCCTGAGCGTGAGCCTGGGCGGCGCTCCCCTGGGGCAGCGGCGCTGACTGGGTCCTCCCCAGGGGCCGGTGCTGCCTCTGCAGCTTCGCCATGGATGTTGATGACATGGACAGGCCACTTACACCTGGAGCACAAAAACAGGAGGGTTTTAATGCACAAACTGAGTTTGAAGATTAGATGAACTATATATTACATGATAAACAGCAAAAAACTAGAATGATACAGTCTGATCTGGTCTGAAAGACCAAGGATGTTAAATTAAGAGCATCTCATATGCCGACACACCAGCCACTTAGTTTGTCATATTTCTGTAGCAATTAAAACACAATTATATAACTTGCATGTCAGCTCAACCTTTAAATATAACTCGACCTTTTTAAATTAATCAGACTCATCTCTCTCTCCTCTTGGGTCTTTTTTTAAAGAAACAAGTGTTTAGACCCTCCTGTGACACAACAGCACCAAATTACTGAGGATGAATAATTAATCAGAAAAGCAGAGATTCAAAATTCAAGAAGAAAAGATCTACTAGTTCTAACAAATACCAGTCAATGTAAAAATGTCACCAACAAGCAGAAAAATTGTCCAAATCCTGAACTGTTTATATGAACTTCAATAAATGAGAGTCAACACAAAGTTTCCTCAGATTCAAGATAAATATTAGATGTTTTCTCTCATTCATTATCACCGTTGTTGAACCTGAGATTAGTTAGCAGATGCATTTGTGAACCAAATGAACAGAACCATCTGTGCTGCCATACTGTGACTTCCATTATGATCAGACGGGCAGAAAAACATCTTCGACTGTTTTCAGTAGCAAAGACGAGTGAAAAGTAGGAAATACATCTACCACTGTTTTTTATTTGATGCTTTTGTAGATTTAAGTGATAGAAACAGGAAAGTTTGAGGTGTTTTTTTTGAAGTGACTGAGATTTATTGTTTTATGGCAGCTGGATGTTAAAAAAGTCACTTTCCTGCTCCTGTCCTGCGTGTGGGCGTGCAAACATCTTCGAGTACACGTTTTGAAAGCGTGGACACACACATGCATGCGTCTGAATGTGCGTCACAGCTCTTTCAGAGTTAATGCCTCTCTGAAAATAGAAGCAATGTTTTTGTCAGTGAGTGAGCTGATGGGAAAGGGCACACAATGCATCCATGTCACACTTTCATAGCTGACATATGAAAGGAGCTCATTAGTTTGAGCTAATGAATGGACGTCTGTCAGCGTGAGGAGGGGGCGGGGGAGGGTGGGGGGGAGGCAGAGTAACGCACGTCTCTGTGAGTGGGGTTCGACAACACTTCTATCTCTGTTACATCTGCCGATTCCCTTTTATTTATCTAATGTACATCCATTCTGACGAGCATCAACTCCAGTTAAAGCACTTCGGTGCTGCTACCTGTCACCAGGGGGCTCTGTGCCGGACTCTGCTCCATCAGCACCATGTGTTGGAGCAGCGGACTGTGTGCGCCTCCGGTTCCTGCACCAGCTTCTGCGAGGTAGGAGGTCAGGTGTGCTCCAGAGAGAAAGGGAGGGCTGAGGGACAGGGCCGGCTGCAGGCCTCCCTCCTGCGGGGCTGAAGTGACCTGAAACAGAGGAAACGAGCCGGATGACTTTCAATAAATACTTACAGACAACAAACTCATGGATTCAGAATGCCAGACTACAAGCTGCAAGCTGGCAGCAGCTTGCTCCTTACACTTGACGCAGCAGTGGCAGTTGCAGTGGCGGGCAGCCCCAAGGTGATGTTGGGTAGAGATGGTGAAGTGTACAGAGACAGCTGGTTGACGGAGCCCTGCTCAGCACCGCTGCACAGCCTCTGGGCCAAAGACGCCTAGAAAACACATTTCAATGATTTATCTGTTTATGCATCATGGAAAAAAAGCAGCACAGAAGTAGATGTCCACACATGGAGAGAGAAATACATTTGCACCCTTCCAGTGTTATAAAATTGTCACAGCCTCAAGCCTCCTCCACACTGTCTGAGTGCCCTAATGGCTGCTACAAATAGCATCTTTCCAGCGCAGCCTGTCTCCTCATCTGTAGACCCATCACTTTAAGATGCATCACTCAGTCTTTGTATATGCAACAGTCTGCAATGTTTGGAAGCAGGAAATCAGGACTAATAGGCAGCACTTGCACAAAAACACAAATGTATTCTGACAGCAAAAGCTGCCCGGAACAATTTCTATCTTACAGTCAGTGTTCATACATTAGACTGATGCAACTTTACACTAAAAATAAAAGTGCGGTTAATGTAAAGTGATGTGTTACCTCCGTGTTGTTCGCCATTGACACGGTGATGCCGTTTTCATTGGGGATGCTGTTGGAGCTGTTGTTGGGGGAGCTCGGGCCTGAGCCGGGGGCGCTGCTACACGCCGAGTCTGTCGCACAAATATGAATAAAATAAAAATCAAACCGTCACAAAAAAACAGCCAGACTCGTCAACCTTCACCTGCCTCTCACCTGCCATGTCAAGCGAGCGTTTCTTGGCGGTGGTGATGGGGCTGTCTCTGCGGCGAAGCAGCGGACTGCTGCGACGCTCGCTTACTTTCTGCTTCAGGCGAGAGCGCAGCTTCAGGTTGGGCTCCGAGGCTGCAAGAAAACCATCAAGGTTGCTTTAAATAAACATTATATATATATACAGATTTTAGCTGTAACAAAGCCCTCCAGCTTCTTCTTCTACTGTTTCACTCACTCTCTTTCTTTCAAACCTTTTAGATTTTAAACAGCCAACATGTTCGGATGGATCCAGCAACATAAGAGAGTTATTAGCGCTAACAGCTTCACCAGCTTAAACTGGAAGCTCTATCTTTCATGGAGCTTTTTCCACAAAGACGCCCTGTTAATAAATCTTTTTTGCGAGACAAACTGTTACACGCTGCTGTTCATTTAGTGCACAATTCAACCCCTCTGGCTGAGCTGCTTCTGAACAAGCCAAATTCTTATTTTCCCAAAGATGAGCTAAAAAGCAATTAGCTCCAATTTGGGAGCCATGTCTGACTGACTACATGACATTTTAGCCTTTTGTTTGCGCTGTCAGAAACTTGTGAATGGAGACAGAGAGAAGGGAACGGCATGTCACCTTGGCTACAACCACAGTTACTAATGCTCTGTTTATTTTGTCCCAACATTCAGCAGTCTGGGATCTTTTCATTCTTCATTATCTAATTTTTGAACATCAAAGATGAGCTAAATCTCAAAGATAGAGCTCAAATGAATTTCTCTTAAACCAAAGAAATGGAAACAAATTTAGTTTGGGTTTTTTTTCAGTTTGTTTTTCTTCATCAGGAACTTGTTTGTGAACTTGTTTCCATTTGAAGTAGCAGGTAAAAATAAATGTGTTGAAAAGAGAGAAGTGTGAAATAACAAGTGTGAAGGTACAGTAGCTCAGACTGAGCTGAGTTTAATCCAGATGGAAACAAACCAATTGCCATAAACAGGAGACTGTAAAGCCAATTTACTACCAGACATTGAAAACACCTGAATCAATCTTTAAACCCAGTTTAATATTTAGGAATTATAAATCATTAAAAACTATAGATGATTTTAAATTATTAGCTACTATAATAATAATGTAATAATTTGTGGAAAAATCCTACTTGAATGCAACATTATTGAGTTTTAGTTGACTTTATAAAACATTATTTAAAACAGTTAATGAGACCTGGATCAAATCTGTGCAGGAAAATACATGATTCTTGCAAATTTCCGTCTGAGCAAGAATAAAATGAAGATTTCAGCAGTTATAACTCATTTTTATTTTGTAAAAAAAAGTTTGCAGAGTATAAAATTAGTTGTGACTGTCTCTCTGTGTAAGATTAATGAGGTCTGGAGCTGCTTGAAAAGTTTAAAAGTGAAGACAATTATCTGTAGAAAAGTTGTTAAATGAGACCAAAACTCCTCTTTAATCTCTGCATCTTCACTCTTAAATGAGACAAAAAGCTGAAGGTACAGTGATGAGAAAATGTCTTTAAAGTTAAAAGAAACAAACTCTCTGAACTCGGATTCTGTTGAATTAATTCAAGGAAAAACTTTGCGTCGTGTTTGTTCTGCTGAGACACGGATGACTGATCCGGGTCTTTGAGGTTAAAGAGTTTTGACTGGATTAAAACATAAACAATTAGCTTAAAAAAGTTTATTGAACCCAATTTGCTGCTGATTTTCCAAGAATTTCATCTTAAGAAGGTTTCTATTAGTGTAAAAACCAAAAGCTCCACATACACCGACGATGGATAATTAGTGAAGCAGAGCAAATGTTCAGGCTCTTTTTCCACTGAGTGAAAACATACAGGAGAATGATCCACTCTGACAGCATCACGAACCATCACAGTGAAGATGTACTCAAAGCCAAGTGGAATCGATGGAGAAAATGTCAATAATATTGAAAAGAGGTTTTCTCTGTTCCTTCAAAAGGCTCCAATGAAACTACAACCATGTTACATGGTGAGAAAATATCGGCTCCACCATAAATTCTCAAATCCATTTATAAGTATTTTCATTTTAAAATTCTCATTCATTCATTTCCTTTCAGTGAAGGTTATATTTGGTGACATTAGGGTTAATTTGGGGGATTTCTTTGGGGGGATCATAATATCACTCCACAAATAGCAGAACATCTGAACCTCACAACAGAAGCAAAGCAACTGATCTCCAATCAGGAAGCAACATGTTACTTTGTTTTCATGAGCAAATCCTACACACCAGTCATCCACCGCCAGCAGGGACCGTATAGCATCGCTCTGCGTATGTGCTATTGTGTCCATGTGAAGGACGAGCTGCCCCAGTTTGGCTAAAACTCCACGCTCTGCTGTGCCAGGAACAGTATGAGCTGCTTCTATCAAAGGCCACAGTGAGTCAGAGGGCCTCATGCTTTTCCACCTCGGCTCCATCTTTCTGAAGCATCTCTGTGTATGTGAGAAACATGCTCCACACAGGGCATTATTCATGTAGCGCTCTCTCTCACCCCTCACTGTGGACTATATATGAGAGGTTAATGACTTTAGGCCTTGCTCTGGCTCCAAATCAGGGTTTTAAAAAGCCCCTTTTTTGTCACGCAAAGCTTTTTCCCACAACTTTCCTGTAAGTAGATCAGTCGTAAGTATATAAATCACTTTCCTGTTCCAGTGTTTGGCTGAACTGTAAAAAAAAAAAATGAAATACACCTGCTGCTAGATCATTTTTAGTTTAATAAGCTGCTGCTGTGCTAAAAGTTTTAACTTCAATTCATTTTTTTTTTAAATACAAAAAAAAAAAAAAAAGATCCTCAAAGGAGCGTTTCAACTGATTCTGGGAGTCTCAGCTTACTTTTTTTTTTACTTCATGGCCTGGCGGTGATATAAAAGAGGCTCTAAACTATCCCAAGTGGGTATTACCATAAGTAAACTCTACAAAGCACGTCATCGCTGTGGGCAAATATCAGGGTGGCACAGGTTCTCCTGGTTCTCAGCAGCAGAGAACAATGTTTGGCCTTGTAAAAGTCAGAGTACAAACTGACGATCAGGGATGGTCTTTTCACTCTGACATCTTTCTTTCTCCCTGTGAAGCTGGTTTGTTTTATTTGGATGTGGCATCTTTGCGGCACACATGGGATTTATTTTTAATCCTGCTTGCTCACATGCAGCGCTCTAATCATCCATTTCAGTGCTTCTGGAAGAGGTCAACGCTCTTGTTTATTACTTTTCTGTCCGTATTTATTACATTTTTTTATTCTTTCTTCATTTTTTGCTCATTTTTCTTCTTCTCCTCTACTCTCCCAGGTTGGAATGTAGCTGTGTGGGCTGTGTCAACTGTGGTCTGCCTGCTGTCATAACCAGCAGCCCAAAGGCTCACAGTCAACAGGGCCTGGCTGCAGCCGCCTGCCACTGCGTTAAGTGAATAATTGCACTGTAAGATGACCGCTGCACCACCGCACACACCATTCACACTTTACACACCCACACATAAAGCCACACTCACAAAAACAGCGAACAAGAACACACAGAAAACAGCTGGTTTTACTTTGAAGCTTAAAGACGTTGGATGTTAAATTATTTCTGCAGCTTTATTGATTCTCTACAGAAGTTTCACAACATTTGATAAAGATTAACGCAGTTTCTGAATTTATTAAAACTCCAAGTCAAATAATTATAACATTTCATTAAAAAGGTATCACATTCTTTTCATTGAAATGCAAATATTTATTTATACATATCTAGTTTTTATGTGCAACAAAAACTTGTCCCTGAGTGAATCAAGCAATTAAAAGCGTAATTGCACATTTTATCTTTTAAATTAAAATATCTAAAAACAAAAACTCCAACAGCTGGTTTCAATACGTTAGGCTGTTGTTCTCTAAGGATTTTTTTCACTAAAAAGTGTTTCCACTGAGATCTAACAAAAATTGAACTGAGTAAATACAAAAAAAAACTACTTACAAAAATGAAGAAAACATAGTGAGAAAATAAATGATCATCTGAAAATTACGTTTTGAATTTATTCAGATTTTCTGTTTCTTATATAAAAATTTGTTAGGAAATCTGAAACAATATATATTAAATATCTACAATATATAATAGACATCTGAGTGAACTTCAAACTTTGTGTCTAACATCAGAAATGTTGCACCTTGTAGGAGTTTACAGAACAAGTTCCTGTCTTTAAGCTCAGCTTACGGGACGATGTTATTATTGTTACAGATTTTTGGCCACTTGGTGAGATTAGAGTAAAGTGTGTCTGTTGAATTTCCCTTCTGGGATAAATAAAGTATTTTTCATTTCATTTCATTTAAGGAAAGACAAAGATGTTAGGTTACATAGGATATTCCTAAATCTATAAATATCAAACACGGCTGTGGTTTTGAGTTACCCCTGAGCCATTTTAAAGAGCCATTTTATCCAAATTTCAGGACTTTGTGGTTATTTATTAAGTTTTAACCAGTAATAAGAAACATTTTATATCTAAAAAAAATATTAGGAAACACTGATAACAGACCTTTCAATCTGTCTGCATTAAAATTCGGGTGGTTCCGGCTCCTTCCGTCAGGCTGCTTCGGTTGCTTTGTCAGCATCTTGTGCATATTCATTATTTGAATTTGCTGGACTTAGATTGGCTAACAAACTAGCCTATGAGAGCAAGGTATACTGTTTCCTGCCCCGCTGCACATGGCAACATCAGACGTTCTCTCTTCCTATTTGCTACATCTTATGCTACAGCTGCATGCTCGGCGTGGTTTCAACTGCAGGAGCTGATGAATACTAATGAGCAAAGGAGTTGTGACGAAACAAGTACTGGCCGTTCGAACTAGGGTGTTATCACCACCTGTGTAATTTGACTACTACTACTACTACTACTACTGTCATTTAGCAGACGCTTTTATCCAAAGCGACTTACATTGAGGGAACATACAAGCAAGAAATCAAAGAGAAGGAAACAATATAAGGAGGTGGACTGTTTGGAGTCCAGTTTAATTCCGACGCTGATACATCAAGTGTATCAAAATTTTTTTTTTTTTTAGTGAGAGATAAATTCTCAAATCGCTATCATAAATCATAAATTAATCCTACATTAAGACTGAAAGTGTTCTTTAAAGAGGTGAGTCTTAAGTCTGCTCTTAAAAGTTAAAAATTTGAGAGATCAAAACTGAAAGAGAAGTTGTTGACCTGTTTTCGCACCCACTATGAAGGTAAGAACACCTGTGGAGCTAAAATATTAAACAGAAACCTCAGAAAAAACGTTTTTAATGGAAGAGCCTCTTTAAGAACCAAAAGGGCCAAGATTATAGCCATGTGGAACCCCAAATATGATGACCTCCAGAAGAAGACCCTCACAACTAGTCATTCTCTTAAATATTAATTGGATGAATTAAATAAACTGGTTAAAGAATGATTGATTATTTTATTAATTATCCAATTAGTATTTAGCCAAAGGTTTATAAATGATCATAAACAGCATCTGTTTTAAATAAAACTCTCTAAAAGTGAAGAAATTTAAGTATTTTTAAAACATCAGGGGACAAAATAGTAACAATCTCTCACTTCACTAAACTCTCACTGCAGTGCTCAGAACCACCTACACAAACACTCTTTAACACTCTCATGTGGGGGATGCTGGGAGACCCTGACAGCCTAATGGGGATGTGATTAATGGTAACAACTTCTGATGCTGTCTAAATTATGCCAGACGTGAGTCTGCATTGCAGCTACTGGACAAAAAGATTCCAAAATATCTCTGTGTGCATAAACTGGCAAAAATGTGTGTATATGATAAATACATACCAGTCTTTCGCAGTGGGAAGTCATCCCGTGGGTTGTAGACACCGAGCACAGGGTGGTTGTAGGTGGACACACCGGTCTGCGGAGGCGAGCTCTGATCCAGAGAGCTATGCTGAGTTTTACTGTACAACAAAAACCTCAAATCATTGACAAATCACCTCAAGTATTCCAGAAAGTACCAAACTTCATGGCTGCCATAGATCTGAATGATTAGGACATCATGAAAATCCCCTGGCAAGAGATGCAGACATGTGCTGCCATCTGCTCACTGCCTACAGAACAAGGTTTGTGGGAAAACTTAAGCTGAGTTGGCTTTGACTCAAATGAATGTTCCTGACAGGCGGATGTACAAACTCATCTCTCCTAAAACTTGGTGGGATAGTGAATTCAGAGAGGAGGAATTTAAATTTAAGCGTAGAGAAAAAGAAAGGCACAGACACACGCTGTGTTACTTTGAGCTGAAAGTCAAAGCTTGTGGGTGTTTCACTGGGTCACACATCAAGATTATGTAACAGTATTTATTCTCTTACAGTATGAACTATACTTTCATTTGATGGATTTAATGCTTTAATATTCTACAAAAAACGCACAATAATGATGATTATTATTTGGAAATCATGTCCAGAGTGTTTCATTCAGTCAGTTTTACAACATCTTCTGTCTAATCAGCAAAAAAAACACAGTCTAATATTCCTTCCTGACATAAATTCAGACAATAAACAAGTAAAAATGTCTTTTCCTGAGTCATTTATTTGTGACTTTAAAGCCAACTCACCAAATATTATAGCATATTAGAACCCACAACATGATTCATCCCTGGTATTTCATTCACCCGAATATAACAAACATTTACATTCTTAATACCCCGGTTTGCACAACCTTGTCGTATTTCTGCTCCCTCACACAACGGTGAAGTGTGACAGCTGACTTCCAAAGCAAACAAACAATAAACAGCCTCCGTGCACACCTGCAAAAGGCTTCGGAGATGCTGCAATAAATATTCAAGGACAAGCCGTCAGAGCCGGAGCTCCTATCATCAGCTCTCAATATCCTGACCTCACGTGTACGCGCGTGTGTCTTTGTTTTCAGCTGGATTCACACCGTGTAGCAGGGGAAGAGGAAACAAGCTAACAGATTAAGACTCAATTTCACACATCACTCAATATTTGGAGAACTTTGAGCTAAATTCAGTAAAATTGTTCCGGTTTCTCCTGCTTTCATGAACTAATATTCTAATTAAAGTCACTTCAGGGCTGTAAGATGTTGATGTGAACTGGAGATGATGTTAGAAATATTAGTTTAATTCTTCAATGAATCATTTCATGAAAACATTTATCCTACATTTCTCTGGTTGTTGATCAAGCTGCTTCTTACCGGTACCAGTAGGGAGCGTCGTTGGGGAGACCCCCCTGATTGAGGCTCCGCTGGGCCAGAGCTTTCTTCTTATTCAGGACAAACTCCTGGAGACGCATCTTCACCTCAGTGCTGGCCACAGCGCCTGAAAAACACAAGGTTATTACACATAAATCTGGTAAGAATAAAGTTCAAAAATCTATTATAAAAATCAAACATTTCGTTTTTTAAATGTTTTAAGACACCTTCAGAACTACATACTGACCAAATGACTAAGAACACGCACACACATGTTCTGCCTCTGAATAATTACATTAAACAAACTTCATTTTAACTCAATAACCTCTTCTTCTAATTTGATTTCCCTTCAGGAAGTTTAAAGTTTAAAACAAAGTCGTTTCCTTTGTCACTGAATCTCCAGAGAAACGTCACTCACTTCTAATCCTTTTTAAATTCACACCATTTTATGATTTTTAGAGCATTTCTCTCTATTTCAGTTTTACACGCAGAATCATCAGAAGACATTTTGATTCTGCAGTTTAAACAGTAGCAATTTATTTATATTTATTTAAATTCTGACTGACAGAAAATCCATCTAATGATAGAACAGTTCAGTCTTTTATAAACTAAATCCAAACTAAATGTTTGAAGTTAAAGAGGTATTTTAGAAATCCAAAGATTCATTAATAATACAGGAAAACGTCTGCAGTGATCTAAAAAAGTAAAACTTACAAATCTTTGCGTCAAAAATAACCTGAATTAGTGGAAAATGTTGACAAAGTTCATGCAGCGATGTGTGAGAGTAAACAATCCCCTCGCAGGTCTGATGCATAACCACTTTACATATAGTGTGTAAACTGCTTTCAAGGACTCTTGTCCACTTGCTTTGAATGAGCTGTTGAGAGACGTCCAGCATGCGGCGGTAATAACGCTGCTCGGCCTTCGCCAAGGCCACCGGGCAAATACAGCTCGTTTAACACGGCAAACATAGAGATTCTCCGGGTGAAATGGAGACACGCAGACCTGCAAACACACGCACATGCGAGGAAGCACACAGACAGCAGCTCTTTCACTCTATCTGAATGAAGAGTCCTTCCTGGACGGCTACATTCAGACTATTAAAGGGAAAGTGTCTTGTTTTGTTTCTTGGTGACTCTAATGAGCGGTGTCAAGGCTCTTACTGTAAATCCTCGCTCTGCTTATTATCTTCTTTATTGTCTTCAGCTTGTTGCTACTCAACATTTAAAAATATCAGACAATCAATAAAACAGCAGCGTTTGCAGATTTCTTGGCTGAGATTCTGATTTTTTGTTGTTGTTTTGAGCTCTGACCTGACAGTTCTCAGATATTTTTCTTTAGAATAAAAATAGTTTTTGTTTTTCTTTGTTATGTCTTATTCAGTTGCAGTAAAATCTTTTACATTTTCTCACATCCTTTAGATAAAAGCTCCAGTATCTCTTTTTATACACCTGGAAACATAAAAACAAGGTCAGAACTTACTCTCTTGCCCTCTCTCCTTATTCTTCAGCAGCTGCAGCTTCTGCTCCCGCTGCTGTTTCTCCAGCTCCTGCTCCAGACGGTGGTTCTCCATCTTCCTCTGGTGCTCCAGCAGCTCCTGTTGGTGCTTCAAGGCCAGGAGCTCCTGTTGCTGCTGCACCAACAAACACACAAATCATGTCAGTAAAATGAAAAACCAACTAAAGATGCAGGTGCTTCAGATGATAATATCTCAGAGCCTTTATCACTTGTTTTTTATTCTTCAGAATCTGATCAATTTACAACCTTCTTCCTTTTAAAAACTTCCTTTTCATCTCGATCTCTGAAGTAAATAAGTCTGACAGCTGTTCAAAGACATAAAATAAAATCTTTTGAATTCCTTAAAACCTCAGGGCCAGAAGCTTTAGCCTTTAAACAAACACAAGCATTTTAACGGGGAATGAGGCTTTAGCTAAACACATAATCCAATCTGCTTACTTCATCATCACCATAAAAATAAAGATGAAGGAGCATCTGTTGAATGCTTTAAATGTAAAATTCTGGCCTTTTTTTCCTCCACTGAAACAGAAAAATCCATCTGTGGCCCGACAGCTTGTCCTGCAACCAAGAGGTCAAAAATAAAAATCTAAACTGAAGCCACAACATGCCCACGATCACCTCCTCGTCATGCTGAAGGGTCCTTAAATGAGACTCAATAAAAGCATCAGTTAAATGATAACTGATTCTTTGTAAGACGATGAGTGAAGACGCCGTCTGAACTCACTGGAAGTAGAAACCTTGGTGACTTTTCTGTTTTAGTGTAACGGCAGCTTCTTTTTTTGAATGCAGTAAACAGGTGATCTGCAGCGAGGACGTGGACTTGTGTGGACAGTCTGAGAGGGGGAGGACTCTGGATGGTTTCCAGCCTGATGCTTCAATCTTTTTTTACCTTTAAACCAAACTTGGGGGGGCAGAAGGGGCTTGAGTGGGTGGTAAAGCTCAAAATGACCACCCCACCCACATGAGACCTTTACAACCTCTGTGGCTCTGCAGACCAGAGACGTGCACACACAACATCCTTCAGAGCAACAATCTGAAGAACTTCAGGAAAAGAGCAGAAATCTGAATGAGTGAGTAAATGTAAACATTCACCTGCATCAACTGACTCTGATGTGGAAACAAACTGAGCACCAGTCTGTCTGTGTGTTTGCTGAAATTTAAGGATGTGTATGTTTTCGTGTGCACACATGGGGCTGTGAATAAGGCTGATTGAGGTCAGACCTCCACGTTCAAGATGTGCGTCACTGGTTCCCATCAGACCCACAACAGGCCAGAAGCCCCTTCATCACTCATCCCTCGGCTTCAGGAAACTAAAACTGAATTAACCCGTTTATCGAAACATGAATCACCAAATTTCTGATTGGATTTTTGAATGAAATCAGAGTAGATAAAATTAGAATTCACTGGCAAGATAATCATTCAAAAAAAAGAAGTAAATATGAAAGAAAACGTGTTTTGATGTTTATGTATGAGAGAATCATAAGAGAAAAGAAAAAAGACGTCGAGATAAAAGAAATCCACCTTCATTTACTCTCAAAGGCAAAAAGCCTCAAAAGAAATAAACTCACATATTTACTCAAGTGTTGCCTCATAAATCAAGTTTCTAAAAATAAAGATTTTAGTTTTATACACGCTGTGTTCTAATTCATAACAGTTATTTTACAAATATGGGAATATTTTTATGTAAGACTTCGGCCCCGTGGGAGCTTCCCGGTGCTCCTGATGTATTTAACTTTCTGAGTGTGGGAGTGATGATCTACATCCACTGTTTTCTTTCCAGATCACATCGACACACGATCTGCGTCCGAGTTAACGTTTTGTTAGAAAAAGACAAAAAATGCAGCCCCATAAAAAAATACTTTCCCCCCAATTTCTGTGTCTGTATACAGATATTTAAAGTAAGCTGTAAAACCTCTTGTGCATAAAGGCTTCAGTTATGCAACTCACCAACGGCGCAAACCACGTCCATTTTTCTCTGACTTTCTGATGCCAAACACCTCCTCATATTGCTCTCATCCATCCTTTGAGTTAAAGGAAATGAAGCTAAAGTGCCTTCCTGCGCTCTGCTCCCACTTTCCTCAGAGTGAAGCCATTTAAAGCTGATGTGGCTGCTGAGTTGAGTCTGTTATTGAAGAATCCCCTGGCAGCCTAAATTAAGAGCTGTCTTTGTTCAGTTTGGAAGTGGTTTTAAAAAAAATGTGGGTTCAAGCTGCAAAATGAACAGGACCAGGATCTGCCAAGAAACCCATATGTTTACGTAACAACAGGCGTGTACCTGGTTTTTCCTCCATGGATGAGGAACACCCTCATTACTAATTGCATATAAATAATGTTCATTGTAAGTGATGTACCTTAATGTGCTCCTGGAGCTGGGCCTCATGCTGGCGGGACAGCTGCTCGTGCTGCCGCTGGAACTCTGCGATGAGAATCTGCCTCTGGATCTGCTGCTTCTGCTTCAGGGACAGCAGTTCCTGCTGCAGCTGCTGTTCACGCACAGAGGCCGCCACCACGCCGCCCGTCCCTCCCAGGGACCCGGGCGAATGCTGAGCAGGGGGGGACAATGAGGACTTCTGCTGGTGGTTATGGTCCACGCTAAGGTCCATGGGGATGGCAGCTGGAGGGAGACGCAGGGGCAGCGCCGAGTTGATGTCCACTACAGAGATGGAGAAGAATAAAGAGACAGAATCCCTCGAGTCAGTTTAAATCTTTAATTCAACTTAACTTTCATAATAACCAGAGACTCCAGAGTCTCACAACTTTCATCTCTTGGTGTTTGTCCAGTTACAGGTTGTAAAAACAGCCTCATAGTCTCTGTTGTGTCTAATTTAGTCTTGTTCTTATTTTCATTCAAAGAAAGATAAAATCCCACTGAACTGAAATGTTTGTGACGTGTTTCATGTCTGACCAGGTCACACTGGGATTTGAATCAACTGGATGCAAATTATTTCTTATATTTTTTGTCACAATTTAGTCACAAAGTCGCTGAACCCTCCCAGTCCTCTACAACGTCTCACTCTCTGACTTGCAGAATTTAAATGAGAAGCAACAGAGAAATGTTCCAGACAACTCATTTCTTGAATCTGTTTATAAATCCAGCATCAAGCGACTCGCTCTGCGACTCGGGACTCGGGAGAACGTCTTGAAAACACCCTCATGGATCTTGTTTGCAGCTGCCGCGACCCGGCGACACGCTGACTTGAGCCTTTCAGCTGCTATCAGAGGAATCAGTTATCTAAAGAGGTTCATTTGATTAACAAATATTTAACAGTCGTGCAGCTTGTATCTGATTCATTACAATAAATATTCACTAGTTTGTTATTTAGAAAAGAATCTCACAAACATGTAAAACACGTCCCTTTACTAGCTGCGTTCCAAACATTCAAGCATTTAGAATCAAAACGCAAAGAAAAAGCAAAAAAAGAAAGAAAATTCAAACAGCTGAAGGTCTGAAACAAGTTTCCGTGTAAAAACACTGATCCTGCAGAAAAGGTGTTTTCACAGAAACAATATTTAATGAGCCGGCATCCAAAAACACCCAAAAAAAGACTCTAAGCTTTGGGGTTTTATTTAACAGGGTCTCAACTTTTTTTCAGAGCAGCTGCTCACTTTTTCACAGAAGAACAAGGGTGAAGGATTAAACTGCAATCCAAATCCAAAGATACGCTAATCTAGACTCATAAATGACTATCAGGGTAATAAATCAAATAATCCGATTTCACCTAATGATCAGACGGATTGTTTGATCTACACTTCCAAGAAAAAGGTTAATATGTTTAATATCTTTAGTTAACAGATACTTAAACATGGTGTGATGCTAAAACGTTGTCAAAACCAAACCAAGACTCTGAACTTTGATCTCGTTACTGAGATGATCCTCGAAAAACAGCTTTTCGCTGTTTATTCTAACACAGTGCTACTCTGGCTGTTCTCAGACCGTCTTCTCGCCTGGGAAGAAGGTTTACTGAGTTCTAAATGAGTCACGCTGTAGTTTAACACTGTAAATCAAAGACTAACTATTAAAGAGACTAAACTGAAAACTATAAGGAAAGTTTTTAGGATCCAAATGAGGAAAAGTCTGAAAACAGAAGCGTCTCGGTAGATTAACGCCCCATTTTTTAGAGTTTCTTTATAAAATGTTGCTTTTGGCAAAGACAAAAACGGTGAATTATTGATGATGTAATAGAATTTGAACAAGCAGAGAAGGTCGGACCAGGAGACACGTGATTGTGGAAATTCAAAAATCTGCACTTGTCAACACGCCACGGCGGCGGCTCCATTCACGACTGATGCAAACCCATAACTCATCTGCACAAACACTCTATTCTCGTACAAAATGTTCCTCTACACACTCACTGGGTCCTCGGCCTTACACACACACACACACACACACTCATTGATGGTGACGCATTCAAATTCACAAACACACCTCGTTTGGCATCTCTGTCACACTGGCAGCACTAATTGCTCACCAGATAAAAGCGGGAGCTACAGGAAAATCAGTGCTGTCGTTACCCATCAGGCTCCTCGCTTCGTCTTCTCCTCCTTATCGATGCAACCCCTCCTCCTCCTGCTCCTCCTCCTCCAGCTTCTCTCCTCTTCTTCCTTCAGTCTGTTGCAGGGAATGACAGCACACTCCCTCCCCTGCTCATCTGACCTCTCCTCCTGCTCTCCGTCACTTCTAGCTCGGTGTTCTCCTGTTTTAACCTGATGGGTGTCTCCCTCTGCTCCTTTCTCTCTCCTCCCCTCGTCCCTCTCTTGCCCAGTGGTGACATCACAGGGCAGTCTCAGGCATGCAGCCTGTTTATTCTGCAGCCCTCTGCTTTTCCAGGAACCAGCGTCTCTTTCAAACACACACACACACACACACACACACACACACACACACACACACACACACACACACACAGCACTCCCTTTGGACTCTTTTTCCACCATTCAACCTGCTCTCTTCGCCTCTAACACAGAGGAAAAACCCTCCTCACCCCACTAATAATCTCCGTCTCTCCCTCTAATTAGAATAACCATCTCACTTTCTCCTGTGAGGTTCAAACCACACGCTCAGATTCCTGACATGGAATTTGCCTGCATTTCCCAAACAAATAAAAACCACAAACTGGTTTCAGGTGAAGCCGAGTAAAGACTTTTCCCAAAGGGAGTCCGCTCAGCCCCGAAGGATCATTAACCAGCACCATTTTTCCTACATATAAACACAACACAATGTGTGGCCTTGCTGCTCGCTGTAAATCAAATATTTGCAGCAACGCGTTTGTATCATTACGATCTTCAAAGATTCCCTCAGAAGAAAAGTTTCTGACCTTGTTAGTATTTCTATATGGAGCTTTGTGTGTGACAGATTAACAGGAAAGTGACGACGACAGTAAAAAACAGCTAATTTGCATATTAAATGAGGCAAAATTGTATTTCAGTCTTTAATGGAACCGATTTCTCTTCCTTGTTGCCTAATTAGGACGTATGTCAGAACATTATTCAGGGAAATCAGCTGTTTACTGTGTTAAATAAAATGTTGTATTTATAGAGAAGGTGACCAGAACAGCAGTCTGTCCCTTTTCTGCCAAATATAATCTGAGTGACATTAAACACATTGAAATAATTACAAGGATTAAAGCTTAAAAATCTGAACGGCTGATTGCAAATCACTCTGAAATGTGTTTTTAAATACAGACCAGCAACTTTTTAATGTGTTTAAAGCATCACCTGTAAAAGCTGAAATCCAGATTAACTTGCTTTAGAAATCTTTTCTTGAACAGCTGCTCAACACTGTAACAGTTATTCTTTGTTTTCTCTCACACACACATTTAACAGCATTTAATTCTCAAATTCCACCTTTTATTGTTGATTTATTTGCAGTTTTTCTTTGACATTTTTTTATTTTTCTAAAAATAATAACCTATATATGTTTGCTTATCACCCACCTGCTGAGGAAAATGTCATTTTCAGCAACCAACAAATTAAATTTGGACACTTTCTGATCAAATAATTAATAAATTAATGATTAAACAAACCGATAAGTTTTCAGAAATGTTAAAGAACGTATCAACCTAAAAGACTGTCTGGCTTAATGGAATATGCCCAAGCAGACGTTTTCTATTTGTGCTTGATTGAATATGAAGACGTCCACAGCTCAAGTTTAACAAATCGTGCACGTAATAAGAAATAAAAAGCTCCTCCAGCCAATGAGAAGCCTGCGGGACGAACATGGCTGCAGCTTCAAAAAGATAAACTCTGATATCGGCACATCTTCTACGAGCGCTGACGTCAAACGTGAACTTCAGTTTACTGATGTGTGTCAGATGAAGGACGATATGCTCGCTGCGAAAACCAAAACAAAGACAGGAGCGTCCCGGGAGACAGCCCAGGAGCTTCCAAAGAGAGTTACACAACAGACAATTTTACCTGTTTGACGAGAGCCTGGAGTTCAGTTTGGTTCCAGCTTGTCAAACTGAGGGTGTGAAATCTAAATAAAGTCTCTTCTTTGATCTGCAGCCTGATTTAGCTCAGACTTCTGAGCCTAGAAGAGAAGAAGAAACCACGTTTTTCAGTCTCTGTTCTCTTTGGAGTTTGATTTATTTTTGGGAGCATCAGAGGGAATCTCTAAGAAGACTCGTAGCTCAAAGAAGACTCGTTCACCGAGTGTTTTTATGGCTTTATCAGAGGTTTCTCTGACCTTTCCTGTCTGCGGGTTCCTCTCATCACAACCTTCATCCTCCATCTTCATGCCCGATCCCCCCGTTACCCACACAACACACCCCTCCTACATTTCTCCCCTCTATCTCCCCAAAACAAATCACAATCTGTTTACAACCCCTCAGGCGCACTCCACAACTCTTCTAGCTCCAACTGAGAATCTATTTATACCAGACAATGCAGAGGGCTGGCGCTTCTGATTGGAGACTCAGTTTGTCAAATGTGTATCCCACGGTCTGAGAGCTCCAACGCTCGTTAGGCCTAATAGATGTCATACTGAGCCGAGCGGAGATGTTCGGAAGCTGAGATCTTATTTTGCAAAGAGATGAGATGTTCTGCACAGCAAATGTACAACAGGGAGAAGATAAGAGGCAACAAGTTGCACATCTGTTGATTGGAGAGAATGAGTTTCTCCTGCTGGTTCTTTGCACGTGAACGGGTTCAAACTCCTGAAGATGACAGGAGCTATTTCTGCTCAGGAGCTTGCAGGGAGGAGAAACTGTGATCTGCAGCAACCTCTTTGGGAAACGAGACAGGGCAGTGAACAGGGGAGGGAGAGGAGAGAGAGAGGGAGGTGTCGAGGTGAAGCGAGCTTTGCTCTGCCAAATAAAAAAAAAAAGAAGCGAGCTCTGACTTGTCGCTGTCCTAACGACATCACGCAATGGGTCTGCGGCTTAACGGGAAGGGGATGAGTGCAAAGCGGCGCTGAATGAAGGTTGGGGTGCGGTATGTACAGAAGCCCGTCTCTACTCCTGCACCGGGGCTTTAAACAAGCATGTCACACCTCACTGCCCGGGCTGACGCAGGAGAAAGGAACAAGAGAGAAAACACTCAAATGCAGAGCTGCACTGTGCTCCGCCTGCTCCATATGTCACACGTTTAGCAGCTACATTCATCCTACAGATCCCTCTGTGTTTGATCAAACAGTTTCACCTTTAATTTAAGCTTCTGCAAACACTCTCAGTTCAGTTTAATAAATCACAGCACGATTTAAAGGGTCTAAAAAGCATTAAAACTATCAGCAGTACTGTGTGTGAACTCAGGTGTTTGCTTCGACCTGCACAGGTGCACATACCACAGCTTTGCATTCTCGTTCAACAGGACTCGAACACTTTTAGATTGTTCTCGTCTGAAAGGACGAGTTCACCCTCCTCACCCCGTCAGGAGGTCCGGGTCACAACATGGAACCCCCAGCAGCTCCGTATCCAAGACAACAGATTTTGAGAATATCTGATGAAGACACTCTCGTGGATTTCAATATTTTATTGTCCTAGCCAGAGGCATGAAATAAAAACAACCCGGCAACGTGAGAAGGTCCGATAGAGGGGAAGGAGGCTTAGGGTGAAAGTAAACATCGAGTCCACTCATGGAGCCGCACGAGGACTAAAATTATGAATCAATTCTCTCACTCTTTTACTCTTCTCTGCAGGGAAAACACAGATTTATCTCTGAGATAAAAAAACTGAAAGCTCGGAGCAGTTTAAGCTTCCTCATTATGGAATTATACAATGCATCATGCTCACACTAATTTATCCTTCAGATTACCTCATCTCCATCTGTGCCCCGTTCATATCTGAACTCTCCTTTCACTCTGTTTTCCTTCTTCATCACTACACAGTTACTACAGCACAACACTGATTTACATCCAAGAATACAGACAGAATTCACTTCTTCAGTGCTTTCAGTCAACAAGAAATCCCAAATTTTGTTTTGAGACTCGTTAAACCAACTCAGGAACTTGCAGCAAACACACCATCAAGATGTACAATGGGTTTGTTTTGCTGTATATGTTGGCAGCCGTTCCTCACGAGGCGACTGATAACAGCTTCACGCAAACTCACGGTGACTGTGCCGACATTCAGAGCTCCGGATTTTCATTCAGCAAAATGGCACCGTGAGATAACGGCATAAATAAAACATAGAGAAGGTAAACACTGTCTCTTCTTCAGGCTGCCAGTTAGATCGGCTGTCTTTGTGAGCTCTTCCTTCATGTTGCAAGTGTGCACAATACAACAAGCAACAATGCAAAGTCACAAAAGATGTGTTTAATAGTGAAAACACGTACAGCTGAAGCACACACACCTACACACACAAACACACACACAGATTGTCCAACCTGTTGGGATGTGGTTGAGCGCCGACGTCTTGAGAACCTCGAGCGGCTGCTCCTTTCCCAGGATTCCCTCTGTGGGGGATAGAGAACATTCTGCTTCAAATATGGTCCGCAACATTGAGACGGGTTTCCAGCAACAGACCTGCTAATCAGGCAGTTAAAACCAGAGTCGGAGTGAAAGAGAAGGAAGGAAAGGGGGGCTTCAGGTCATCTGCACAGCGGCGAGCACATGCCGCTGTGCATCTCCAACCACCTGAGCTGCTGTCTGCGGTGATCGCTGTGCTGTGTGTTTGCAGGGATGAAGATGAGCTATAAAATAAGCCTGGATTCAGAGGGAGCGATCATCATCAGCTGGTGTGTGCTTGTGTGTGAGTTCCAGAGATGTTGGCGCTCGACTGATAATGCCTGTGCTCAGCATAGCAAATGTGGCTAGCAGCAGCGGCGGAGAGAGGGATGAGGAGGCGATGGAGAGGAGAGGAGGGGAGGGGAGGGAGGTAAAAATAGCTCACCCTTTTGTGTGTAACTGCACATGCAGAGCACGCACACACGGGCACAAAGACGCTCCTCTACCAAGTGTGTGAGTGCGTATGCATTCATGTCCGTGTGTGTAGGCTGTAATTATAGTGGCAACATGAAAAGGCTTTTGTAGCTGCTGAGCCCTGGGAAGACATGGCTATAAAAAGCAGAGAGACATGGTGGGGGGGGGGGGGGGGGGGGGAGGAGGAGGATGCATCAGGGACAGGGGGAGAAAGAGGTAAGGAGGGGAAACAGAAGGATGAGGCGATGGAAAGAAAATATTTTTTTTAAACGACATGTGCTGCAACTCCCCACAAATCTGCTACTAATAACACACACATTCTGTGTGTGTGTATTTTTAGTAATCACAAGCACCTGATCCATATATACTCTGAGCACAAAGTGTACGGAAATCTGAGGAGCACAAACATGCAGTTATTCCTTTGGATCTGAGATAAAAACCCATGTGAAATCCCTTTGGAGGGATGAAAGAGAAGAAAACAGGCGAGTGTCTCACTATCCATGATCTATTTCTGGAATTCTCCGTGGACCAGACTGAAACACACACACACACACACACATACAAACACTTAATTAGCTGTGAAGCCAGAGGATGCATTTTGGTCCTGATTGTGTATTCGTCTCGCACCACCTTGCATGAATGGCTGCACCACTCGTTGAGTTAAAACATCACGTGTGATGAAACGAATCTCAACAAATTCACACTTACTGAACTAAATCCTTCTTTTACAAGCAGCTAAATGCTGAAAACGATGCATGTACAATATGATAGGATTTAAAATAATATGATAAAATATAAAATGATATGATACAACAGTATTTTGACGTGATTTCACTCTGACTCCTCTAACGTGACCACAAGGTGGTATTAATGAACACAAAGCTGTTTCCTGACCATCACCATATTTTTCAGACGGGTGCATTTTTCAGTAAACATCAACAAAACAATAACACTTAACCTCACATTTCTGCTGTTGTAGTTTTATTTTGAAAGGATTACAAAGTGGAAACAGTGGTCGTGGACAAGCTGCTATTTTACTGCCAGATTGAAAAACGATTAAATAATTACCAACAATTCTGAGTTGGGATTTTGATTAAAAGTTCATCTCTATATGACGCACGACAATAAGGAACTAAATAATAAATGAGAAATAAAACAAATAACATATAAATAAAATAAATCAGGACTCTTTGCTGTCCCAGTATCTGCGTTCCCGTGATCATAATAAACATCCCAAACACCTGCTCTTCAAATTCATGAGCCGCGCTGCAGAAGTCACATCTGCGGTTTCTATTTGCATGCTGTCAGAGTTTATGTAAAAAGTGAGGAAATGGTACAAGAACAGGACATCTCACATGCCCCTGCCTCTGCAAAACAAACTGAGCCACATCAGTGATACGTGATACTTCTTGACAAGGCTATTCAAATGACACACTGATGCATTTTGCAATGGAAATGAGGTGCATCTGTGTGTGATGACACCTGCGGCTTGGGAGTAAATCGATGCCGATTTTTGCACAAATCGCTGGTAGCAGCTTTACATCTCCCACTTAGGCAATGTGAATCAGGTGGAGTGGATGTCTTAGTATGTGGTTTGTTAGACAAAGAATATAAGCTTTCAATCCAAACCGCACAGTTGATATGAGATGTGCACGTGGACCGAGCATCGGGACAGGAGACCGGGACAGAAAACGAGGTAGAGAAAAGTAATGAAGCAACAAACCGCATAAACAACCACCACACACTTGCAGAAAAGAGGTATCCTTTACCTTGGCAACAGGCCCCATCAATCTTGAATGTAGCCTAGTTACCCAGCAGCTCCCACCCCCCTCTTTTCTCCTTTCCTCTCATCTTTTTTCTCAATCCTTCTATTTTCCAGGTCCCAGTGGGTAAGCATCGGGAGACGGATGCTATAAATAGCCTCGGCTACCCTCAAGCAGAAAGTTAGTCATCTCAAACTAATGCAGCTACTTCTCGTCAAAAAACATGTAATTTATGATCACAATTACAAAAGGAGAGGAGTGTGTTGACCTCTGTCCACTGAGACGTTGTGTGTGGAGAGACAAGCCAACTTGACCCGGTCTTGGCATGGACAGTGAACACTATGTTGAAAGAGGCCTTTGTTATGCAGCAGAAATGAGAATGAGATGTCTCTCTGAGGTGCTGTAGCGTTTACAAAGAGCGACAGGGACAAGAGAAAGACAGGAAGGATGCTCCAACCTCATTACATTCAGAGCACTTCCGCTCTGGCTGCTTCGTCCAGGGTGACTCCAATGAACAAGGTGAACCAGACAGGAACAATACGATTAATCAAACACGCCTCTCCTTGAAGAGCGTTTTCCTCTGGGTCGCAGATTTGCTTCCCGAGGGCACCGGTTGACGTCATGGTGACTGATAAAAGAGAATGGGTGACCCCTGTGTGAGCCGCCACCAGTCTGCATCCCATGAACATTTGGAAAAAAACATCTGACCCTCATTTTATGCTGGTGGAGTCAGAAAAACACAGAAATAATGCAGTCTGGCAAAGTGTGCTTCTCTGTAAATCCTTACATCTGATATGAAATCAAAAATTTGTTGGAAATTGGTAATTACTCTGTTACAGATCCAACATACATAAAAGTCACGAGGTGGGTTCAATGAAACTGCTGAGATTTATAACATAACGTCCAGTAACTAAGTCAGAACAACCAGCCTGGATGGAAGCAGGATCGCTGCGTTGAATCAGATTTATGAATCTAATATGACCGTGGAAGTTCAACAGAGGTTTTGCATAAAATTTATTACTCGCATTCATAATTCAAGCAGGGAAAGTGCAGAACTCCCACTGAAAAAAGTTGTACATTTATGAGCTGAAGCTTGATTAAAAGGAAAAAAAATAGTTTTTTTTTAATTTTGTTTAAACATTTACAAACAAATTAAATTTCCAAATAAATCCCTGCAATGAAGAATACATGGTGAAAGACCATCTCCTAGGATTTTTGATCATTGTTCGTTCTTTCTTTCTTTATTTTTCTTTCTTGATTGAAATAATGAAACAAGTTTGGATGATCCATCTGTTCAGAACCAATAAATAATTAAGTCAATAATTTTGCAAAAGTGTCACAACATTTGACTGTTTTTAGGTCACAATAGTTTTAATTAAAATGTTTTAATTACAGGAATCTCACTGCACTTAATGCTGACAAGGAGTGAATAAAACACCTCATATCATCAGTGTGATATTCAGATTGATGTTTTACACATATTTATCAGCCTTATTTCATTTTAAAATATTAATTTCAACATATTAACTGACATTAAATTCAAAAGAAGAAATGTTTTTGTTCATCAAACCAACATTTATTATATTTTATATTAAACAACTGAATAACGAGTCGAGTTTGTTTATAATTAGTATTTTTTTCCATCTACAGGTCTGGATTTAAATATTAAAGACTTACACACAGCGGAATTTTAATGAGCATCCATGACAGTTCCACACATGGTTGCTAAGAGACCTGTGATGCAACTGTAAAAGCTCGCTTACTGGACCTATTGCCTTACAACAAACAAATAAACACCCACAATATCACAGTTGGTCACGGCTGCCCTGCACCTACTAGGCATGATGAGTAACAGGTGCACCAATTAAAATGTGATATATTTTGTCTCGGCTGTTTTCATTTGTTCAGCGAAGATCGTTCTTTATTCCGCTTGCATAACAGCAGTATTTCCCCGATGCCACGGAAAGACATCCATGCTTTGTGTACGCCTCTGTGTCCAGCACCATGTCAAAAGGCACGGGGATAGAGTTCCGAGGAAGCTGTGTAAACCGTAATTGCCGCTGACAGCTCGTTGGCAGAACACAGTGTATCCCGTTTCCCGGCTGGGAACAAACAAAAGAGACGGGGACAAAAGACGCGTCCCGTTCCTTTCATTAGCTCATGTTCACTCACTGCTGTCTTTGCCCTGACACCAATTAAAGAGCAGGCTTTTTCTAATGATTCCAGGACGTCACCCCGGTTTAAATGTCATGATTAGGTGTTTGTTTTTGGAAGGAGAGGTTGGAAGTGGACCCTGAGCATCATTTGCACACAGACAAAGTGGAGCTTGTGCACGTTGGGGGCCAAGTCGTTGCACAAGAGACCCCCTGGGTTTGTTCTGTGATGGGCTGTGTTCAGCCAAGTGGTGGCACATGGGAGGACAGAAGTGATGAACTGTCTGTCTGGCTGCAACTTCATCTCCGTAGACCAGTTCAGCAAGACAGACAGAGGGTGCGGCATTGTGGGAACATGCTGCAGAGGGGTATTTTGCAATCTGACGTAATTTGATTTCAAAGGACTGAAACAACACGTTGGTATAAGTGGACAGCAGACAAATGTGACAAAAAGGCTAAAAATACCCCATAATGAGGTGTGTGGCTGCTACACACAAAAAAAGCAGCGTTTGTGTCACGCATGCTCCCTTTTTAGCCACACGGCAACAAACCGTTCAATCACGAAGAGGAGAATCAACACAGGAGACCAAAATTAATGATTGTTTGCCTGCCACGTGGTGCACATGCACATATCTGGTGTGCGTGTTGCTAAAAATAGACTCGGGGATAAGCCGGGCCCTTTTTATTGCAGTGAAAGCTTTTAACCCGTTCGCCCCCTGGATTTAAGCAGTGTGATGTGCGATTGGGAGCATTTGGAGAAGAAGATGAAAAGAGATCACTGAGAGTAGAAAGTAGACAGAGAAAAATGTCCATTATAAGCAGAAATGTCTAAAAACTGGTCTTTTATTTACATCTCTGTAGGTGCAGAAATGTTTTGACTTTCTTTCATTCACAGTTTCCTTTTAGCAGCCAGTCTGGAGTCTGTTCCTTAAATCTCTACACCACTACCTAATAGTATCTGGCAGGTGTAATAAAAAGCAGATCCATAACATAGACTTATAGCCATCTGGAGATCTGAGTGCAAACAGTAGTGCATACAGAAAGATCTAAAAACGGTTCGGAAAAAAAAAAAAAAATGCCATCAAATTATCCTGCAGATTAGCACATGAAGCAGCTGGCTGTCAAAAATCGAATCATTTTCAAATAAAAATAAAAGGTAATAAAACTTTCTGTCCCTGCCTTGTACGATAAGGGTGAGATAGCTCTGGAGTTTCATTAGAATAAGCTCCAATAAACTTATAAGATTAACTTTTTGGTCCTGACGGCAATTACTTTGAAAATATTAAATCCAGAAACTATTGCTGTCGTCTTCATCAAGAGTTTAAAAACTGGAGATAAAACAGCAGCAATCTTTAAGAATGATACACATACAGGTGTGTATGTGTAAACGACAGTGCCTGCTTTGCATCCCTCGGGTCAGCTCTTCCCACCAGCGAGGTGAAAACCCTACACCGAGGTGTAATACATACACGTGTCACTAACATGTTTTACATCAGCAGCAATCCCTTGATATTTTTTACTAAAACTCCCTGATGAACAGAAACACATTGAAAAAGGAGCTTATAAACACCTCGTGTTCAACTTCTACAGGATCAAATTCAAGTTAATCAGAGTCTGTCCTGAGCTGGTAAACGAAGGCTGATTAATAATTCAGAAGTTGTATTTGTAACTGAAGCTTTGCTGTATGGATTTTTTGTTATGTTTAGACACATTGAGATCTTTTTGCTTTCTGTTTTATTTCTGTATCCTGGTTTTACTACTTCAATCTGCCTCCTTAGTTTCTATTCGTATCTGTTAACCTCAACTCACCTGTTTTAGGTTTCCAGGTACGAGGCTTCTCATTTATTTGTGGATTTCTGTATTTTTTAAGACTAAATATTCCCTGGTTTTCTTTCTTCTTCATCTGATCCTCGTTGTGAGTTCTCCTTGCTCTTGCCTTGGCAGGTTTAGTTCCTGTTTGCTTTCTTTAACAACCTTGTGGCCTCTTCAGTTTTTATGACTGAATTAAAGTTTGTTACATCATCTTCCCGCCTCCTGACTGTCAGCCTCGATTTAGTTCTCATCCAAATCAGCTTGAAACATTTAGTGGGGTCTTCATCCAGTATGAGGGTGACCTTACAGGACAGAGTCGAACCCGGCTCTCAAACTACCAGTCTGGAACTTGTTTCTACACTAAAACTGAACGGATGGTAGAAAACTCAAACCTTAGAGTCGTATTTAACCTTAGGTATCGCATTTCATGATATTTTGGAATAAAAAGGTAACGTAAGCATGTAAGAAGCAAAACAAGCGATTGCAATATTATGAAAATGAATATCATAATGACGATATCAGTTCTGATGAAGCGTCCTTTATTCTGTTCTGTCATCATCAGTTTTGTAAGAAGAACTGTGGTTTACTTTAACACTGATTGTGTTTCATGTTGTTGGTTTTTGGATCTGAGGAACAAACTCTGAAGTCAGTCATTTACCTTAAATAACATTAAACTAGCTCTATGTAAAGAACCTGAGTGTAATCTTTGACCAGCACGTGTTCTTCACCTCATTTTAACAGTCTTACAGTTAAAGTTAGTTCCAGTTATCCTGATCCAACCCTTTAGTTATACTGCAGATGATTTGAATTGGACTTGTCGCATCTGTGTTTTGGGATTAACTCTGTTGAAAATTGGCAAACTATAAATAAATTAACCAGTTTTTTTTCCCCATTTTCCAACATTGTAGTAACAGGTAGATAAAACATGACCAGTATAGAAGCAGTTATGGTGATTTGAAGTAAACTCACATGATATAATGTGGTTAAACATTTAAATATATTAAATTATAGATGTAAACATTTGTTTTTTTGGCCTGACTCAATTTTGCACTTGTTTAATCAGGTCAGTGACAATTCATGTTATTATCAACAAGGAAATAATCCTGAAAATATGTGGCCAAATAAACTTTACCACCACCATAGAGCCATCTCAACTTTAGCCACCAGCTTAAAGCTTGAATAGTGTGTTTGAAACAAGTAAATCGCCTGCAATTAGAAAATAACTGCTTAAACTGGCAGGTATACAAATAAAACTGGCTATTTCTGTTCATCCACTTCCATAAATCTACCCCTGACTAATGCAAACAGAGCTTGTTTAAGACATAAATCTGCACATGCCTCACATGTTTGAAGTCTAAAGAAAACAATCTAATCATAGGTGTCAGGCCAAACTACTTTCTGACACTCCCCATTACTGTTTGTTTGATATTCCTGGCTGATTTGTGTCGTTTCCAAGATGTATAAACCTCGAAATGACCACTTGTAACCTGGATAGCTCAGCCTTTCGAGGAAAAGGAGAACTGTGTTAAGTTTACTAGTTTACAGCCATAAAAGGAGCTCACGCCCGCTCGAATTGAGCAAAATAAAACAGTAAAAATCTAATCTGAACGCACTTTATGTTCTGCTGTAGACATTCGTTTGATAGCGTTCGTGGAATGTGTTAATTTTTAATCATACAAAGGATTTAAAGTTCAATCCTCCCATTCACAAATACCGTGGCACTCGCTTAGCAGCTACTCGCGGGCCTCAAGCTGTGTGTGAGTGTGACTCATGTGCACTTCTTACTCCAGCTGTACACAATGCAGACTTTCCTGGAAAGCTCGTGCTCTTCGGGCTAAAAAAACAAATCATTGGCAGTTAATAGCATCACTTTGCCTCTTTAGTGAGCAGCTCTAACACCTGAGGATCAATGCTGCAGTTTCAGATCAGCTCTCGAGTTTCTCACTGTCACCTGCATCAATTTCATGATCAAAACATGGAGTCAGACCTTTTTACACAACAACATCTAAAACATCCCTCTGTTAGTCTTTGAGACTATTACAGCATCACCTGAGCTTTTGTCTTTAAATTTTTTATCTAAAAATGTGACAGATGTGGATTTATGAAGCTTCAGTTTTTATCTTAATGAGGGGGAACCCAGATCGTCTAAAGGAAGTGCTGCCGTCAGAGCGTCCAGAGATTCCTTCAGACGCACCCAGAGTTCACTCAATTCTCAGTAAAGGATAATAAAAGGCAAAAATAAACTGCTGAAACACCAACGAATCATAAACCTGAAGGTAATTATTAACTGAATGAACTAAAACGATTTGTGTTGGACATTTTTGTTACCTGCTTATAAAACAGAAAACTAAACAGACTTGTTGTTGTTTAGCCCCCTAACCTGCAAATTCCGTGTAAAAATGATTCATTTGTGTTTAAATAAATAAATTATTGCACAATTTAGAATCTGTTTTACAACAAATGAGAGGAAAAACAATCTCAATTCCATTTCCCAACATCCCAACATGTTGAATAAAATGTGCACAATGGTTTACTAATATAATTAATTTAGAATTTATTCCTAATAGAACATAAACCACTTATCAGAATTTGAAACTGAGATACTTTATCATTTTACAGAAAGTATGAGCTCATTTACAACCTGATGGCAGCAACACGTCTTTAAAAAGTTGGAACAGGAAACAAAAGGTTCAACATAATTAACACAATTCAGAAACAACTAGAGGAACGACTGAAGACTAATTATGTTCATTACCAAACACTCAGTTACACGACTGAGATTAAAAGAAGCATTTCAGAGAGGTAGAGTCTATCAGATGTAAAGATGTTCACTAGTCTGTCACAAACACCCGTCGTCTTTGTGCTCCTGCATTCAAATCCTGTTTTTTGTACAAATTATTTGGTTTTATTTTACTTATTAAAAGTGAAATTAGTTGCTGCCATCAAATTCTAAATGAGCTAATATTTCATACTAAAAAGCCCAATTTCTAAATTTTAACACCTGATGCTTATGTTGGATTGAGATTAAAATATAAATTTAGGAAATTTGCAAATCACTGAATTTTGTTATATATAGATTTTACAGAGAGTCTGAATGTTCAATTGTTTAGACTTACCCTAAAAAAAGAAAACACTGGAAAACTTCTGTATTTAAATGCAATAAATCTTTAATTCAAATCATTCTGAGCAATGTTGGTGTTTAAAAGGTAAAAAAAAAGCAAATATGGTTAAAAAAAATCCCTTCACAACTTATTTTTTCTAGTAAAATTAGGATTTTCCTTATTTTTATAGTTATTTAACAATGCAACAAAATTATTTCAACATAATTCTAAGAGAAAAAACAGAAAGTCTGTCTGAGCAGATTGAATCAGTTTTTGGAGTGCAGCGATGGAAAGGATGTTCCTTATGGGTGATGCTAAACTCTTTCAGCTCAACAGCATGTTCTAATTAGTATTTATTAACAAAACAACTCAAAACCACATCCTGCTGAGCTGATCTGTCCTCAGTTGTGGAAAATTCTCAAACAAAAACAAATGTTACAAATCTTAAGGTGTTTTACAGAAAGAATAACTTGAAATGATCCAAGACTTCAAATCCTCTGAGCCTGTCAAGATTCTTATAGATCAGCCAAGTCTGACTTGAATATTATTTGTATATTAATATATTAAATTAATCAGATGCAATAAAACATAAAATTTTGCAAATCCAGATTGTCTGCAGAGAAATTTACACTCAGCTAAATGTTTTTGGTGCTTTTCTTTTAAATTCTGTTTCATTTGTTGTGTGCTGCTAAAACTGAGACAAATGACTGTTTTTCCACAAATTGTTTATGCAAATTTAAGAGTTAAAGCAAAGTTACGGAGGTTTCATCAACCTGATTCTGTTTGGAGAAACCCGACAAACTGTTTTAGAAGAGATTTACTGTAAACTAAATTTAGTCGAACAATCCCACTGCGTTGGTAATAAAGAAAGTGAGAAAGTCCTGGATGAAAAAACATCCATTGTATTAAGCTCATTTATAGATTAGAATAAAGCCTGCATGCCGACACAGCTGCTGCATGGAGACATGAAAACACGCACACATCTGGATTTAACAGCTGACTGGATATAAGTGAAAAGCATGTTTGGGGGAAAGTTAGCAGCTTTAGGTCACGATGTTAATACGAGAACATAACAGTATCTGTAGAATGGCTGTTTACTTTTATCCCTTTTTTCCTTCATGACGAGTCTTTTAGAAGCGTCAGCAACAAAATGAAGATATAGGATGATCCTGACAGGCGCCTCAAGGTCACACAGTTGCACTTTTAGTGTCTTTAAATGCCTCGTTCTGTTTTCTCTCTGTGCTTCAACATCCAACAAGTGCATCTCTGAGCTGTCACTCAAACGAGACAAGCAACACCTCAAATTGACGCCCACTCTTTGGCAGCTCTCGGAGGACCGACACGGTTTCCTCTGAAGGCTTTTTCAAACGAGGTTGTGAGAAAACAGCCGCCGCAGAAATGAATCATTCCTCCTGGTCTCCGACTGATCGGGTTTTGTTTCAGTGAGAAGTGAGCTCACAAAGGTGACAGGTGAATCCTGGATATTTGGGCTTTTGAGATAAAAAAAAAAGAAAAAAATCGGGAGGGTAGCGTGGGAAATTAAAAGGAGCTAAATGTTTTATTTTGACAAGTGCTGGTAAGTTTATCTCTTCTATCAGCTGCTGAAGCTCCAGGCCAGAAAGGAGTGAATCATATTTCTGACCTGTGTTCACAGCAGAACTATGATTCAATATCACTATTTGTGTTATAAAAACACAACCATATTGGAACAAATAATATGTGGTGTTATTTCAGAACAGCTCTGGACAGAAAAACAAAAACTGTAACGCAATATAACTGTGCTAGTTTATTTTAAAAGACACTATTTGGCTGGTTTTAGATATAAAGTTCAGTTTTGAGGCTCAAAAATAACAAAAACACATTTCATTGTGTTCAAATCCAATAAAAATGCTTTCTTAAAATCTTCTAACAAGCAGCAGGACGGCGAAGGTTCAACATCCCATAAGCCATTCTGAAGCTTGTTATTTCTGACTTTTTTTTTAAGTTTTAGGACTTTTAAATGCAAAAAAATAAAACTAATTATGTTTCAGCAGAAAATTCTGAAATCTGTTACTAGAATTTAAATATCAACATTCGATGTTTTACGTTATTTGTAAAAGAAATCTGCATGAAATCAGTTTTTATTCTCATTTTAACTTCCAATTTTAATAAATATTGTAAATAAATAGTTGAATGTTTAGAAATTTGGAGGGTTTTTGTTTCACAGTTTTAACACCCTTGAATTATATTATGATGGAGTTTATAGTGTCGTGTGATTAAGCGAGCAGATGAACAGTTTGACAGTAAATAAGCACACCTATTTTCGGCATCAGCCAGGTCTGAGAGTACAAACTCGATTAAAAGACAGGCACATCAGTGGGCAGCAAAGTCTTTGTTTCGATTGTAGTGTTTCAAGTTTCAATTTAGAAAAATCTACTGACATGTTCCACAAATATCAATTCTCCAAATTCCAAGTGGGAAAGTTGGAAAATTTTAAGCAGCGCCGCCCTCAAAATCCTGTAACTTTCAGTTAGTTTGTTCATCTGTAATTCAGTCACACGTGCGCTACCAATCAGTAAATCCTGCTGGTTTTCCAACTGGAACGCAGTTTATTCAGGTCTGATTTCATACCTAGATCTGAATTTAGACTTTCATGGTAAATGAAGTGAAGCAAACACACTTCCTGTGACACGGATCTCTTCTATGTGGGGGTGCTTTTCTCAGCACAACACCAGCAGACCTCAGATGAAGCTGACTGGAATATTATCCTCTGTTATGCTAATGTTACTAATACTGAAACAGCACATACCCTCTGTGGTGCGTTCATGTGTAAGTGATGGAGATGTTGGAGGGTTGAGAGTCTCGCTCACATCCCTCGAGACCTGATAGTTACCTCAGCTGTGGTTTTAGTACTCAACACACTCCCAGGCGTACAAAGTAAACATGGACGTCACTGTCAGGTACCAAAGAGACCCTGGTTACGGAATAATTTATCATCTTACTAAAACACCAGCCGAAGCTGCTACACTGAGCTTAATTAGGTGTCAAAGAGTAAAGTCGAGTCTCTTACTGAGCCGGAGCTCTGGACCTCTTCTCTCACACTCCCCAGCTCATTCATATTGAATTAAGCCCATTAGCAGCTATAAGACCAGATTAAAAATGTTTTATTGCGTTTTAGCGAGCGGCGATCTGTCTACGCTCATAATCAAAACGTTGCATTTATCAACACGCCAGACAGATTTCCTGCGCTGAGCAGCTGAAGTGTCACTAAGTCTGAAGTGATGCAGCTTCATTGATAAAGACTAAAGTCTCACCTTGGTGGCTGTTTGATGTCATTTCTGCAGGAGGGTTCAGGTGGGACCCCAACAGTCCAGAGAGTGAACACCTGTGTGTGTTTCCTCCACAACAGGAGTGTGTGTTCTCACGCAGGTGTGCTTTACAGGGTAGGCTGCAGTCCTGCCAAAACTACAGAGGTCTGGGAGTGTGCTTGTGAGTTCGGGTTGATCCAATACTCCAAACGCTCGAACAGGAAACCGGAAGCAGATGTCCAGCAGCAGCAGCCAATCTCCATTAGCCTAATGATCCGGCTGCTCCAATCAGAATGACAGGTTGATTTGTAGAAAAGGTTCGAACCTGTGAGACAGAACAGACGAGACAATCTTATTACTAGTGTGTAAAAATATAAGATGAAGCTTTTCACACATGACAAATAAAGATGAATATGAACACAATAAAATATATATTATTAAGTTTACAATACATTATATTGATTTATATCAAATACAGACAAATGTTGTGTTCAATAACCTAAATAAACGTGTTTTTCTAACACTGGTTTGGTAAAAGTCGGGTTATTTTTACTTTACGATGTGCCATTTTCACTGTAAACTGGTAAAACAAGATTTATTCCTTTTATTATTTTTGAGTTTTGTTTAGAAAAATGTTTCAGTAAAAGAACAATGTTGATTTGGTCGTCTCTGGTAATAATAGTTGGGTTTTTTTCTTTTTTATTTCCTCAAGGCCGGAGCTGAAATGTCAGATGCGATCACAGCCTGAGACTCGAGGACAAATACAAGAAGAAATGCCGGGGGGGCAGCTGGGGGTCTCTGAGGTTTTTTTTTAAGCAAGATGGATGCACATGTGGGTGCATTAAAGATGGAGATGGGATTGGGGGGGGTTAAGACAAGAGGGCCAGACAGTACAGCCGCAGGACAAATTGCGCCCCCAAATAAAGTCGGTCACTGCACAGTGCGCTGGCGCTTTGTGACAGAGAGGCAAAGCTAAAAGGAAAAAAAGGGAGGGGGGGCCTTAACGTGTGTCATGTGGTGCAGATGGGGGGGGGGGGTTCTCCCAGGGCATCTCCTCTGTCTCAGGAGGGGTATTAATGTGAACGTCCGAGGCTTTTGTCCCCAAAATGAGTTGGCTTGATTCAGGCTGACAGAACTGGGGAGACGTGCCTGGAAGCCTGAAGTTCAAAAACAAAGAAAGGCAGAATGATGGTGGAACATTAACAATATTTTTAGAAGCAAATCGTGTGGTTCAGAAAAAAATGGTGTCATGACACTCCTCCAAAACCCCTGCCACAAAAACAGGTGCTTATAAGAGCTGACTGTAACAAACCCGAGGACATACAGTCTCTTTTTTATCTCATACTTCCTGAAACAAACTTCTCCGAGAGTAAAACAACAGGATCCTGCTCTGGTGTTGCTGTAACAGCTTCCACAGCCTGAACGCCCCCATTCACAAAAAAAGAAAAAAGATTGACGCATGCAGAGAATTACCACCGCCCATCCCGAACCATTCACCCAAATATATACACACACACAGGCCTGGACCTGTATTTCACGGATTTTTCGCGTAATAAAGAAACGTTTATCCTTTACAGTGTATGTTAGCCTCGGGCTTAGTCGTGTTCTATAAATAGCTCAGCAACAATCGGCATAATAAACATGGCCCGTCCATTCCCCCTTGTTGCCTACACACACTTCCCGCCTGCAATAGTGCAACAAACCGACCCTAAAATCCTACTCGAATGGTTTTAAGATGTAAAATCCCTCCTACCGCCTGTAAAACAGACTCAAACCCGGTTGAAATGTAGCCTGGAAAGCGAAAGTGAGGCGGAGCGGAGTGTAAACTTCAGCCGGACATTGTTTTGATGAATCCTGTGAGGATCGCATCCCAACATCAAAGCGACGCTGCTCGGAAACACATTCATCCGGATCGGACCCAAACGCACCAGCGAGCTCACCTACATGGAGGTCCCAACATGCGTCCCGCCGGGTTTTCACCGCATGTCGCGCCCTCAAGTCCGTGTTGAAATCTCTCAGCTCACAGGGGGACGAACAAAAATTCATCTCCTGACAGATTCCGCCATACTGGATTTTTGTTCCAGCCCCTGCATTTACCAGAGGCGGGGTCATCCGGATGAAAATGTGATCATCACCGCTCTTATAATGGATTTATTCCCGCAAACACCGCCTTTCTGACGGATGCACCGGGATTTAAAAACTTCATCATGTCCATAAACAGATTCAGAAGTCCACGAGATCCCATTTTACATCAATATTAGTTTAGATTTCTGTCCTAAAACCAATTTATTCCCTATGTAACTATCAATTAGATCTGCACTGTGAAAGTAAATGATACTTATTTTAGTATTACTAATGTTTGTTTAATGAACTTACATTTTATTTTTCTGTAGTTTGAGTTAGCTTTATCATATTTTTATCTGTCGTAACTCATATGGATGTCAGTTTAATTTGTAAGAAGTATGAATAAAAGTAATTCCCTGAATAAAATTGAAATCAGTGTGAAATAATATTAATAAAACAGTGAAATTACTGAAAGCTCTTGTTCCACCCATAATGTTTAAATTGTGGATTTACATTTTTAAAAATCGGTTGTTGTTTTGTTTGTTTGTTTTTTATCCAAAAATGTGAAACAGGAAGGATGTGAACTCTCTTATAAATAAACACATGGTAAATCACCCAAAATAACTTCCGCTGAGATTTAGAGGAAAATATTTCTTCCTTGCTAAAACAGAAAAATAATAGAAATCATCCTCATCATTTAATCACACTGTAACGTCTTTATTCTGCTTTAATTATCACATTTTCAACCTATTCAAGCATTTTGATTGTTTTATTTATCATCTAAGATTTCCCATTACCAGCAGCAGCAAAATGAAACAAACATTTTTATCCAATTCTCACTTGTTGCAACATGAAACGCCTTCCCCACCGCCTGCTCTAATTCAATATGCCTTTTATTTCCATTACTTTTTATTTGATTTTGCATCTCAGCAGCCACCCACAGGCAAATCTGTAGCACCACTGCCTGTTTTAGCTGACTCCATTACTGTAATATGCTAAGCAGTTTCTGCACAGGCGACATCTGTGAGCAGAGACAGCGTTATTATTCACAAAGGTAGACTTCACATCTCTTGTTGCCTCGGGTCCCTTTGATGCCTGACTGAAATTCAGAGAGGACGTCTGGAAAGATTTAACTGAAACATGACAAAACTTTATTACTGATAAGTGAAAATGGACATTGTTTCTTCACTTCTTTGTTTTTTGGGGGCAGCATCTCTTCAGATTCCATCCTGTGAGTTTTCTTAGGACCCCATGATGGTATCTGGACTCAATAAGATGGTTTCTAATGCAGTTTTTAGTTTCCCCTCCAAGTTGTTAGTCATCAGATTTTGGGGTTTTGCCTTGACTCCACTCTGCTTTGGCAAACAGTCACTCTGACTGTGTTGTAAACTCATTAGCTGTTGGCGAATCTCTTGGTCTTGAATGCTGGTCATGTGACTGAGCAGCTCATCCACACGAGTGAAGCTCCGAGGGATGTTTAACTTCCAGATAAAAACTTCCCATCACAACTTCTTTTTACCCAGAAAAACTTGGTAATACTTTGATTAAATACCACGTGTTCAGTCTGATTTTTTTCTGTAAGAATTCTCCTGGTCAGTTTCATAATGTGTTACAACCGCATGCCATACTTCTAGTTTCTCCTGCGCTGACCTTCTCTCTGTCCAAAACAACATTTTTATTTCTGTAACAACATTTTGTTTTATTAATACCAACTCGACCCAGGCTTTGTGCTGCTCCACTGCAACTGGCAGTTTTTAATCGAGGTTGCTCCTCCTTCTGAGTACAGGGGAGGCCTGTTGGGACAGCTGTATCCATAGCAACAGAGGATTATAGTGTAATTTGTGGATGAGCTGCGGAGCATTGGTTATGTAAGACGGCAGGTCTTGGAGGCATCTCTGATGATGTGCTTGAGTAAGCTCTTTGGGGCAACAACCTCAGGTCTATCGGACCCAAGACCACCACTCTCAACTTAAAAACACTCACAAACTTCCAGTCAAAACAAATATAGAAGTGACTGTCATTCATGTTTATGAGTTTGGTCTGCTTCTAAACTCATCTTCTTCTTCTACAATACAGAAAATGAAACTCCAGCTATTTGATCTGCTTCCAAAACTAACAAAATAGCAGGAGAGAAAAATGCAGCACTGGTGCAAAACTCAATAAAAGGATATGAAAGAAGCATTTAGGTTGAAGATCAGAGCTTCTGAAGTGAGATTTTGTGGAAAGGCTGAGAACAAGTTTTAGCAAACCTGTTGCAGACACGTCTTTGGTTTAGAGAAACAGACTCAAACAACAAAAAACATAACATTTCATGTAAAAAATCAAGTTAATGAACATTTACAAGTATAATCACATGATTGCATGTAAATAACTGTGTGTCACTGCAATTATTGATTGATTATTAATGTGAGTGGTTGTTGTGTCACACCAGTTTCCATCATTTACTATTGTTGTCGTAACTCTTGGAGATGATCTGTTACAGTAAAATTAATGTTGAAGCTTAAATCAGTCTTCAGCATGACGGTCCTGAAAGTCCCCTTTTACTGATTTCTAGTTATTACAGGAAAACGAGGTTTTCAGAGTATAAATAAATAAATAAATATCCTTTTAATCTCATTAAACAAGCTGCTGTGTCTCAAGATATTTGGGTCTTGTTTCTAAGTGCCCTCTCTCAACCTCCTATTTAAAACATAAAAAACGTTAATTGTTCCTCATTTTTGCATCAAATCTTGGTTTTAAAGATCCAAACTCTCCTTTTAAGACCAATGTACTTGCAGAAAACAGTTTTGAATTGCTTTCAGAAGCCAGAAATTGCTTTTGGACATCTGTATTGTCTTTGTGTATTAGCTTTTGCTGACGCAGATGTGCATTAAACACTCAAATGTGTGTATTTGTGTGTGAGTGCATCCAGAGCCATGATGTCAAAGCAGGGATTAGATTGGTTTATACTGCCCAGAGCGGCACATTTCAGCGAACACACTCAAGTTGCCAAATCGCTGATTATGTTAGTTTAACTATTTTCCATCTAGGAGAGTAATCACTGCCTCCTTCCACTAGTGTGTGCTTCTTCATATCTGGAGCATGATGCCTTTAAAAACATTTCTACTGAAAAAAATGTCCAAAAACAGACATTCTGAGCACTAATGTTCCAAAAATACACCATGTTTTTGCTGCAGCTGCATGAGAGGAGCAGCAATCAGGCTGTAAAGTCAACAGGCGAGTGTGTAGGGCCAAACCTCAGATCTGATACCACAGCAGACACATCACACACAGGCTGCGGACCAGACCACATGCAATACACACACACAACTGGCTGTTAGTGGTTTCAGAAGGGAAGCCGTCGTCTCACCCAACATAGACCCACATGACTCAGATCCAGCGCACAGACAACACTTGCAGCGTCATAAAGATCCTTCGCCTCGTCTTTGAGGAAGGAAGACTTGTGAGCATCTCTGCGTGCACCTGAAAGCATGTGAGGCTGCACAGCTCTTGTGTTTTTATTTGTCTTTTAGGCTGCTTGAATGTAAAAATTGGACAAAATGTTTCCAGGTTGCCTTGAAACTGGAGTGTTTGAGAAAGAAAAGTGTTCAGTAAGAGGTGCCATGAAAAAAAAAGCAGCAGTAGCGTCGAGGCTTCTTACAATCGAGCCAGTAAGTCTAAAAGTTTCCATCAAGCCACACGGAGCAGCACGGAGTAATTACCAGTAACAACTCCCAGGCCTTATTATTGATACTGCACAAGCGCACACGTGTGTGTGTGAGTGTGTGTGTGTGTGTGTGTGTGTGTGTGTGTGTGTGTGTGTGTGTGTGTGTGTGTGTGTGTGTGTGCGTGTGTGTGTGCGTGTGTGTGTGTGTGTGTTTGAAAGAGACGCTGGTGTGTTTCCATGCTTATAAATACACAACACTTTAGAGTTTGAAGTTCTTTCAGACATAAACCAGCTCACCGGGATGATAAACTGAGGTATGTTGTTATGATGGGACGCTGCCAGTCGCTGCAGACGGTCACTGCAGGTCGGTGCAGCCGGTCGCTGGTTGCTGCCGTCCTGATGGTGAGATGCCCACTCAATGTGTTGATCTACAAAGTTTTAAAAAAAAAGTCTGGTTTAAAAGACAAATCCAAACACCCTGAACACACCATAAGCTTTAAATGTAACTTTTAATTGTTTCAAATTAGTTTGCAAACACATTTTCAAAGCTTGAAATGTTAGACTTGGCAATAAGGAAATTCAACCACCAAATCTTCTGTTTTACATCAGGGGATTTATGCAGGTTTTTGTAATGTCAAAGTATAATTTGTTAGTTTTAGCTTTGCTGCTTTATTTGAAACATGGTAAACAACAAATAATGGTAAGTTTAGAGATAATTTTGTGCTAATTTAAACTTTATTTTCACAACAATTTAATGAATTCAACATATTTGATTCATTCTTGCAATTTAAATTTCTTCAGCGAAGAAGTTTAGAGTAAATTGGATTTTCTGATTGCTGATTAAGATTTCTATCTAAAACATTGTGCAGTAATGTGACAGGTTAAGTAAAGTATGAGGGAAAGACTATTTAAATAAACTATGATGAAAGTTAAGAGTTTTGTCACAACCCACCCCCGTAGTTTTGTTGTTTATACCTCAGTGACAGAAACTGAAGGGAAATAATCTAAACATATTCAAATATTCAAAAATTTAATATAAAGCTGGCAAAAGAATTATAATACAAAACCAAGTAAATAAAGTCAATAAAAGCAGGGTTAAAATAATAAGGACCAAATGGAACATGAATCAGACGCTCAGTTCTAGAAACTGAACACAAAGAGAAGCACCTACAAATTCAAAGCAGGTGGAAACTCGTTTAAAAATAGGACACAAACTTTTGCTGAGTGAAAATCCTGTTTATGACTCAGAATAACTGAAAACAAAAATACCTTAGTGACTGAAAGTGAAACCAAATGTACAAATCACATGAAACAAGTTCTAAAAATAAGACACGTGGGAAAAAAACAGGAACTCAGAGACTGTAAATCAACAACATGAAAGTGACATAAAACGCTGTAAAAATGCATGAAGACAAAAATCACAGGAATCAGTTAGAATGGGTCTTATTTGCTGCCAAATCATCAGGGGTAACGTCTGTCTGATGCAGGAGGTGAACATCAGACCTGGTATTTGCAAAAAAAAAAGAGTCTAATATCATTTCAAGTATTTTATTGTTGTGCAGTTCTCACGGCTCATGAAGGGCAAAACTATCAAAATTAGATATCAGTCAAGTTCCGATGCAAATAAAAGATTTAAATCCTTGTTCCAACTTTTTGGAGACATGTTGCTGCCATCAATTTCAAATTGAGCTCTATTTTCTATGAAATTGTAAAATATCTCAGTTCCAACATCTGTGATGCTGTTTATGATCTACTGGGAATAAAATGTGAGTTTATGAGATTTACAAATTATTGTGTTCTGTTTTTATTTATACTTTACAAATCATCCCATACAACATTTTAGGAATATGGGTTTTACTTCCACTAAACCAAATAAAATTCCTGGTTTGTAGTTAAAGTACATCAACAGAGCCAAAGAAAACTAAATCTGTGATCTAAAATTGTCCTTTTGAAAAGAAACTAAACACGAAACAGCCTCACCTACTAATCTGCTCTCTGCACATTTTAGAATGCAAACTAGTTTTCTCTGTGAAATTCTTGTGTTTGGCCTGCAGCTGTTTCTAACAGTAAAGAAAAGATGGCTGAATGTCACATGACAGCAATACACACCAGAAGATGAGAAAAGACCAACAAAAGATTAAGATCTCAAAATGTTGAGCCTTTTTTTGTAAAACTAATATGTTTCATCTCTAAAATGTTTAGGAAACAGAGTCCTGTCGGGTTAGATGGCGACTCCTGAGGTAAATGTGTTCACAAACTATATTTCTCACTGGATAAAGTCTGTTTATTCTAATTGGTTGATTTATTTTAGGAGCAATGACTCTGCAAGAAGCTGCTAAGCCAGACAGAAATTCTTATGTCTGGGTTTAAATGGAGTGTCTAAGATTTCAGTTACTGTTTGGATGGTTTATTCAGGTTTGAAACAGCACATTTGTGTTCTTATATGAAAATCACACAATTGAAATATTTGAGAAAACACCAGCTTCTATATTTGTATCATTCCTTGAAAGGGCTATAAAATATCTAAAGATTGACTTCATATTTTCAAATTAAAAGCATCAAACAGGAGGTGAGTGGAATCTTTACATCACTGACAGACAGAAAATAAACTGTAGAAACTGTCTGCAGCTCGTGTCGTCTAACTTTCCAGCTTTCAGGCATCTCTTCCAGTGTTAGTCATACCTCAGTGGAGAGTTTATAAATCCTCTTATACTTTCTGCAAATTTTAATGTCTAACTAACGTACACACTGGTATTTCCACTTCTCACCACCTCATGGGATGCTTGTGTTTTTCCAGGGAAGGTTTGAAACGAAGGGGCCCGGGCAGCCTGTAAAACATATTTGGGCATGTAATCTGTTCCAACAGCATATATATAACCTGAAGAAGACAAACTCTGTTAAGTGTTCATAAAATATTGCTTGGCTGGAGAATGTATAAAGGAAGAGAGAACAGCCCTGCTGCTAATGATGAAATAAAAGTTTTCAAATTGTTCCCAGTACACACAGAAATCAGAATTAAAGCTCTGCATATGTTGAGCATGACAGATTCTTATAAAATGATGACATTGCCCGTAGCATTAAAAATTATCAGCGTTCAAATGAAATTGAAGAATGTCAACAAAAAGAACAATAATAACATTTGGGTAAATTAGACTTTTGTCAGGAGAAACAGCCTCTGAGTGCTTGTTTAGAGGAGGAATGGATGAAGGAAAACAAGTTCAAGCAGCTGTTTGTACAAGAGGAAGAGAAGAGGGATGCTGGTCAGAGTTGAGGATGAGTATCACACACACACACACTCAGTGAGGAAGAATTTAAGAACAATTCAACAAACAGTCAAACATTGTATTTTTTGGATGCATTTATGAGTAAAATTATTTGTTAAATACTACTGTAACTGATTATTCTGATGATGGAAGATACATTTTCTCTTTTATATGTGTGCAAGAAATAGAATAAACAAATCTGAAGTACTCTGTTGTTCAAATTTTTTGTTAATAGCGCCCTCTAGTGGAATTTTACATAAACAACTTGAAGTTCTGCAACTGCTGGTTATATCGTTTGTGGGGACAGACCCCGCCTACTCTGATCATCCAACCAATCCCCTAATCCGCTCTAACCCCTTCAGCCAATCACAACAAAGCAACCCTCTGGCTTTGTCCCAGTCTCTGATCTAATCTAAAAACGGACAAGTTCTTCGTCATCATCATGCGGCTGTTTTTTTTCAGCTGTTGGTAGTAACATGTGAACACATCATGAGTAGACAGCTTTTCTGACAGATTTATGTCACATATAGAAGCTCGTACCCTCCCGAAACGGACATTTATGAGTAAAATTACGTCAAGCGGACCCTCAAAACTAGCTAAAGTTAAGTAGCTTAGCTTAGTCTTATCGTTAGTATTCGGTTGTTTTGCTTGCTTTAGCCAGTTAACAGCATGGAGAACACGGAGGAAAATGCCATTGAGCTTCACGGAGATGAGGAAATTATAGAAGTTATCGATCTCAATGACACAGAACCTGGTCCAGGTAGCAACGAATCCCTGTTTCAGTCAGATAAGTTGATCTCGGAACTGGAATTGTTGTGTTTACCTTGAAGTTGTTGTCTCTCTTAGATGATTTGGCTGATGATTTGGGGGATGTAGATTTTGACGAATCAGGAAACGTAGAGGATGATAATGAAGGTTGGGAGACAGAAGACGAGATGGATGCTGAGGCAGAAAAAGATGACAGCGAGCTCACCTTCTCCAAACACACAGGTAGACCCTCCTTCATACAGGGGCTGGTTCGTCTCAGGGTGATACTGATCTGTTTCTCTGTACAGGTTCTGTGTTCTGTGTGAGTTTGGACCCAGCAACAAACAGCTTGGCTGTGACAGGAGGAGAGGATGATAAGGCGTATGTTTGGAGGGTGAGCGATGGAGAGGTTCTGTTGGAATGCAGCGGTGAGTTTTTAAGCACACACAGGATCCTGAGAGCAGAAGAACTTTAGAAAGTCATGTAACATCTACAAGGCGCATTCTTCTGTTTCCATAGGCCACAAAGACTCAGTGACATGTGCCACATTCAGCCATGACTCCACACTGGTGGCTTCTGGGGACATGAGTGGCCTGATTAAAGTCTGGAAAGTAGAAAGCAAAGAGGAGATCTGGTCCTTTGAAGTGGGAGATCTAGAAGTAAAACCTTTGAATGAAAAATGTCTGTATGTTTCTGTGTAAAGTTGCTGGAAAGTCATAGTTTCTTGTTGTACCTCTTTCTCAGTGGTTAGAGTGGCATCCCCGTGCTCCGGTGCTGCTGGCGGGAACCAACGATGGCAATGTGTGGATGTGGAAGATCCCAGCGGGAGACTGTAAGACCTTCCAGAGTCCTGCATGCCAGGCCACCAGCGGCAAAATCCTTCCTGATGGTGAGAAACACAGAACTACAGGTCACCTCAGTGTTTACTGACCTTACTTGCCTTTACTTTATTTACTTTAAAGTTCAAAACAGTTTCCACTTGAGACAATAAATTAAATTAATATTTCAGAATATGTTCAGTTCCTTTGTTCTAGTTTCTTGTATATTATCAAAATCTGACTTTCTTTGTTAATTTTTACCAAAATATTTTAAAAGACTTTTTCCATCTCATCCGGCTACATGAGGAAAGTATGTTGCAGAAGTCGGTTGGCATGGCAACAAAACACACTGACAGGCACTTTTTTGTTGTTTTCTGCAAAGGTCTTCGGAATTTGAAGGGAATGAAAGTAAAGAATTGAATGAAGGATTTTATCTTTTATTCTGTTCTTTTCCAGGAAAACGGGCCGTCGTGGGTTACGAGGATGGAACGATACGCGTGTGGGACTTAAAACACGGAAACGCCATCCACGTCATCAAAGGTAAGAGATGTGAATACTTCTGTATGTTTTTGTAGAAGAGGGTTGAGGTGATGATAATAGACAGTCGTTTGTCCTCCGACAGGTCAGGATGGACATCAGGGGGCGCTGACCTGCCTGGCGTGCAACAAGGATGGTTCTGTGGTCCTGACGGGTTCAGTAGACGGCAGGGCCAAGCTTATCAACACAACCACGGGCAAGGTGAGTGCCACCATGACACGAAGCGGTAAAAATAAAAAACGTATGTATTTTGTTAACAATGTCAGTTAAACTCATGTGTAAAGGTGGTTGGAGATTTCTCTGTGGAGGGAGGCAAAGAAAAAGGATCAAAAGACGATGAAGAAACCAACTCTGTGGAGTCTGTGGGATTCTGCAACATGTGAGTTGGCAAACAGTGGGAACTTTAAGTCACAGATTTTCTAGAGTAAAACAAACAAGAAAGAAGAGTGACTGATATGTTTCTATAATTTTAAATCCTTCCAGTCTGCCTCTCATCGCTGTGGCCTACCTGGACGGGACTCTGGCCATATATGACCTCTCAGCTCAGGTGCTGAGACACAGGTGTCAGCACGAGGTAAAGACTCAGAGAGCCATTTGTCTTATCGGTGTTTACGCTGGTGTGAAAATCCTTCATCTTCTCTCTGACCCACCAGGCAGGCATCGTTCACCTGCAGTGGGAGGAGTCTTCTTCTGTGGTGTCCACCTGCAGTTTAGACGGAGCGCTGCGTTTATGGGACGCTCGTTCTGGCAGCATGTTGTCCGAGTACCGCGGCCACACGGCAGAGATCCTCGACTTTACTTTGAACAGGTACGACTGACCTCAGAACACCCGGTGTCATGTTAGAAATGAAATACATCTCTTTTATTTCAACTTCTTTATATTCTAAAAGATTAAAAAATGAGGTGGTTCTTTAATGTTCTTCAGAATATGATAAATGTAACTGTTTCAGGAAGTTATTCAGTTGTTTTGTGGTTTGCACGCACATTCACTGCTAATTACAGTAACTCACATGCTCATTATTTCATTAAGATTCGATGTAAAATCCATCTAGTTTAAATTTCTAATGAGTTTATCCCTTTACGTTTGCATCTCAAGTTACTTTAGTGTGCCAGTGAGAAATGTAACTAAATTAGAAAATGGCTTTTTAAGCTGCTTTAGCTGAGCTAATCTTGTATTTTAAGAAATTATTTTGGTAAATGAACTTGATCTTTTTGTGCTGGTTGTTGATGTTTGTGACTAAAATATGAAAACAATCTCATCCTGATTGTCTTTGTCTGTCCTCAGGGAAGCGTCTCTGGCAGTAACCGCATCCGGAGACAATCAGGCCAAAGTCTTCTGCCTCCAAAGACCCGATCGATAACTCAGACCTAGATCAGATTCTCTTCAGGATTTTAACCATCCTCATGCGGTTTCCACGTCCTTCATGAGCATATTTCTGTTCTTCCTCTGGTTGATGTTCAAATTTCTCTGAACAGAAAGTTTGATTATTTCTAAAGAGACTAAACTAAGTGATTCTTTACCCACTTTTAATGTTTGATGTCCTCCAAAGGATTTTCGAGACGTGTATTTTTCTTTATCAGACTTTTCCTTGAAGGGTGTGTGGTCTTCCAATTCTCTGACAAAGTTTTTCTAGTAAACTCAATTGTAAATACAAAATAATAAAAGCTGAAACTCTCCTGGTTTGTGCATCTATTTGTGTGTTTATCACTTAACAAAAAAAGAGAGAAAGATAAATATTCCAGTGAAATGTCTGAGTGGAAGTGCTTTTTTATCTTATTTAGACTCATTCTTGAGTTTAATTTATCAGATATGACTAAAAGGAGGAGGTAAATCCATCTGACCATGACTAAACTGTAATTACAGTCATGGAAATATCAGATTAAGATGCTTTTAATGTCCATAATTTCTGGTCATAAACATTTGTCTCCTTTATTGTGAAATAAACTGATATTAAATATGATTTTTACTTCCTGTCCTGTTGCAGGAAGCAGCTCGTAGTGACCGACACCTAAATAATCTGAGAACCAGAAGCTTGTTTTTATTTGTGGTTTATTCACATCAATATTGTAAAGTAATTCTTTCTACTGTGGATTTTATAAGAATGTTTATATCTACAGGTGAAAAAGCAGCTATAATCTAGTTTATTGAATTTAATAAAATCAAGCTTTACTATATTTATCAATAAATATAGTTGTATAAAAGTTCAAAGTACTATTGTTTTTAATTCAAATGTTCACAGGAAAAGGCACAGAAATCTGCTGTTAAAGAAGGTAAATAATGTTTTAATAATAGTTTAGTTAATAATCATTTGTTTCATGGTAAATTTTAAGTTATGATTGTGATCATAACTGATAACTCGATCCTAAATGAAAAATGAAACTGGAATTCGCCAGCTGTATTACTTCGATCCTCCATCAGAGGGCAGAAGACATGATTAGGATCTATTTGAAGCACCATTTGGTTAAAAAAGTTAATCAATAAGATTTATTTGATGTTTGATGGTTCCAGGTTCAGATAAGAGCTGCTGAAGTAAATCACTTCCCATAAATACATCTCATGTGTTTACGTTTCCTTTCATGACCCCATGGGAAGTTCATTTAATCTGATTTATGTATTTTTTTATGGATCTTGTGGTTCTGACAGTGATGACACGCCTCGGTCCAGAACAACATCTGAGGAGTGGCAGACCAGGGCGGTGACAGACCAGGGCAGTGACAGACCAGGGCGGTGCCAGACCAGGGCAGTGACAGACCAGGGCAGTGGCAGACCAGGGCGGTGACAGACCAGGGCAGTGACAGACCAGGGCGGTGCCAGACCAGGGCAGTGACAGACCAGGGCAGTGACAGACCAGGGCGGTGCCAGACCAGGGCGGTGCCAGACCAGGGCAGTGACAGACCAGGGCGGTGACAGACCAGGGCAGTGACAGACCAGGGCGGTGACAGACCAGGGCAGTGACAGACCAGGGCAGTGACAGACCAGGGCGGTGCCAGACCAGGGCGGTGCCAGACCAGGGCGGTGACAGACCAGGGCGGTGACAGACCAGGGCAGTGACAGACCAGGGCGGTGCCAGACCAGGGCGGTGCCAGACCAGGGCGGTGCCAGACCAGGGCGGTGACAGACCAGGGCGGTGCCAGACCAGGGCGGTGCCAGACCAGGGCGGTGACAGACCAGGGCGGTGACAGACCAGGGCGGTGACAGACCAGGGCGGTGCCAGACCAGGGCGGTGACAGACCAGGGCGGTGACAGACCAGGGCGGTGCCAGACCAGGGCGGTGCCAGACCAGGGCAGTGACAGACCAGGGCAGTGACAGACCAGGGCGGTGCCAGACCAGGGCGGTGACAGACCAGGGCGGTGCCAGACCAGGGCGGTGACAGACCAGGGCGGTGACAGACCAGGGCGGTGACAGACCAGGGCGGTGACAGACCAGGGCGGTGACAGACCAGGGCAGTGACAGACCAGGGCGGTGCCAGACCAGGGCGGTGCCAGACCAGGGCGGTGACAGACCAGGGCGGTGACAGACCAGGGCGGTGACAGACCAGGGCGGTGCCAGACCAGGGCAGTGACAGACCAGGGCGGTGACAGACCAGGGCGGTGCCAGACCAGGGCGGTGACAGACCAGGGCGGTGCCAGACCAGGGCGGTGACAGACCAGGGCGGTGACAGACCAGGGCGGTGACAGACCAGGGCGGTGACAGACCAGGGCGGTGCCAGACCAGGGCGGTGCCAGACCAGGGCGGTGACAGACCAGGGCGGTGACAGACCAGGGCGGTGACAGACCAGGGCAGTGACAGACCAGGGCAGACCAGGGCAGTGACAGACCAGGGCAGTGACAGACCAGGGCGGTGCCAGACCAGGGCGGTGCCAGACCAGGGCGGTGACAGACCAGGGCGGTGACAGACCAGGGCAGTGACAGACCAGGGCGGTGCCAGACCAGGGCAGTGACAGACCAGGGCAGTGACAGACCAGGGCGGTGCCAGACCAGGGCGGTGACAGACCAGGGCAGTGACAGACCAGGGCGGTGCCAGACCAGGGCAGTGACAGACCAGGGCAGTGACAGACCAGGGCGGTGGCAGACCAGGGCGGTGACAGACCAGGGCAGTGACAGACCAGGGCGGTGCCAGACCAGGGCAGTGACAGACCAGGGCGGTGACAGACCAGGGCGGTGACAGACCAGGGCGGTGACAGACCAGGGCGGTGCCAGGGCGGTGACAGACCAGGGCAGTGACAGACCAGGGCCGTTACAGACCAGGGCGGTGACAGACCAGGGCGGTGCCAGACCAGGGCGGTGACAGACCAGGGCGGTGCCAGACCAGGGCGGTGACAGACCAGGGCGGTGCCAGACCAGGGCGGTGACAGACCAGGGCGGTGCCAGACCAGGGCGGTGGTCCCATGAACAGGATGTTGAGGTGTTGCCGTGGTGAGGAAGGGGTCTGTTCAGGAACCTCAGGATCCCATCTCTGTCTTTTTGTGGACATTGTGGTTCTGTTGGTGCCTTTGAGTCTTGACTTTCAGTGTGTACTGAGATGGTTTACTGCTGAGTGTAAAGCTGCAGGAGGAGAGTCTGGAATCATGGAAGGGAGTCAAGTGGAAGAGTTTAATTATCTGGGCATCGTCGTCCTCAGTAATGAGGTGCTGCTCCTCCTCATCAAAATAAATCAGCTGAGGTGGTTCAGGCATCTTATCCAGATTTCTTCTGGTCGCCTCCCTTTGGAGGTTTTCTCGGGACATCCCATTTAGAGGAGACCCCCAGACAGACCCAGATTAAAAAAATTCTCAAAATTATACAAAAATTTAAGATGTTGATCATTAAAACTCATTATCACATGTGCATAATCATAATCATGTAAAATTTGGAGTTTCTCACACTGATTCCAAGCTGTTTAAAGTTTATTTCTATCCTGAAAGTTCCAGATGGAACATCTTTGCTTGTATAAACATAATAAAACTATTCCCTGTAGATTTCTTCTTTCAGTTAATCCCACGCTGTAAAAGATTGTGTTGATCCACATTTTTTACAATCAGAAAATCCATTGAACTGCTTTGTTTCTAGCTAAAAGAGAGAAATGTGTGTACTTATATGTTTTTATTAACATGAAGATGCGTGTTTACCAGGCTGGAGTCTGTACTGTTGTGTCTGCAAAGTGAGCTAATTACATGGAAGCAGAAAGTGGTGTAAACTGCAGACCACCGTGCAGTCGCCTCTATTGATTGATACGAAGATTCAGAGCAAACAGCTTTCAGCGCTCACCGAGGGTCTGATGAAGACCAGACTGGCTTCAAATGGCACAACAGAAAGAAATGAGGCACTTTGTTTCTCTATTTACACTGGAAAAGTTAAAAAAGTCTTTAAAAAATCATTGCAGTCATTTTTGTTTCTGACGTCAGGATCTTCCTCTCCGTCTGCTCAGCAGAAACAAGGAAGAGCAAGCATCAGTCTGTATCCTGCTCACAAGTGCTTTTTCCTTTTGCCCCAGTTTAAAGTTCAAACTGAAATGCTGTAAAATCCAGTCATTTAAAGAAAACACTGGATCTGAAAGGTGAATGAAAAAAAGGTTCATTTTAGTGGAGAAAGTAGAGAAACCAGGTTTGTTTTCTGTGTTGAACACTCTGCAGACTTTAACCAGGACACTGTGGTAAATGGAACCCGGCTGTGACGGCAGGATATTGTCCTCCAAACAAAAGTGTGTGGACTTCAATCTTTACTTGCTGTCCTGTGTCTTTGAACTGTAAAAACCTTTTGGAATTTCTAGAACTTTCTATGTTGAAATTTTGGTTTAATCTTTTCTGGTGTTAATTAAGCTTGATTTTTCTTGTGGTTTTAAGAATTGTTTAATTTAACCTTGAGTAATCCAAAATAATAAATAAACACCAAATATTTCATGAAAACATGGTATAACATTAGTTAAAGAGCACAACCAAACTAAAATGATTGATAATAAAACTGAATGATTGATAATAAACAATTAAATGTATTTGGTCAGTGTGATTTGGGTGCCTTGTTATGTCAGAATAGATTTTACTCTACAACAGGAAAAGTTACTCTAAAACAGCAATAAAACTAAAATAATCCAAAGATTAAAACCGGTAAGATGTAAAAATAAACAAACAAACAAACAATGATGTGAATAAGAGTGTAAAAAACTGGCATTTAACTTCTGCAAATTTGCATGATGTGAAACTAATGCATTTTTAATGGAGATAGTTACACATATACACTGTAAGCTTTCAATACTAATACTAAACTTTAAATATAACCAATAGTAAAACTTTAACTCTTGCTTTTGAATCAAGCTGAGTATAAAACCTGAATATTGCTAATATTCAGAATATTTTGTCGTTGAGTATTTAATTTTTTACTTTGATTTCAAACTGTGATGCACTTCAGTCAGCTTCAGCTGTTTTGGTGCTATGGAGTTAAATCTGATGTTGATGAATCTGAAACTGGCTAATCTGGTTCTGTATGAAACTAATTTAATTAAAAATAAAAATAAACTTGTTAAATTTTCAGAATGTGTCCTGCTGGAATTGTTCAAATATTCATAATGATTTAATTCTTTATTACATGCGTATTTTAAATTTGCTGCAACACTAATTCTAAACTGTAAATCTGTAAAAAAAAAAAAACATCTGAAGACTTTAATTGATGTTTTGGAGCCGCTCCAACAAAAAAGACAGACAGTCTTGAAGAAGGCATTGATCTTCCTTGCAGGCCAGGCTTAATTAATCTCATTGCATTACATTTTTCCGCTGTTTGCAGAAAGAAACCAGATTAGATGTTTGATTTATTGTGGCACGGGCTCTGGTGTCTGCAAACAGCCAAGATGCTCCGTCTCCTCTCATGTCCAGCTCGTCCTCTCTGTGTTCTGTCTTTTCCAATGCAACTAAGCTCAGGAATGTTTTTGTTTAAAACTATTATCTGAGTGCAGTTTATTCATGTCCACTGGGACCACATCTGCTCCAAACTATCAGGGAAGGAGGCCCTCTGTGTTTGGCTAATGAAACAGGCCTTCCATCCAAAGTTGTGTTTAAACTTGTGATGTGTGTGACAGCTGTTATATACTGTTGTGTTTCACCTCTGGGCCAAATTGAACAAACACAAGTAGCAAATTCATTTCAGCGTCAGTTTCAACTTACTTTAAAAATGTAGTTTAAACGAAAGTTAATCTCAATCGCTTTCTTCTTTAAACATATCATTTATTTTACTTTTTATTTAGACTAAAATTACCTGTTAAAAATACCTGAGATAAACTTTGAAATGTTAATAGAAACCTTTGGAGATTCAGTTTCATATAGTTCTTCATTAGCATACAGAAGCTAACTTGTTAGCCTTAAAAAAATTGACTTTTTTTTTTGGTGCAGGAAGTTTTTCATTCAACTAATAAATATAAAATGTTCTAACAAACAATGTTTTCAAAGAGTTAAAGAGTCTTTTGTTAATTCAGAAAGACTAAACTTACCTTTTCCTTCAGTAAAGGCGATTATGCTAATGGATAGCTAATCAGTAGCTACAGTTAGCTAATTGTAAACTAACACAGGTGTGAAAAGGTGTGAACCTTCAGCCCAACCAGGACTGGTTCTAAACATAGGCAGACTCGAGCAACACTTACTGGAAGGGGCACCCCTGCAAGCTCATGAATGAATGAATGAATGTCTAGAAAATAAAATAATACATAACGAAAGTAATAAACACTAACACCACCTTTAATTTACAATTGTTTTAAATTTTTTATTTTTTTAATTTAAATTTTTAAATAAAAGCTAGAAAAGTTTACATCATAACTGCATTCATGTTAATTAAATCAACTCCCCTTGAAACTGGTGGCACTCATACCAGATTTCTCATGTTTTTCACAGACAGAGAAATATTTTGACATTAAGAACTTATTTTGTTACTTTTATTTTGTTAATCACAACATTAGATTGTTTGTTAAAGTTTGTTTGTCATGAAGAAAAAAAATCAAACGACTAATATAAAAGTTTCCAAGTTTAGAAAAACTCAGTGGTTAAATGGATTTAAATTATTTATAAATCAGTATTCTAATACATTTGTGCTAAATGAAGTATTTATTGTTCTTTTTATCACACTGAAAAAGATTCACAGACAGACTGATTATGTTTTAGATAAATAATAGTTTGCAGTTTCTCAATTACATGAAAAACCTTTTTTTAAAATTGTGACTAGTTTAAAAGCTTGACAAACGTTCATGCATCTTATACATAAAATCTTATTCCAGATGTGCAGCATTTATTAAATGTATTATTCTCCATACTAAATGTATGATGATGTCTATCTGGAAGGGATTTTCAGATGATGAACTTCACAGCTTTATCCTTCTCAGTTTGAATGTGCTTCCCCTTTAAAACATCTGAGAGGAAGAGACTTGAGTCTTTGCTTCATCTCTGAGTCTGTGCTGTTGAGGTTGAGTTCACTATTAGGACTGTGAAGGACACAACACTGGACCTGCTGGTGGTGAACATGACATGCAGGGGAATGGGCTCAATGGTCATAAGAAGCTGTATTTTAATCAAATTTACGATCACAAATGCTACAAAACTGGATAACTTATCACAAAAAGGTAAAAAAAAATCTTTCTTACGTTGTTACTTGTTTTAAAACATCAGATTTACTATTTATGGGAAGTTTCTGAGTTAAAAATGTCTTTCATTGCATGTTATATGAACAATTTATGTTTCACTTGAGACTTTAAGTCCAAAATTTTTGGAAAGATGCTTCAAATAGAGACAAGAAAACTCTCATCACTGATGATAGAAAAAGCTTTTAAACAATAATGCTGAAAACGTCTATTTATCGTGTGTGTTCACCTTTTAAAGAGCCTTTAAAAACACCATTTGCTGAAACTGTAACAGGACTTTGATACCATAAAACTCCCGTCTCTGCTTGAAAACACTGCAAATGCTCAACAGCTCTTATTGTTTAAAATCAAGGTCACATTTAATGTGTTTTTAAGACATTTTTTACAAACTCTGATATCAACAGGGGAAAAGATATAACCCACACTGCAGTTTACATCTGCCTTTTAGAACATGGACACATTTTCTTTTAACCGTAAACTGCTGTAAACATTTTAATCAGCCTCCATCAGGATCGCTCGCTAAATATAACAGACATAAAAGGAAGCTGTAACTTAAGACTCGAAGCTGATAAATGATTGAATAACTTTATCCTCAAGGCAAAGAACATGTGTTGTGATCTGCTGTCGGTTAACATAGAGGTAAAATTCAATTCAGATGACAAATAATGACAATGTTTATTATAGTCGTTGGCTTTTATTGCTGCTCTCTCACATAAAGACACCACAGAGAAAATTTGGTGAGTATAAATAATAAATTTATAGATATTTTGGCTCGAGAGGACTTTTCAAGTGCAGCGATCGTGTAGCCAGGAAGAATTTGAAGTGGTTTTATTTTAAGACTTTAACAGCCAGTTGACTTTAAAGATAAAACAGTTTTTAAGCGACTTGTAAGTTAAATCGGAGTGTTTCGTCAGGATGAAGTCAGAATGTGAGACACGGTGAATCATTTTTGCCTGAGTGAGTTAATCATGACTGGTTCAGTCTCTTCCTGTTCGATTTTGTTATAAATTCCTCAGAAGTGACTCTGATCTTTGTCATTGGTTTTTGTTTTCTTGCTCCCAGGGTAGCTGAACTTTGGTTGGACGGGTGAAAGTTTGCAGATTTCACCTATAATGGACTCTGGAGAGAACCTCATCTACGCCATCACCTTGCCGCTGTCAACCTCCATCATCCTGGCAAACCTGGTCATCATCTTAGGCATCGCCTGTAATCGCCAACTCCACAACACGCCCAACTACTTCTTCCTCAGCCTGTTGGTGGCTGATATGTGTACGGGTGTGGCGCTGCCCTTCATCCCGCTGATGGGTCTGAACCGGGAGTTGAGTTTCAGCTCCTGTCTGGTAGCTCATGTATTTCCAAATTTCCTCTTTTTGGCATTTTTGTTCAATTTGGTCATGGTCCACTATGAACGCTACATATGCATCGTTGACCCTCTGCATTACAGCAACTTGTGGATGCATCGCAGCTTTCCTTTGGCGTTGCTTATAGTCTGGACCCCCCCATTGTTCTACGCATCGTTACCTGCTTTTGGATGGAATAACTGGACGGGGGCAGATTGGGACAGTTGTTGTGAAAATATGCCGAAGTTATCGCCACTTTCTAACTGTTCAACAAACGGAACCACTTGCTGCTCCTACAGGCGGGTTTTCCCCAATGGTTTCATCTACCTGGAGGTCTACGGTCTGGTTTTACCTGCGATTCTGATAATCGCCGGTATGACTGGACGTGTTTTATGCATCACTCGAGGACAACTGAAGGACATTTGTCGTCTGCATCGCTCAGTGGAGAGAGGAAGTCATGCGTCAGACCATGAGCAGAGACTGAACCTGCGGTACACTCGCTGTGTGGTGGCCGTGTCCCTGACGTTTCTGGCCTGCTGGGTTCCCTACCTCATTTACATGCATGTCTGTATTGTTTTCCTAATCAGTGACACCAAGTGGAGCTCCACAACCCACATTGTGTTGTCCTGCACTGGTATCGGAAGCATGGCTGTGGTGCCGCTGGTGCTCGGTTTGGCTAACAGGCAGTACACAGAACCTGCATACAAACTTCTCCAAAAACTCAGGGATCGTTGGAGAAGTACACAAGAATCAGAAGAGACTGCAATCTGAATGAATAAGAATCTAAATATTAGGTTCCTTAGCAAAAAGATGAATCAGTTTACAAGAGAATGGAACATTTCCAAAGACTCTTCCACAGAGGAGGGGCCATTTAAAGGTCAAAAAATAAAAGGACCGAGTACACATCCAGCTAACGAGGGAATACAAGTTCAGACCGTGAAACCATTAAATGGTGGAATCTCTGTTGCCCTTCAGTTTGTAAATATTTCATTAACATATTCATAGTTTCTCACAAATAAAATTTCTAACATAGGGATCTTCTATTTATTTGTTACAATTTAGAAACAGCATTAGTAGAGTGGAGTAAGCTACGCAGATCCCAGAAGCAGTAAAAATGAAGTCCACTTCTTCTGCTTAGATTCTAAACAATTATTTCAAATCTCACAACAATAATCAAAAGACTAACAGGCAAATTTTTAGGAGGATGTTATTTCCATAATAAGGTGCTGGTAAACTTGGATCTACAGGACAGATGAATAAAAAATAAAGTGGGAAATCAGAAATAAAGTCACATGTAAAAACAAAAACTAGTACAAATGTCTCTGATATATTTTTGGTCTGTATCTTTTAAATATTCTTTCATGTCAGCTAGACGTCATGTTTCTTTACTAGGTGAATAAAACTGCCTACCACATCCAAAAATTTACTAAATGGAGGTATTTTTAACTCTTCGTGTACTTTCTTTTTCAAACAGAAAAGATAAAAACTTTTTTTGAAACAAACACCAAGGTGAGACCTGACCCGAATAAACCCTGACAAATAGAATAATAATGAAAGTTTAACTGCAGGAACATGAGGTGGATTCTAACAAAGTTAGATTTAAATTGAGTTAAATTGTCTAGGTTGAATGACGATGTAGGTAAGTTAATAGAGTTGCTTAATTTAACCTGTGGTTTCACTCTTCTCTTGGAGGAGGATCGACGAGAGAAGGTAAATTTATTACAATATAAACTTGAAAATTTCAAACCTAAAATCTGAAGATGTTACTCAGAAGAAAATTCTAACCATTATCATTCTCAACTATTTAACTTTTTGTTCCAAGTGCCACTGAACATTTCTAAAATTACATTCTGCAGTTAAACCCAAAAAAACAGACGCAAAATCAAGTGTGTCTGTGATTATTACAGCTGACCTATTAACACCTATAAAAACTAGACATGGAAACATTACACAGAATTTAAAACAGAATGATGCCCCCTAGTGTTGCAATACAAATTTTAAGTTTGTTGGAAACCGGTTTGTTAAAATTGAACATTTTCAGGAGTAAAAAAATGAAAATACACCTCAGAAAATCTTAAAATCCTGTGAATGCAGCTCAGAAACATACACTATATTACCAAAAGTATTCGCTCACCCATTCAAATGATCAGAATCAGGTGTCCTAATCACTTGGCCTGGCCACAGGTGTATAAAGTCAAGCACTCAGGCATGCAGACTGTGAAGCAAGACATTTGTGAAAGAATGGGCCGCTCTAAGGAGCTCAGTGAATTCCAGCGTGGAACTGTCACAGGATGCCACCTGTGCAACAAATCCAGTCGTGAAATTTCCTCGCTCCTAAATATTCCACAGTCAACTGTCAGCTCTATTATAACAAAATGGAAGCGCTTGGGAACAACAGCAACTCAGCCACGAAGTGGTAGGCCACGTAAAGTGACGGAGAGGGTCAGCGGATGCTGAAGCGCATAGTGCAAAGAGGTCGCCGACTTTCTGCAGTCAATTGCTACAGAGCTACAAACTTCATGTGACCTTCAGATTAGCCCAAGTACAGTACGCAGAGAGCTTCATGGAATGGGTTTCCATGGCCGAGCAGATGCAGCCAAGCAACACATCACCAAGTGCAATGCACCAGTGCACAAAGCAAGGTCCATAAAGACATGGATGACAGAGTCTGGTGTGGATGAACTTGACTGGCCTGCACAGAGTCCTGACCTGAACCTGATAGAACACCTTTGGGATGAATTGGAGCGGAGACTGAGAGCCAGGCCTTCTCGACCAACATCAGTGTGTGACCTCACCAATGCACTTTTGGAAGAAATGTCAAAAATTCCTATAAACACTCTCCTCAACCTTGTGGACAGCCTTCCCAGAAGAGTTGAAGCTGTAATAGCTGCAAAAGGTGGACCGACATCATATTGAACTCTATGGGTTAGGAATGGGATGGCACTTCAGTTCATAGTATGAGTAAAGGCAGGTGAGCGAATACTTTTGGTAATATAGTGTACTTCATCATATACTTCTCTGTATTATTTGTGCTGCTTACTCAGTAGACTTTTGCCATCTGCCTAGACCCCCCCCCCCCCCCCCCCCCCCCGCTTGCTATGTTTCTTCTAACTCCCTGCTGTGTTTATCTATATTTTGGTATGCAGGCTGCAGGAGGGAAGCCTCTTATACATCTACAAGACAAGAGGAGATTAGCTGGAGATCATACAGAGGAGGGACAATGTTTACAGTTAAAATCATCACAGTTATGAGCTTCAAGTTTGAGATAAAATGTTACAGGAGGATTAAATGAGGTAAAAACAGGCTCAGTGCTTGTATTTGAGGACTCAAAGCCCTTGATTCGTTCAACGGAAATGAGTTTTTTATTTGAGGCCTGATTAAACATCAGATGTTCCCAATAAAGAATCGGTTTCTGTTTGTGGGTGGAAAAGGAGACAGCCAGCAGAGGAGGAAAATAACCTTTAATTGCATTAAAAACAAACAAGGTCTGAACTATTGGGACATTTTGAAACCTTAGGGTCAGAGGATGCTTGTATTGCTTGGTTACGCCATGTTCCAGCATGTTTTCCACATTGGAATATCATGCAGATGTGTGTCAGGATGATGGAGGAGAACCGGTAGAAGAAGAGGGAGCAGGATGTCCCACTTCTCCCTTTAACTAATGTTTGTGTTTGTAAGAAAGAGATAGAGCAGCTTATCATTTATGTTGCTTTATTTAATAACACAAAACCTGTAGTCTGATTACTTGTGATTCATCTCAAGTATTTGAGGTAAAAACCAAAAAAAAAAAAAAAGTGCAGAAACACGAGACACCAGACAGGATTTCAAGCTTGAGAACAAACACCCTTTTGCAGCTTTTTTCAAACACACAGCACCAAACATTTTCTTTGAAAAAGTTACTTCCAAAATTTTGCATCTACAAGAAGAAACTTTCTTTCTTTTCGAGATCCCACAAACATTATTCTAGTAAATTTTCCTCCTGATGTTATCAAGAAATAAAACAGTTACACAAATTAACATCTTGCTCTTATGTTTGAACAGAACAAGTCTAATGAAACCAAAAGCAAAAACTGAAACACCAAAAATTCTTTGAAGCAAAGATCAGAAAAACCTTCTCAAAAACACTGCTTGATGTAAACAAAGACGAGAACAGATCCGAGGAGAACCTGCTACAAAGCTGCATCTGGACGTTCACTCTGCCAGAAAGGCACATGAGAGAGAGAGATATGATCATATTTACCATGTTAGTACTTCACAGTTACTCTAAAAATACATTTGGGGGGATAAATAATTTAACTTAATTTGAGTAAATAAATTCACATTTTTTTTAGGTTTTAGTGTAATGCTGCAGACGGTCCCGGTCTGGTCGATCAGTCAGTGTACTGGGAACTTTCTGATACGAATCTTCCCGACTCCACCTCCAATCGGATCAGCAGGCGCTTCTTCTGAACGGGAGTGATGGCGGTACTCTCGGTGGTTTCCGGGGTAACCGTGGTCTCCTGGTTAAGGATGGTCTCCGGGGCAACGGTGGGCTCTGCAGCAGCTTGAGGCTTCTTTTTGGGGTGTTTTCTCTCTGGCAGGTGAACGTCTGCGTGCAATTAAGGACTTGGATTGTTTGGTTTGTTTTTAGAAATCTAAGCGAAAGAGAGGTTTGATTTTAGTGGAGCACAAAACATCAATCAAGCTTAAGAATTGATGATATTTGTGAAATGCAGTCAATGTTTGGTTTGTAAATGTGTGAAGCTTTTATATGTTTTAATTCTTTTAGAATTTAATTTAAATCTTTATTATTAATCCTTAAACTTTTGGTGTCTTGTGTCCTTTAATGAATAGTCACAGATGTGTTGCATTTAAAATGTGAAATATAACTTCTACGAGGAGTTCATAGGTAACAAGGAACAAAGAATTATTCGACTACCAACTGAATTTTATTAAAATGAATTTTGTTATTTAAAATTCAAAATTTGACTATCAAATTTGAAGTAATTTGTCTAAAAGGAAACAGTAACCCTTTTAAATCCTCTTTTCTTTGAGCTTTAAAGTATTTGTTTTGTTAGTATCTGTTAGGAAGTATAAAATACTTTTTAGTTAGCTGTACTTTGAAGCAGTGCTTAATGTCAGTGTTTGAAGTTTTGTTAATGTAAAAAATTCAAGGAAACATTCATTTAATTTTTTTTTTACTCAATTGATTTTCATTATAGCTTAATCCTTCTAAAAAGGGTCCTAAATTCTGTTTATGAAACTTTTAAACAAATAAAAATTCAATGTAAAATCAAGAAAACATCATTTCTGTTGATTATTTTAGAAATGATGTTCAGAATGACTCGTTTCTTAAAGGGTAATAAAAACAGTCTCACCTGTGTTTGCCAGACTTTGGTTCATTCTTTATGAAGAAAAAACAAATGTTAGTATTTGAATACTTTTATCTGATTAGATTTCAGTGTTTTGTCTAACTAAACGTACCTCTGCTCCTCGCCCTCCAGCAGCTTACAGTAGGTGGCGATCTCGATGTCGAGGGCCAGTTTGATGTTTAACAGGTTTTGGTGATCTTTAATCTGCTGGGCCAAGTCTTTCTTCCTGTCTTTCAAGGCCAACTCCTGTGACCTGATGTCCTCTCGAATCTTGTCAAGATCCTTTTCACCAGAATTCCTTAAGTCATTTATTTCAGCAATCAGGGCGTCTTTCTAACAGGGAAAGAAAGACCAGAGATCAGCAGACGTTGGATAGATGGTGTATGTGCAGGAAGACTTCTGTGTGATCAAACCTTTCTTTTGAGAGCGTCCAAATCTGCTTGAAGCCTCTGGATGGTGCGATTGAGGTCGGAGATTTGTCTCTTTAAGTCACGCGCTTCCTGCTCCCGCTGTCCAGATTTTATGACCAGGGCATCGATCTGAAGATCGGAGAGGAAATGAGATAAGAACATTCTCCTCACCTAATGTTTATAACCTCCATCCTTTCCTCACCTTTCTCTGGTTCCAATACTCTGCGTCTTCCCTGGCGCGGGCAGCCATGTTGGCATACTGAGCCTTGACTTTCTTGATGATCTCAGTCATGTCTATAGAATATTTACTTTCATCAGGAAGAACCACCGATTCATTCTTGATCATTGACTTCAGCTCGTTGATCTCCTGCAATGGATTGACGAGTTGGTTGTAAAATATTTTCAATCATCCTCCTCTTCTCCAGAGCTAAATATTTAATATTTCATTACCTCATCAAAACCAGCCCGAAGGAAATCCAGTTTTCTGTTCAGTTTTTCCAACTTCAGCGCATCATCTACTAGATTCCTATGCCCATCATCTACTCCCTGTTGTGCACAGACATTCAGCATATATCAATTAACAAGTGCCAGCACAACATAATTTTTACTCAGAATTGCAGATAAAGCTTCTTAAATCAGAAAAAGTTTCAGTACCTTTCTGGCGATGATACAATCACCTTCCACTTCATTTTTCTTTTTGCTCTCCTCCTCATATCTGCAAACAGCAGAGGGGCAAAAGTTAAATCACTGCAGTATCAACGTGGGTCATTTTAGATTATCTAGATACATGCAGTGGTTTTTAGAGCACAAGATCAAAAGAGAACTGAAGAGTGAAAGAATCAACTGACCTTTTTTTGTTTTCTATCTTCTCCTTCTCAATTATTTTATGGTCATCTTCCAGTTTATCCTTTTCATAAACCAACTCGTCAATCTTCTGCTCCAGCTCGTTTTCCATCTGCCTCACAAGGTCGTCTACATTCCCTTTGTAGCTCTCGTTCCCTTTGAGGAGCTCCAATTTTTTGTCTAGCTTTTGCTTCTCATTCTCCAGAGTTTTCACCTAATACAAAGAACGGACACTGAAGAGAAATCCACAAGGAAATCCTACACTTTTAAAAGTCATTCATGTTGGTTACTGTAAGTTTAAATTTAATTTACTTTCAAATTAAGAGGGAAAATACTGATAAATATTTAATCTAATAATATCTCAGCATCTTAACCCATTAACACCAAATACTTACCAAACTCTAGAAATACAATCAAGTTCAGTCTTAATTATATGTTTAAAAAATCCTGGACGAGCCCCAATTTATGTTGGGAAGGCTTACATCAAAAGAAATAAATTGGATACACCTCAGTAAACCAGCACAAACAAGCAGCTGGTTTTCTGAGAGACGATCTGCTTTCAAGTTTATACTCACTGCTGTTACACAGAGAGCGCTCTACCTCTTTAACAACATTAGTACAGTCTTCAAAAAAGACGATGCCTTCTGCCCCCTGGTGGAAAGTACAAATGGGGCAAGTGCTAATTATTTATATTTGTAGTACTGAGTAGTAGTAGTACTGAAATTAGCTGAATTTGAGTAAATTGAATTAAATTGAACTGAACTGAACGTGTTATGCCACAGCAATATGCTAAATGGTGATAAATTTATAGGGGGTCATAGGAAAATGAGTATAAGTTAAGACAGACAGACAGACAGACAGACAGACAGACAGTAGAGACCTTTCACATCTGAGATCTTATTTCCACAAGGGGGCGCCCTAGTTTTATATATGACTCACTGAGCAGAAAACCAAAGTCACTTTTTGTGGCCTCAGGTATTAGATTTACCCAGTTATTACAGCGGAGCATGTTAGCTATCATTTGGGTTCTTGCATTTCTATATTAATCATAATAATCATTGTAATAACAAATACAATGCATGAAAGGTGTTGGTTATAATTTTTACAATCTTTACGATTTTAATGCAGCTGGTAGCTACGCATAAATTACCGTAATCATGTTCATAAGCATATTTTATTTAGATGTATTTATTTATAAATAAAAAACAGTTTACTGAACGTATAACAACCCTCAGAAAAGAGAATCTAGAATAGGCTATATAAATAGGATATTTTTCTAACTCTTGTCATTTGTTTTTATTTAAAATGTATTAATTTCTATTCGAATGCATAGTTGTTTTATTAAGATGTTGTATATTTTACCTGATATCTTATTAAAGGTAGTTAAAATCTCCAAACCTTGTCAATCAGTTGGACGAACTTGTCATTCAGCCCGATCATGTCATCCTTCTCCTTGGATTTATTATTGTCCGCGGTGCTTTTGCGCTTCTCCACGCTGCCGGGACTGTAAGTCTTGTTGGACATGATGACGCTTGGACAGGTGAGCTGATGTCTGGCTGAGCAGGTGAGCGGAGATGGCACCGACAGCCCCTCACATCCCCTTTATGAAAGGCAAGGTTATGATGGTCCTGCCCAGAATTGCGCCTGCGTCCAATCAAAGCGGGACGAATGTAATTTTACACAGAAACTCAACGTGAAATACTTGAATTTCTACTCTGAACCAGTTTGTCCATGAGTGTGGATTGGATCAGGAGCAGGTGGCCTCACTTGGGGCGGATTTACGAGCATTAAACAGATATAAAATCCAGCCGCTTCCTTCGTGTCCAAGTGACTCTTGTGCTCACTGATCCAGTTCTGTGTCTTTGAAACTTCCTCATATCCAGCAGAAATCATGGCTTTCTCTGTGTACGGTGGAGCTGGAGGAAGGGGCGCCAAGGCGTCCGTGTCCAGCCCAGAGGTGCTGCGCAACCTGCTGCGTGGTAACAAAAACAACACGGTGACAGATTCCGCTCCAGAGACTCCAAGCGCTGCGCCTCTCCTCTCAGCCGAAGCCCCCCCCGCTCCTACTGGTCCGGTGGACAACAAGCAGGATCTGAGGGGTCTGAATGATCGTCTGTCCAAGTATGTGAACAGAGTGAAGCAGCTGGAGGAAGAGAACCAAGACCTGCAGAATAAGATTGATGATATTTTGGCCAAACGGAAAGAGCCCCAGAGACGCGACTGGGATGATATCATGAAACCCCTAAATGAGCTGGAGGAGAAGGTGAGTTACTTCCCAAGATTAATGTGATTTTTTTTTCTTTAAAATTTTATTTATAAATCCTAGTTATCTTCATTTTTCACCTCAGATCAAAGATCTCACCAAGGCAAATGCAGATCAGCTTCTTCAGAATAATATTGAAAATCTGATCAATGAAGACTACCTGAACAAGTGAGTGTCATGCAATCTAAAACAGAACTTTCTCTGATGCATTTGTGGTTCAAATGAAAACCAGCAGTCACTGGTTGCAGGTTGGATGATGAGACAAATGCCAGGAAGATGTTAGAAAAGGAGTTGGACAATCTGAAAAATATCACTGAAGACATCGAACGACAAAAAGATCAGGTGAAGCTGGAGATCGACAAAGTGTCTGACGACATTAAGGATCTCATTAAGGAACACGATAAAGTAAGGATGAAAATAAATAACTTATAAATGTTTAACTTAACTTGAGACTAATGTGTAACTTTTAAAAACTGTCTGCAGACAGTGGACGATCTGCTGGACAAGATCAGGAACTCTGAAGTGAAGGTGGAGATCGACTCCAAGAACTCCAACCTGGCTGAGCAGATCAGCAAGATCCGTGACCAGTATGAAGAAGTGGCTCGGAGGAACCTGGAGGAGACAGAGAAATGGTACTTGAGCAAGGTATGTGGTCTAACTGCTGTCCTGCAGCTGATGTCCTCACAGTCCCCTCTATCTTCACTGTGTCCATCATGTTTCTTCTCCTTCTAGTTGGACAACATCAAGGTAGAGGAAGCCCAGAACACTGAGGCCTGTGAGTCTGGAAAGTCTGAGCTCAACGAACTGCTGAAGATGAAGAATACTCTGGAAAGTAAGATTCAGAGTGAGCATCACACTGTAAGTACAAATATTCCCACAATCCTTTTCTTTACCAGCGAAAAGAGAAAATTCAACAGAAATAAAACTCAGGAATTCTGTATTTAACATATTTTGTAAAACCCATCTATCAGTAACATAAATCCAGTGTAATAACACTGTTAGTCTCTAGAAACATTCCTGTCAGGTCTGTCATTAGACTGGAAAGGTGCTGGTTAAATCCAGGAAATTACCCCGCTGATCCACCTGGATGTGCTCTTGTAAACCAAAACAACTTGTCAACATGAAACTTCCTGAGAAGTCCGAGTGAATGATCTGGGTCCGGTCTTCAAAACTCTTTTAAAAAGGTCATTTTCTGTTTTGCTTTCAGCTAAAATCTCTACAAGACACCATAAGTAGGATCAATATGGAGTTCAACCAGCGGGTGATTCCTCTCAACAGACTGATTATTAAGCTGGAGGCAGAGCTGAGAGAAGTGATAGCTCAGGTGAAACAGCAGAACGACAAAAACAACCAACTGTTAACCGTGAAGATGAAGCTGGAGAAAGAGATCGAAAGTTACCAGAAACTGATTCTGAGCATCTCTGATGAATTTGAGAGGTGAGGAGGATCAGACTGAACCATGTCAGAGCTGTAGATCTTTCCTCAGATTGAAACACAGTCCCATTCAGGACTGTCAGTTTTATATTTGCATTGTTCTACCTGTGTTATTTTAATGTGTGAAACCTCATTTGACAAAAAAAAAAAACAAAACTTAAAATGAAAATCTTAAACCAGTTTTACACACGGCTTTTTATGCTATTCTCCCCCGACAGCTCACTGTTGCCTGAGAAAGGTAAGTTGTAGATTTAGATAAAAAATACAGGAAACATAACTCTAATCATCAGAACACACTTGGACTGGTTACACAATGGAATGCTTTCAGTTTGATTCTCTGATTGGCTCATTTCCAACAGGAACAAACATCACAAAAAAATATAAAACTTTAAATCTAAAATTATCTGAAAGGTGTAAACAAAGACAAAATTTTTTACAAAGCTTCAAAACTGATTAAATGAGGCACAAAAACAAAGTAATCATGAGAAAATATCTGTAGGATGCACAGATTAACTACATGCATGTGCATGATTTGTAGTGTTTGGATCCCGGATTGATCTGACTGTTTACACCTGACAGTTATTACCTGTGCATGCAAACATAAACATGTTATGTTCCTTAAGAAACTGTTTGGGGGAAAGGTGCTTATTTTGAAAAATGTGTCTCCTGGACTGATGTAAACAAGCGCACTTCCATAATGTACAGAACTCTTCCAGCTAATAATGTCATTAAACTGCACTAACACACTGACATTTTGTAACTGCATGATTTCACAGAATATTAACCCACTGAGATAAATTGTTTCTGACAGAATCACACAGAAATAAGCTGGAGGACTTAAAGAGAATTTATTTTTGTGCTTAAAACGTATTAAATCTTTTTTCTTTTTGTGTTTTCAGATCAGACCAAGTCTAAACCTGAGAGTGTGGTGGTAGATGAAGGCAACAAAGCGGCTCCTCGTTAAAAAGAATTTCTCCTCCTCATCTTCATCCTCTCAGTCTAAAAATGAAGGGAGAAAAAAAAACTCCCCAAAACAGGATAAAAACTTGAAATGAAATGTTTGTTTGTTCTCATCTGTTCTGTCACTTGGTTAAATATCAAACTATCACTGGTGTATGTGAGCTTGTTGGAATGTGTCTTCTAATGTGGTTGAAATAAAGACTTGGTTTTAAAAGGGAACTGGACTCACGGCTTTTATTCATGAATGTTAATATAAGAATATAAACATCAATAAATAAGACAGCAGTCACACAGAAGAGAGAAATCAAATACAATTAAAGTAAATGAGCATAAAATCACCTTAAATCTAATGAGCAACATCTCAGTGGGGTCAAACACTCCAGAGTGAAGAGACGTGTTTAATAACTGGGACAGAAGACGCCTGTTGGATCTCTAAAGGCAAATTATTCCACATTCTGTCAGCTGCTACAGCAAAAGCACAACCTCCTCTAAGTTTACACTCTCTGCTGGGGGGATGAGGGAGAAAGGATGGGGGCTTTAAAAGAATTTAAAAATGAATCATAAAGAGAAATCTGGTAACAGAGTCAAAATCTATTGTTTTAATCAGTAATTTAAAATTTAAACAATAATAACGCAAAGTTTGAGTTAAACATGATGTCAAAGAAAATTATTGTGACGACAGCAAATTTAGAAACATTTAAAATACTGTAAATGATCAAGAATGACCCGTGACTGAAAAACTGGGGATCACATACTTCACTGCACCTGCTGAGGGATCACATACTTCACTGCACCTGCTGAGGGATCACATACTTCACTGCACCTGCTGAGGGATCACATACTTCACTACACCTGATGAGGGATCACATACTTCACTACACCTGCTGAGGGATCACATACTTCACTACACCTGCTGAGGGATCACATACTTCACTACACCTGCTGAGGGATCACATACTTCACTACACCTGATGAGGGATCACATACTTCACTACACCTGGTGAGGGATCAAAAATTTCACTACACCTGATGAGGGATCACATACTTCACTACACCTGATGAGGGATCACATACTTCACTACACCTGATGAGGGATCACATACTTCACTACACCTGCTGAGGGATCACATACTTCACTACACCTGCTGAGGGATCACATACTTCACTACACCTGCTGAGGGATCACATACTTCACTACACCTGCTGAGGGATCACATACTTCACTACACCTGATGAGGGATCACATACTTCACTACACCTGGTGAGGGATCAAAAATTTCACTACACCTGATGAGGGATCACATACTTCACTACACCTTATGAGGGATCACATACTTCACTACACCTGGTGAGGGATCACATACTTCACTACACCTGCTGAGGGATCACATACTTCACTACACCTTATGAGGGATCACATACTTCACTACACCTGGTGAGGGATCACATACTTCACTACACCTGGTGAGGGATCACATACTTCACTACACCTTATGAGGGATCACATACTTCACTACACCTTATGAGGGATCACATACTTCACTACACCTTATGAGGGATCACATACTTCACTACACCTGGTGAGGGATCACATACTTCACTGCACCTGGTGAGGGATCACATACTTCACTACACCTGATGAGGGATCAAAAATTTCACTACACCTGGTGAGGGATCACATACTTCACTACACCTGATGAGGGATCACATACTTCACTACACCTGATGAGGGATCACATACTTCACTACACCTGATGAGGGATCACATACTTCACTACACCTGATGAGGGATCACATACTTCACTACACCTGATGAGGGATCACATACTTCACTACACCTGATGAGGGATCACATACTTCACTGCACCTGCTGAGGGATCACATACTTCACTGCACCTGGTGAGGGATCACATACTTCACTACACCTGATGAGGGATCACATACTTCACTACACCTGATGAGGGATCACATACTTCACTACATCTGGTGAGGGATCACATACTTCACTACATAATGAATTAATCTATTTTCTACACCTGCGTGATTCTTCTGCAGGGTCACAAGCAGCTGACGTCCGTCAGTCAGATCTGATGAAAAATCCTTCAGAAATGATCCAGAAACAAACTTCACTGAGTGAATCAGTCATGAACAAATAAGTCTTTACTCTTCATAGTTCTTCTATAACTGCTGTTCTTACACACATGAACTGTTAGAAAATCTGATTTAGATTTTTTATTTTCTTCTCCAACAGAATGAAGTTGCTTCCGGTTTTTTAGATGAATAAACTGGATGTTAAAACTACTTTCACATTTATTCCTTTTCCTTCATCAGACCTGTTCCCTTCACACAACAGCAGATATCTGAGTCCAGAACAACACATTTCTGGGTAAAATCTTGCAGAAAATAACGTGGCGGTTCTTCAGATTTCTAAAGTTTGTGTTCAGATTAAACTGCTGATTGACAGTTTTCATTCAACTATTGTTGGACTTTCTGGTATCTCAGGTTTGGTCTACTGAGAATTCAAGTTGATATTAAAACTCATGACTCACTTGTTTTACCGCACACAAATAAAAAAAAAAAAAAAAAAGAATCCCTGTGTTCAAAGAGCTTTCAAAGCTACACGCGACCGACTGTTCAGAAGTTTTACTGAAGCTGAAACTTAAGAAATTCATATTCAAGTTCATTTTAAAATTGTACAAACTGGCAAATATATTGACCTCTTTTAATGAGACAATGTCAAAAACATCCGAATTTAATCATGAAAAACAGCATTTTTTAAAGAGTGTTTTATTTTTCCAAATGATGATGGTACAGACGACATGTAAGCACAGAGAGGAAGGGAACTGAAATCCTCTGTTGTGTGGGTAATGCAGGCTGAGGGGAGAGCAAGAGTACCAAGTGGAGTAAAATATTGTATCAAAAATTTCATTCATTTTGTTCATATATATATTTATATAGGACTAATAATTCTCTTTAATAATGCAAAGCAAAGGAATGCCCTTGTTCCATTTCTCTTTAGCCTTGGCTTTCCCAATTCTTTATTACTCATCCGAAACCGATAACAAAAACAAAAAAAATAAAGAAAAGCTGGACACATATTTGGGAGGCTGGGAGGGGCGGGGTGGCGTCCTGAAGTCCTGTCCGATGTGGCGTTGAGTCTCATAGTGGGGTTTGGATCCCTCAACGGGAGAAGGTCTTTCCACTGAAAGACAAAAAGAAGAAACCGTCACATCCTCGTTATATAAAAATCATCTGATGTTCGTGTTCATCTTCAACATGTGCCATGAAAAACTGACTGGCATCTTCTCACAGAAAGAAACAGGAAATTTTCCTTTTGTCAACAAACAATTGAACTGAAAGTGGTTGAATAACTGAGCTGCCTTTCATCCATTTTCTAAATCCTTAATTAATTGTTGTGATTGACAGTTTCATTTCTGTTTTATAAAAATTTTCCTTTTGTCAACAAACAATTGAACTGAAAGTGGTTGAATAACTGAGCTGCCTTTCATCCATTTTTAAATCCTCAATAGTTGTGATTGACAGTTTCATTTCTGTTTTATAAACCTGAGTTTCTGGTGTCATACGTGTTCGTCAAGATTCTCCTGATTATTCCAGTTACACATTACCCACCAAACAAATACCTAGTATGACCCAACAGCAGTTATTTGACTTTTTTCTCCAAATGCAGGATCATTTGTGTGTTTTCTTAAAGGGAGAAGCCGTAAACGTCGTCTCCGACTCATTTTCCACGCTGCAGAAACACACCTCAAAAACACACAAAGACTTCGAGCTCGGGACAGATACTGAAAACGTATATACGTCTTGTAAAAGACAGCCGAGATAAACAATTCACGAAACTGAACCTGGCTGATGAGACGACGTTTGAATCATCAGCTGGTTTTTATATTAGAGTCGAACAGAAAAATAAACTTCCTGAAATCTGATTAAAGACAGTAAAAATCATCAAAAGCTCCTTTTTCACACAGAAACAAGATCAAATTCTTGATCAGAACGATTTAATCTAGATAAAGGGTGTCGGACGGAGGAGGATACTCACGACATGGTCTTCATCTCTTTCTTCTCGGCGTCGGGTCGCGCACGGTTCAGCACCTTGAGGAAATCTGACGTCTTGGCTCTCATGCGCGTGTGAATGTAGGCCTGTAGAGAGAATGTCATAGTGATGCCACTCCGGATTCCAATCAGCTCCGATCACAACTCACAGGATGTTCAGATAACAACATGCTTTTAGCTCGTTTCCGCCGCTTGTAATTTATAACACTTAAAAACAAAGTTTCATTGTTACAGAATATTTTAGACTAAACACAACATGCCAGAGATGGAACAAGGTGGATTATTTTACTTGAATCCACCCACAGTGGAACATAAATACACTCCTGTTGACTCAGTGTTTTATCACTCCTGTTATCTGCTGCGTGATCAAGATGGGTTTTTACTTTAAACAAATAACTTTGTGATCCAAGCAGTTCATTTAGGACAGCAAACGGGTGAATCTACACCAGATAAAACCCAGTGTGATCACAGAGGAGGACAGAACGAGGGAGATTTAAAGCTGAAGAATACAGACTTCATGACTCGCTTTTGGAATTCAATATGACAGATTTCATTTTCACTCAGCTGTAAAACGCAGCTGAAAAACAGGGAAAACTTCTCAGAGCATCAACAGAAACATTCCACCGTCTCACTGTTGGTTAAAAATGAGTGAGATCTGGATGTTGGATCTAACTGCAGGTTCGGCTCACCTTGGAGCACTTTATGTGGTAGTGCAGATAGTCCCTGAAGGTGTGGATGAGGTTGATGGTGTTGTCTCTGGCATTGGCATTGGTGTGACGAGGAAACAGGACTGAAAACACAAACCAAATCCAAAGTGAATGAAACGAGTCGTGTTGTTACATTCAAGGTAAACGACTGTTTTCTGGATCGTACGAACCGAAGGTGATGTATCCGATATTGTCCCCGACTGCGGCGTCTGTGTCCTTCAGCTCGAGCGGCGGCTCCCTGTGGCTGAACAGCACCTGAGGAGCCGTGTGACTCGCTCTCCGACCCTCTTTAAACTCCTACACAGGGAACACCAACGCTTTTAAAGCTGGAGTATGTCTGACACGCTACAGAAAGCACGAGACGTAGAGAAACATACTGTAAACACGTTTAGAAGTTATTACTGTTACGAAACGAACATGGAAAACTATTAGTTTTAACTTTAAAAATTCAGGAGAGACTGAACTCACTTCCACTTTAATGCTTTAAACCAGTTAGCTTCCATAGTTATCCACTGCTGTTATATACGGTTCACATATTTCAAAATAAAAGCAGAAGAGCAGCAGGGTCTTTTAACACCTTAATTTGAAGGTAAACGTGACCAGCATTAGACTGACTGAAGAATTTTTATGCTGCGAGCTGATGAACTCTCTCATACAGCCTCGCTCACCTGCATGAAGACTTTCCCGATGATGACGTCGTCGTCGTCTTTGAACACTGTGCTGAAAACAACCGTCACTCTGTCTTTCTTGGCCTCCACATACCTGAAGACGCAGAAGAAAAATGTTAGGATGCAGAAAAAATGTACAATTAAAGATTAATAAAGGCATTTTGCTGAAACTTTACTCGAAAGTCGTTTCTTTTTATATTTGTAACCCTTTTCTCAGTACAAACACCAGCCAGGTTATGGGAATCTGACCATTTGAAGCTAATTTCACCCCGGCTGGTTTCAGTTATTAAAACTTTCTGAACGTACATGGACTCGTCGTCTCGGTAGTGGACCACAGCTCTCTTCTCGCCCTCTTTGCCTTCCTCCTGGAACTTGAAGTACTTTTCAAACACCGAGGCGAAGCAGTTTCTCTTCAGCATCCCCGCCTGGTGGATGACCTCCTCCTTGTTGGCCGGCAGAGCCTCCAGGTTGTAAACCAGAGACACGTTGTAGCCTGAAGTCGATCAGAAAGGAGCAGATCCATCAAATACTGCAATTATTTATAGTTTTTTAGTAAATGAAACAAACGATGACATCGTGGGAGAAAGACACAGAAAAATAAAGTACATTTACAGATGGTAACATTACAACTTTTGCATTTATAGAACGTTTTTTCTCTTAATACACAGTATAAATATAAATACTTTGCCTCTTTCTTTGAGTCTGAACTGACAGTCCAAAGATTTTCTTCATTTATGCAAAATTGAGAAACATAATATGAAAAAAACAGAAAAATAAACTGTTTACAACCACAAGTTTGATTTATTTTTCTTTATATAATAAAGATTAATATGAAAATTATGCTTGAGGTTTGAATCCAGTCTGTTTTCATAGACAACTGAGACAATCACAGAACATTTGTGGTTTTTAGAAACACCTTCCTCACAAAAATCACGTGTTTCTTAAGTTATTGTGACTCAAGTTTAACTTTGAAGACTTTCACAGTTAATGTGTTAAACATTAAATGAGATATTCTGACTGAATTCAGTGTGTGACTCAGTTATCTGATAATTAAAACACAATAATCATTTGCTTTGATTTCAGGTCTTTTTTGTGACGTAACATGGTCACGTCTGGCCTCTTGTCTTTTTTATTACTGTAGGTGGGAGAATAATACAAGCGTAATGTCCTGCTGGCTCCCAGATCTTAGAAGGAACGGATGTCTGTGACGTAAGAGATAAAAGTCTCAACTCAACAAAAATACATAAAGGCTCTGTAACTGTATAAGAACTTACCCGGCTCTGGTGGAACCAGGAAATTCCCATAGACCCTCTTGAGCAACTATAATTAAAAACATGACACACATTAGTTTCATGCTTCTCTAAATGTGGTTTTCATAAGAGGCACGTCACAGAAAAATTTCAACACTCGGACCAAAAAAGAAGAAAACCTGTCACAAAATGTAAGTTGACTACAGTCGTTCGAAAAGCAGCTGAAATTTGAGGTGCAGTTTTGAGAATCTTTGAAAACCATCAAAATTATGAGGAGAAGGAGGTGTGGAATAAAACAGTGATAAGAGCAGAGCAGCAGGTAAACAATCCAGCTGCAGGGACAGAATGAGCTGGACGTATTTTACTAAGGGGCGGGGGGTGGGGCTAGTTATCTAAATACACACCTGTCATTGTGGTATCAGACTCAGGAATGGCAAAAAAGTTCCATAAAAACAGGGAGAATTTGAGCAACTTTGCTCTTCCTCATATTTCAGTTGGTAAACATTCCCTAAGACTGTCGTCATGACATGCAGAGGGACTGTCTGCTGCTGTTAAACCATCAACCCCTCCAGATGGAGTTTAACAGAGAGGGATGTCGCTGAGCAGCGGCCGGTACATGAAAACACAGCTTCTGCCTGCAAATCGTAATCTGCACTTCCTTGCCTGGGGTGAGTCACCCGAGCTCACTTCCTGTTTCAGCCTAAAGCCACAGCAGCTGCTTTCTTCCTTACATGGCAACAGTGTTCACACTGTAGGTGTGTGCAGAGTGCAAAGATGACCTCTTTGTTTCCTAAAACATCTGTGATTACACCAAACTTTAACATTTGTCACTTTTTACAGCTTTCTGCCGGGATGAGCAGTTTAATGTATTTACTGTTGTAGTTGTAAATGTTTGCAGATTTATCAGTGTAATCAAACACACACAGTGACAGTAGCTGTCAGAGTGACATCAGTGGTTTATTTAAACCTCAGAGAGGAAGTCTGATGCATTTTTAAAGCTTTTTGTTCCCCTGGACGGTCTTAAAAAAAGAGATTTGAAAGGAATTCACACATATCTGTTTCTGGAAAAACATTCCTGTCTATAATTACACCACAACATTTCTTTAAAATGTTTCACCTCGTCAGTGCCATGCTCCTGTAGCTCCTTGTAGAACTTCAGGGAGATGCTGACCATCACTTTGGACTTGTCCCCATCGGGGTTAGAGATGTGGTACAAGACCCCATCAAAATCTGCAGGAGGAACAAAATTAATAACTGCAGATTTGGTCTCTTTTCTTCAGGCATTTTGGCACATTTTGTACATTTAACAGTGGAAAAACCTCATTTTATGGAGCCTCAGTAGTGTTAAAGATGAGGCATGTTATAAGTGGATGAAAGAAAATTACTTATTAAAAGCAGAAACTGATAAAAATGTTTGTGTAATACAAACAGATTGTTTTTTGACTTTTATAAAACCACTCTGAAACATGTCGACTATTATTCTTTAAAAAAAACGTTGAATCCCACTAGTTAAGAGACTTTACAATCTATAATAGCAAATGTGTCACAGCGTGCGCAACCAAACTCCCCCTAAACACAGCAAAGGTGCTCCCTCACCTGCAAACGTGACCTCGACGGTCTCTGGTTTGGTTCTGCAAGAGAAACAATTCAGTCAGTCTTCATTGGTCAGTACAAATTATCTGACTGTGAACCAATTAGAAAATCAAGAGAAACCTACAGTACGAAGCAGTTACACATGTACCAAGTTATTTTAGTACATTTTATTTCAGTAAGCCATTAGTATAAGATTAGTGCTGTTAAACATGTGATGAACTAATATTAGAGTTGGTACTGTGTTTAACTGAGCAACAAAAGAAAATTCTCATCATCAGTTTAAAGAATTCTGTCAGAAAATGTGATCGATCTAATAAAAAAAAATCAGTTTAATTCTTCTAATGTATTATGTTTTTTACACTACTAAATATTATATGACAAATCATTCACACTAGTTGTGCACACTGGCTTTTAAATGAACAGGTGAAAACTACTTGTGGCTTGTTTAATTCACTTTGTTTTCTATCTCAAATCATTCAGAGTAAATTATAAATACACAGTAATGTTTCAGCTCTGTGAAGGTGGATGCTGCACAGACTTGTCAGGCAGCTGATGCAGCAGCTGAAACTTGACACGGCTTGACTGCAGGAATGCGGAAGTTGGGAAGAGGAGCAATGCTTGCTGATAAATGCAGAACCGAACAAACACTTAAAAAGCTCATTTTTGTGTGATAAATTCTGCAACAGCATGTTGTCTATTATGCTGGTACATCAATGGTAGTATATATTAGATAAAATGTTGGTAAAGTTGTCCCGAAGCGGGTTGGATGAAGCTGTAACGTCCTTTAAAAGAAGCTGAAACTATTATAACTAGTGGCTATTTGTTTGTAAAAACATTTATTTGCTTTTGAGATTAAAAAAATGACTCAATATCTGCAGTGCTGGTTGTTGCAAAATTACCTAAAACGCTTGATTAGTTGAATTGAAGATAGCCGAGCCGCCAGTGAGGCGATATTAAACGGGGTTACGTTTTTTTGTAAAACACGGTCAGTGCAGACACACCCCAGCTGGGGGGGGAAGCACACCTAGCGGCCTGAACACCTTATTCAGGTCGGACTTTCCCATTTCTTTACATCACTTGTGAGCAGAAATGTGCAGCGTTGTGAACCTTCATCAGCTGCGACTTTAATAGCAGCTAACATCCCAAGTAAAATGCTAAAGGGAAGCTAGCTGGCGTTAGCAGGTTTCTCACCCGTTGGATGCGCCGTCGAACTTCAACGTCAGCGTCTCTTCTATGATGCGGTTATTAATTTCTAACAGGATCATCGCAGCGGACGCCGGTTTCGAGGAAGAGGGGGGAAAGAACGGTGGTATTTGGTGGGATTAACCTCTTTATGTCAAATACTGTCAAATTTTTTTCCTCCCGTGACAGACCAGACCGCTTCCGTCGAAGCTCCTTCCGCCTGTACACTTCCGCGTACTTTACTCTCAGGACCCCAAGTGTTCTGGGTGGCTCAAATATTGCCTGTTGTTTTTTTCGTCATAAGTTGTCTTTATGGGAATTCAGGCTATTTCTGCTGAGTCATTTGGCTTCCCTCCCCTAATCGACTCTATTGACCACTAAACGGCTCTTTGTTGTAGTAATAAAGAGAAATCTGCTAACACTGGATTTGATCATTTTCTTTGTATGTTATGTTAGTATACAAACATGTAAAATACAAATAGTAGCTACTGGTCTAGGTGATTATAATAAACTTCATAAAATGTTCCTAGATGTTTAATCTAAAACAATGTCACAACACATGTATATAATAGACTCACATTGGAAGGAAAAATAAAATAAATAGTTCCTGGATGAGTTCCCATTGTACATGTTGATGACGCATTGTATTGGCCCAGTCTAAGCCAGCAAAGTTCAAATGAGTATGATTCAAGCAATTACACCAGAAAGAAATGACATGTTACAAGTATACAGATTCAATTATAAATTTTCGCAAATGGCTACTGTTCCTTCAAATAAATAAAATCACAGATTCAATCTGTATTTAGTGGGAGTGAAACATCTTATAACAGAGTAAACAACAATATAAATAATTAATCAAATGATCATGTCCTAGTTTTATCAAGTTTACATTGTCATTTTAGTATTATTTTTCTCCCTGTTGTATGGAACATTAAATATTGAAGTTGTTAGAAAGCCAACGCATCCAACTCCCACGATGAGTGAAGGTTGTTATTTTTTTTTAAATCACCAGTCTTGTCCACAGAAAGCCAGTCCAAATGTGAAATGACACCTGTATTTCCTGGCACTTGCTCAACTATTTGCTGTCTGTCACTTTTTTTTTTTCTTATCAGTTTTGGGGTCTTGTCCAGTGATTCACATTCTTTCATACTGCTGGTACTGTGGATTTTCCTTCTGTTTCGTTTTGCTAAGTTAAAACGTTTTCCTTTTAAACTTGATCTCAGTGATTTTTTCATCATTGTGGTTTGGTACTCGGACAAACAGAACTCCTAAACCTCACGTTCTTTGAGGTCCGTAGGTGAGACGCTGGGTAAGTACAAAATGCATCTTTTATAATAAATAAATCTGATATCATCGAGGAAGTTTTGTAAAGGTTTTCAAACACATTTATTTTTTTGTATTAATGGTCAATTTTGACTTTATTATTCAAAATCAAGTCAAAGTCTGAATATTTTTAATTTAAATTAGTTCAACATTGTTTTTTAAAAACATTTTTATTTATTTTCATTTAATACTGCCCAGCATTAAAGACACTTTACAGAGGAGCAAGTATCAATAAACTAGTTTTTTTATTGCGGCATTAAAATCAATAATTATAGTATTTAGAGTCCATTAGTAATGGTTATAATTGCTTGAGAATTTAACACACAACTTTGCAGTTCAACTGAAGATTGTTTTTCCAGTTGAACTTGAAAATCAAAGCTGTAATAAAAAACTAAAGAACAAATTTAGGGTAATAATAATAAAAGTAGATAAAATGTAGATGTTTGAGTTGGTTAAGAGACTCTGAACTCTGTCAACCAGTTTTGGTTCGTGATACACGAAACAATTAATACAAATAAACCCCTAATTGTAATGAAAACTCTTTATGTAAAAGTGTAAATGTAATTAATTTAAGGTTTCATATCATAAAATAGTGTGTAATTGTAAACTAAATATTTGTTTAAAGACTCATTAGAGGATAAAATGTTACACATTTCTTAAAATTGATAAATCAATAAATTAATCAATAGGTTTAATAGATATTAGTGCAATTTTTTCAACAGTTTTACTAAGTACTATTATTTTGATTATTGTAAAAACTTTATAAATATTAATTCTAATAATGAACAATACATTTAAGAATTCATTAATTTGCTGTGTTTGACTTTTGAAGACATTTTTAACACATTCTGTTTTTTTTTTAGCCACATTTCTTTGTCTAAGTAAAAGCAGGTGAAATCAAATAAATTGAAAGCATCAACTTTAAAGTCTAGCAGGGGTCTCAAACTCCAGGACTCGAGGGCCACTATCCTGCATGTTTTAGATGTTTCCCTGTTTCAACACACCTGATTCAAATCCTCTGTATTTCAACAAGTCCTGCAGAAGCCTGTTAACGACTTGTTCATTTGAATCAGGTGTGTTGAAGCAGGGAAACATCTAAAACATGCAGGATAGTGGCCCTCGAGGCCTGGAGTTTGAGACCCCTGCTCTAGAGTATTAGATTTAAACCTCAAACAACTGACTTCATCTTTATGTCGATAATGACAATTTGTTAATTAGACACGCAAAACTAATTAAAAAAAAACAAAAGAGGGATTATCGTGAGGAACTGACTAATCAAAAACAGACTTGAATCAGTGGATAAATAAAGGTTTATAAAGTGGACAAGATTTTAATGTTAACATCATGTAAAAATGTGTGAGATAAATGAATAATTTAAAATCAACAAAAGCTAAATCTGGCTCATTACTGGCATTTCAGTGTGATTTCCTTCACTGTGAGAAGAATTTCAGTCAGAGATGTAATTAATAACCATCCCAGAGTTTTTCTCAGCAGGATTAACGTGGACATAATGCTTTGAAGAAGATCCAGCCTTGTGACAGATTGTGTACCAGCAGCATACCTTTGGGCATTCTGTTTACTTCCTCACATGTTTGTCTTGTTCTTTGTAATAGTTGTTTTATTTTCTCTTTGTGGGACTTTTGTATTTGTGCCAAATATTTGCATCTTCCGAGATTACATTTTCTCAGTAATGAAAACAGGAGCACATTTAAAGGGAAGCAAGTCATGCAACCTGATCAGTTGTTACAAAATAAAATCTGTTTAGGTTGTTTTTGTTTTGGAAACTGAGACAAGAAGCTGATTCCTGATCAAAAATAACAATTTTGTTTTTTTCAAGACTCAACGATTCAGTCACGAAACTTCATTGTGTTCTTCGCAGGAATTCCGACATCTCATTATTCTTTTGCATGATCCATCATTTCTGCTCTGAATACATTAGATTAGATAACATGCTTGTTATCTGTTAGGCTTGTAAAAAAGCTTTTAAGTAAAGCAAACAAAATTCCAGAATTCAAATCACGGTCTTTTAGAGCCGAAACCAGTTCAGCTGTGCCAACACACAACAAGAGTAAATGAAGAACCAACAAGGATGACTCATCCAACAGAAACCATCACATCTTGGCTTCAAACAGGGAATAAAAACATGTTTTTTACAGTTAAATATTACATTTCATTAACAAACTCAAAGGATTGTGGACATTATTAGGCTATGGGAACAAACAGGAAATAAATAAAGTGCACAGAAGGAAGTTATCAGTTTTCTTTGCAGATTTCATTTAGTTCAACAGATTTAAGTAAAAAACTAATATCTTAATTAAAAGCATAAAATCATGAGTTGTTTCACTAGCATTTTTAATCTAATTTATTACAAGATCTTTTTTTTCCAACTTTGTCTCTAATTTCATTGTTTCCCTAAAGCTTGTTCTTTCTATAAATAACGTCAGTTGAATTAATTGAGTATAAAACTGATGTATTTTTCACTTCAAATGTTTTTGCTTAAGTCCTTGTCATGTCCTCATGGTTCTCATAATTAAAAATGTAATAAAAAAAATCCCAATTAAATATTCTGTGTAATTTTGATGGTTTGGATTTATTGTGTGGACTTCAGACTAAATTCTGTTGATGTGAAAAGGCGGTTGTTGTAAGAATTTGACACTTTGTGTGAAATGGTTTGATTTTTAAAGGACAGAATAACAACATAATGTGACAATGAGTTAGAAACTGGGGAGTACAAGCACAGGGAGCGAGAAGAGGGGAAAATGATGGTAACGACACATCGGATAATATGTTCATTATTTACCCAGAAGTACCGCACAAAATGAAACATCATTCCAAAGGAACCAACAATTAAATGCAAAAAATATTTTCTTTTAATGGTATAAAAAAATGCTTCAATCACCAGCTGCAAAAGAATGTCCTCCTTTCTGTTTGCTTACAAATATGAGGATGAGATGAGCCACAATCAAATCTTAAAGGAGCAAAGATGTTTATCTGATAACCACCAGGTAAATATTTAGTTCTGTGGAAAGAAAAAAAAAGAAGAATCAGCCGAGAGTTTCCACAGAAGCTGGTGGAGCTTTTCTGTGCAGGAAGGTCAGTGCAGGTGCCAAGTTCCCACCTTTACCTTTGTTCCTTTGTTTGCTTTGTCTGATATTAAAGTGAAAGATCGTCACTGTGAGCATGAGACGTGCCAAACTGTCGGTACAACAAACATCTCCATGTTTTTCCAGTCAAGTTGGATGTTAAAACATCATAGAATCATTTTAATAAGTAATTTAAGCAAATTTTTTGTCATTATTTTTTTAACTGAGATTAATTCTGCTTATATGGTACAAATATTACATTAAGTTAGTGAATAAAACGAGTTTCTGACCAATTGTTGACTCAGAGTTTACCAAAGTAATCGGATTCTGGCTGATCTTGTTTTTGCCTTCCTTCCTGATCGAGGATGTGACAGCGATGCCGTTTATTTACACTGACATTAAGAAACAGATAAATAACAGTGTGAAGACTGTAGATTTGATGCAAACCAGTAATTATTCTAGATATGATCTCTCCAACCTGACAGCAGCAGAGACACAGAGGATGATGACATGCTTTCATGTCTGGACGCACATTTATTTACTACACAAACATTAGTTTAGTCCTTCGGAATAAAACAACAGGCACAACAATGAGTTTTCCATGTAACTTTCAGTAAGCAATTTTATTTCAGCTGTGAAATCAAGTGTGTGGAAAAAACTGTATTGTAAAACCACAATTTTGCAATTTAAAGAGAGAACATTTCACCATTTATTTTCCAATAAGTGTCATGTTTCCCATGTCGACCTGCTGATTTGTGAAACACCTGAAGGCACAAGACTGATTACCCAACAAGCTTCTGCAATACAATGTACAAGTTAGTTCAAAACACACGTTTCTTACTAAAAGAAATTATATTCAGTCAGTTAATCAATCTCAAAATGTTAACTAGTGCTGATTAATTCTGTCTGAACTGAACTGGAGAGTGTTTCAGTTTGCTATCTGTTTTATTTTCACCACAGAAATCTGAAGCTTGTCCTGATCTGTTTTCACTCTGTTTTCCAGCTGTTATGAATCACCTGCATCACCTTGTATTTATTTTTGTAACTTTTATCCAACTTAGTTTCATTTTATCCTTATCTGTTTGGCTTCATCGTGTCTGCATTCATGTCCTACCATTCATCTGATAATATCACATAACATAGTTGAACACTTTTCAAAGATTTTACAAAAATAAAAGCACAGATATTTAAAAACAAATATAGTATTTCAGTTTTAAAAAGATGGTGCATTCATGTAGTAACATTTAGGAAGGAAGTGGGACATTGAGTCAGCTCTTCTTAAAAACATTCTCTCACACTGAGTCAGTTGGCACAGAATCATTTATGACTTTAATATTTCCTCTGAGATTTAGTTCATCCTGCTAAACGAGGTGAGTCTCTGAAATCTTACAGAAAAAACTCTGATTAATTTATCTATGTGCAATAAGAATAACTATGATATTTTAAAAAGTCTAATATCATCCAGAGCTTTGACTGGGTGATAATAAATGGACGTTTCTTATAATGTTAAGAAGTGGTGACAGGTGGTATTATTATTAGTTTGTTCAAAACTTGACTTTTAATACTTTTGTTGCCATTTTAGACTGACTGAAATTGTATTTAATCGTTTTTAGGGGTTTTTCAATTAGAAAACATAGTTATTAGTGTAAATATTCATGCATGTGCACTTTTATTTGCATTTAAACTGCCCATTGTGATTTGAATACGTTCTACAAAAAAGTAAGTGAAAAAGCTGCTGCCTGTGAGAAGCAAAATTTGATACAGCCCTTCATGTAGATTCATGAAACTCTTAGTTGAATTCAGATCTTCTCGCTTAAACAGGATTTAAAACTCCATGCAGTCTTTCAGCTGTTCTGCTCACATCTTTTAAAACATGTTTATACTTTTAATTTTTAGATTGATGTAATTAGTCAAAAAAAAATTGGTCATTCAGACATTTAAACCAGCAGGGATTGTGTTTCATTTGTGTTTCTTTAAATTGACATGCTAATATAACAGTATCATTTCCTTCCACAGCCATGTCCTCCATCCTTGTCTTGGAAGAGTATGACTATGACCAGAACAATACCACCCCACTCATCTTGAATCCAGACACATTCACATGTCAACCCAAACCTCTGGGACTTATAGTAGCGTGGGTGTTGAGCCTCACCCTCATTGCCAACTTTTTATTGGCAGTTCCAGGAAATATAATTGTGGGGTTGGTGATCAGCACCAGCAGGGTGGTCTTGACCTCATCAGATATCTACTTGTTTCATCTGACAGTCGCAGACGGGCTGATGGCTCTGACGCTCCCGTTCTTCGCAGTAGCACTGGTTAAAGGATGGCTCTTTGGAGACTTCATGTGCAAGTTCCTCAACCTCATTTTTGAAGCTAACTTCTACACCAGCATCCTCTTTCTGGCATGCATTAGCATTGATCGTTACCTGGTGATCGTGCACTCAAACGAGGCTCCTAGGAGTCACCAGAGGAGGTGCAGCAGGCTCCTCTGTGCAGGAGTCTGGACTCTTGGTTCGAGTCTTGCTCTGCCTGCTCTTTTCAATGAAGCCACCAAGTTTAATATTGACTCTGAGAGGTTTATTTGTTTAGAAAACTTTGATATTGGTAGCTCCATTATCTGGAGGCTCGCCACTCGAGGGTTCCGCCACATTTTTGGCTTTTTGATCCCTCTAATGGTCATGATAATCTGCTACAGCATCACTATCGTGAGACTAATGAAAACCCGAGGATTCCAAAAGCACCGGGCCATGAGAGTGATCATCTCTGTAGTGATCACATTTCTGTTGTGCTGGACACCGTATCATATTACCTTGATGGTTGACACACTGATGAGATTTAATCTGGTTCAGTTCAATTGCACCATGAGAAGGTTCACGACCATCGCTCTAGATGTAACTAATACTCTGGCCCTGCTTCACAGCTGCATTAACCCTTTCCTGTATGCATTTGTGGGAGAGAAATTCAGGAAAAAAATGATGCTTCTTCTGCAGAGAAAGGTCCGACAGGAGAGGATGTCGGGGTCAAAGTTCAGCAGATCAACATCTCAGACTTCAGATGCAACTGGAACTTTTCTCTGAGCGTTTGACAGACTTCTTTTCAACAGTAAGGTTTTTAACACAAAGAGGAAGTCGATTTATTGTGCTAATAGGAATTTCTTGCACTTAATTTCCAACCAAAGTGGTGTCCTAAACCATACAGACAAAAACCCTGAGATTAAACTTAATGTAAGGTTAACTTTTACACCTTGATTTTTTCCAGGTCTCTTATGTCTTCACTGATTTATACTGTTTGATTACATGATGCTATGCTGCCATCTACTGAACCTTTTGAATTTATTACCAATATTTTCTTCACCAAAGTACTAAAAAGTTTGAAATCTTGGCAGAGCTCTTAGCAGATGAGTTATATATTATTTACACTCTTTGTTCAGTAAAAAAACAAGTATTTTGAAATGCATTTGTACAGTCCAAAATGTAAATACTGCTGTATTGTTTTCTTGAATAAAATATGCTTTAAATGAAAATGTTTGTAATGTTTGCTATACAAAGGATGCCATCAACCCTTAAATCATCCATTGCAAGCCATTTAAGTAAAAATAACAAACACATCTTTCAGTTTATGAAAAAAGAATAAAACCTTTTCTGAATCAATGACACTGTTTAGTTCAGGCAATATTGTTGGTGACCTAAGGGAATTAATTTAGTTTTTGTGCAGGGGAAAAGCTTCAACAGTTAGAAGAGGTCAGACTTAATTAAACTGAGTATTTTTCTGTAATTTTATAACACAATCCTACCAGTTAAGATTGTTTCCCATTTATTTGACCTGCGCCATCACTAATCAAGCCTAGTCATGAAATCCTTAAATACATTTAAAAATGGACTATGATGTTTATTTTCATGCTTATATATAAACTAACATGAAAAATCCCTCTGTTTTCCCACCGCTTCTTGTTAAGTGCCTCTCCTTCTTGTTGCCAAGAAACTACAATTCCCAGAATCCCCCCACGTCTGGGCCCTCTGGATGTACAGTAAGAAATATAAAAAATAACTATTTTTGGAACCCGGGAAATCAATAAACAAAAAATACTATTTTAGTAAAAATATAATAACTAAATACCTCTTAACGATGGGTTTTTGGGCTTATTCAAGTGATGTTTTGAATAGCTATTCTTACAAACAGGTCGTAACACTCCATTTCCCAGAATTCTTTGTATTCGATAGAAAACGGTTTCGTACAGCACGCGCCGTAGTTGTCTCGCGTCTCACAAGGTACAGTAAGAAACAAACTGAATTTTATGAGCCTGAGAAATGACTAAAACAAGAATTACACGTTTTAATGAAAAGGTAACGCTGTCCTGATTTGCTGAATTTATTACTGTAACTGTCACGCAAATATTTGCAACAGCAAACGCTGATAAATGCATTTTTTACGAATATCATTAGCCAGTTGGGCGAACTGTTTGCTAAAGCTGTGTCAGACAGTGAGTTTATATTCATAAATATAACGTCATTGGTGTCAGAAAGCTTGTGCCAAGGATAAAGAACTCTGTTAGCTTGGTTGCTAACTCGGGATTCACTTTGTTTTTGAGTCTGTTGGTGTTCTGGCGTTCTTGTTTAACTTGTTTGTTTACTGAACCAAGATACAACTTGGTCCTCAAATCAAACAGAAATATTAGTTATTCAGTTTAAATGTTCCCAGCTGTTCAGTAAAAACGTGCACATTCAGGAGAAGAAAAGTTAAAATTTCTGTAACATTTTTGTCACGATTATCCTAACCGTTAGGATTTGCTATTTGCATGTGATTAGACTGGATTTGTGTATCATGAGTTACTTTTTGCAAGTCCATTGTGTGTGTTTCTGGAATGGTCACAGTGTAAATGTAGTCCTGGTGAGAGGATTAAAAGATAAAAACTTAGGGAAATCTGATCTATTGACAATTTGAAACTAATTAACAACTACTACTGTGGTACTTTTTTGATCAGCTGGAATAAAAATCCTGCGTTTTGAGAATTTAAACATGAATATCAGAGCTTATTCAACTCATTATTGGGTAACGAGTTTGTGTTTTTCTCAGTTTTCGCTGCCGTGTCAGAACAGCCTGACTAACAGACAACGTTATTTTGATTTCAGGTTAACAATGAGCCCCGTCGCTGCTGCTGGATAGCTTTCTGTCACACAATGTCACACGGTGGACTGGAACAAAGGTCAACATTTTCTCTTACATGTGAGACACAGCATGTAGCTTTTTAACAGGTATTTCATCACACCTGAAAATCTTGATTCAGTTCAGCCTTTTCTGGCTCAGAAAAGAGGAGGTTAAAAGAAAACAACACAGTTTTATTTGTTTTTCTGTTTTTCTACTCATTCTAATCAGGAAGTTGGCAACTTTTCATATAAAACCAGACCTTTCATGGTTAACTGACACAGCTGAAAGGTTTCCCTCTGCATCTCAGAGTGACCACACACCAGCTGCCACGATGGCAGCCGATGACATGGCAGTCAGCGGGGAGAGATTAAACGAGGAGAAGGATCTGAAACTGCCACTATCTGATGAGAAACATGAAGGCAGAGATGTGGAGATGAATGCCCCTGTGTCCGAGGTCCAGTCTCCATCTGAGGACTCACCAGAGGATCCCAGAGATGCCGAGAAGTTAACGTATTCTGTGATATTTCTGTGTTTCTATGGTTTTATGACTTCCATAAGACCCGGGGAGTCTTTCATAACACCAAATCTGCGGAGTTCGGAGAAGAACTTCACCAGAGAGCAGGTTAGTAATTGATCATTTGTCTTTTCTTCCAATCGGTGGACACATGGCTGAGCAGCTGTAGTTTGGAGTCATGCATATATAATAGTTGTACTTAACCTCTACAACTCATGTAGCTAAAGTGAAGCTCAGGAGGATTAATGTGTTCTCTGTGGGAAGTTTACTTGAGTTTACTTTGGTCAAAGGGCACATTCTGTCAAAGTGGGTCAGATCCATAACTTTGAGAAAGTGGACTCAATTTGTGGAGGTGTGAGCACTTTTTTAAAATGCAAAAATAAAAGCTGTTGTTGAGGATGGTTAAGTTGCCATAAATCTGAATTTGTTGCACATACTTTTTCCTTCAGTTCCTTTCTACTAGAAAGCTACAAGCAGATCTTATTATTGTAGTGCAAATTGTCAGATCTGCATTAGAACAGACTTGTTCTTGCTTCAATGTCTCTTTTCCACTGGCATTTACTCAGCCTGCCTGACTCCCCCCAACTCAGCCTGACACCACACCACCGTATTGTCTTATGTAACATTGTGATCACAGAAGAGGCCGAAGGTGTGGATGAGGGTGGGGGTGTCTTGACACACTGGCCTGATAGTTTCAGTAAAGTCCTGCTTGCTGACAGGAAACTTCATACCTGAGTGCTGGGCTTAAACCTGTTTCAGTGTTTAAAATTTCAGATAAGAGATCAGATTACTACATGCTGATTTCCCTGTAAATGTCTCACAATGGAACCATATTTTCCATGTTAAGCTCATTTTTCCAGGTTTCATTAATCCCATACTGTCAAATAAAACAACCCTCTGCTCAGTGCTGCAGTGGGGCTTTTAATCACAGTTTAGTGAAAAGTTTGTAAACCCTAAATCAGTACGAAGGTATTTTGTGTCCTGACACAGTGAAAAAAAAAAGATTTCCCTTTTATTAAATATTAAGTTATGAATTTACAACTTCTGAGAGATCCAATAATATTTTATATCTAATCTTATAGTAAGTTAGTAGAACTTACATTTCTTTGATTGTTAGTAATGCGATTAATTTTTTAAGTGTTAAAAAATTGGTGCATAAACGGTGAGTATCACATCAACACTTTTGAAGCAGTTACTGTTTAATCCACCTGGAAATCCAATAATATTAACAGGCACATATAATCATATCTTAACTGTGTATTTATTTAAAGTGCTAGCTGTTTTTCAGTGCCTGAAATGTGATAGTTGGTTTAGATGTTTAGCTTACTGAAATGTTCTTTAAGAGATGTGATCTTAGTTCTATTGCCTCTTAAATAAAATAAACTGGAACTCTGATTTGTTCTCTAAAGCAGCATGTGAAGCTCTTTGTGATGCTTTAATACATTTCACGAATGTTTCCAGGTGACCAATGAGATAACTCCAGTGCTGACATATTCCTACATGGCCGTGCTGGTGCCAACCTTCCTGCTAACGGATTTCCTGCGCTACAAGCCGGTCTTAATCATTCAGGGTATCAGTCATGTGATCATCTGGGTTCTGATGCTCCTGGGAACTACACTGCTGCAGATGCAGCTCATGGAGCTCTTCTATGGAATCACCATGGCCTGCCGTGTGGCCTACTCCTCCTACATCTTCTCCCTGGTCAGTCCGGTTCTCTACCAACGTGTGGCGGGCTACTCACGTTCTGCAGTCCTCTTGGGGGTCTTCACCAGTTCTGTTCTGGGCCAGCTGTGCATATCGCTTGGCAACATCACCTTCTACACCCTGGATGCCATCTCTCTGGGTTTTGTGAGCTTTGGTTTGCTGCTTGCAATCTGCCTGCCGTGGCCTAAACGCTCCTTGTTTTTCAATCGGATGAAGAATCAGGAACAGAAGGAGCTGACAGGAGCTGCTGAGTCTGAGCTGGACAAAATGAACCCAAAAGGCGGTGCGTCGTCGCTGTCGGATTCTGTTTTCGTGCAGATGCTGCTGGAGGTGAAGAACGTGGTGAAGAGGCCCAACCTAAGACTCTGGTCCCTGTGGTGGGTGTTCAACTCCACAGGCTACTACCTGGTGCTGTTCTACGTGCACATCCTGTGGGACAAGGTCTTCCCCATCACGAACAACATGCGCGTTTACAACGGGGGGGTGGAGGCAGCTGCCACTTTACTGAGTGAGCCATTTCTGGATATCAAATACTGTTTTGACAGGATATTAGATCACTTATATTTTATTTACAGCAACTTTTTATTTGCATGAGAATGGAAATTTAGATTAAAAACAAACCTAAAAAAACTCTCAACACTAACAACACTACAGAAGTATTTTTCCAGGTCTAGAGAAATATGGAAAAAATATTAGCGTTTCCCCAAATTTTTTATTCTATTTTACATAACATACAAATCAAATACTCAAAGATGGAGAATGATTTTCAGAAAGTTTTTTATAAAAAGAAAAGCCAAAGTTTCTTACACTGACAGCCTCTCGTAAGAAACAGACTGGACAAGACTTTGTAATCCAAGTTAGATTATTTAACATTAGGTTTGCAGTCAGTTAAAGATTATCCTTGAAATATCCATTTTTGTTTTCTCTAAATGACAACAGAATAAACAGATTTTAGTGAAGAAGAATTTAGTTATCTGACATCTTCTTGTTTTGGATTAGAGTTTTTTAATGGCCTTGGATATCGAGGGTTTTTGACCAAAAAATTAGTAAAATGGGTTTTTCCCGCTTGAACTCAATTAACACAGCTGTAGTAAATCAGTAATTACTGAACAGCAGAAGGAGCATAGTCCTTGTTATTTTAACAAGCTCCACCTGTCATTTCCCTGCTGAAATGGAAATAATAAAGTGAACTGAGATGGAAGACTGTGAACGCGCATAAAACAAAAACAGTAAGCTGCTCTGTTTTGTGTTCTTACGTGTTCTTGGACTTTAAACAGCTGTAAAGCACAAAGATATCAGACTGACTAACTGGGGCGTCACATGAGGGCTGTAAACGTGTCATTAATCTCATTTTAATTGGCTGATAATGAAACAACCTAAAGTATGATAGTGAGATATAAATGTTCAGACACATTTAAATATTTAATTGTAATAGTTTCTTAAACAAATAGTGATTTATTTATAATCTCATAATTGTGACAGGCCTGATAATTCCAGATTTCCTGCCTGACACAGATTCTTGTGATAACTGTTCTGCAGGTGCCGGGACCTCCTTTGTGGCAAGTTTCGTTAAAATACGGTGGAACGTCTGGTCTGAGCTCGTCATCGGTATCATCACAGCGCTGCAGGCGGGCCTGCTGCTCGTCATGGGCGCTACCAGCAACATTTGGCTCTGCTATGTTTCCTACATTCTCTTCAGAGGCTTCTACCAGTTCCTGGTGCCCATCGCCACGTGAGGAAACTAATCAGCTAAAACCATAGTAGTCAGATAGCAGATAAATTCACCATGCTGTTGTCTCCCTGCAGTTTCCAGATCGCCTCTTCGCTCACCAAAGAGCTGTGTGCTCTGGTGTTTGGCATCAACACATTCCTGGGGACGATACTGAAGAGCATCATTAACCTGATATTTGCAGATAAAAGGGGTCTGGGGTTGGACGTCCACTCTCAGGTGAGATATCATTAACTATTTTAAGATCTTTTGCTTCCATCAAATTCATATTGAGCTCATATTTTCTATGAAATTGTGAAATATCCAAATTTCAACATCTGATAATTCTTCTGGGAATATAATATGGATTAATAAAATATGCAGATTATTTCAATTGGCTTTTCTTGACATTTTACTCAGAGTCCCAGCTTTCTTGAAAATGAGATCGTCGATAGATTTTAGTGTCAGTCTGCATACCAAGGAAGTACAAAGAGTTCAGCTCAGTTAATGAGTCTATTCAAGATCAAAAGCAGAAAAGTTCACTGTAACAAAGTCGTTGTTCCTCCAATCCTCCATAATCATGTGCTAAGATCCAAAAACCAAGTAGTTTTTGTTACTTTCTCTCTCTCACAAGATGAACTTCTTTCCTGGCTTAATGATGGTTCCTTATTTATAGTTAGTGGAAATGTGTTGACCGTGCTGCAGGTCTTTCCGCTCGACGGGCCAAAAACATTCATGTTTTTATTACCAACATGTTCTGGAGTTCAGATTGTTGTGACAGTTCCCACCGTATGATCTCAGTCACTGACGTCTGATTCCTGTTACAGTTCCTGGTCTACTTCATCTATTTTACTATCCTCACTGTGGTCTACTTCCTCTGTGCTGCTGTGGTGCTCATCCGTCACTTCAGGAACCAGCCGAGGGAAGGAGCTGCTGCCAGCGGCCCGGCCACAGAACTCAGCCCGGTGCCCACAAGTTCAGAATCAGAACCTCTGTCTAACGGTAACAATGCTAAATCCTAAACAATCATTCAGTCAATGTCTGGATTTGACTTACTGCCGACAATCTTCATCCTGAGTGTTACTGATCATTTAAAACACTATGATGACGATGTTCAGTGTTATGTCTGAGCCTTAATCATACAAGTCTGTATGTTAAAGCTGCTGCTGCAGTGTTTTCTATCAAATATTGTGTCAAAACAGGGAAATTAGGAAAAATAACAACCAGGGTGTTCTGGATTGTGTCGTTCACACAGGAAACAAGGTCCTGTTCTTTCTGCGCGTTAGCGCTTCACACAGCACTCCTGTTGCACTGAATGTTACGGTGAATACTCCTGAAGACGGAGTGATCACACTGAGACTGTCGTATTTTAGTTATTGATAATCTTCTTTTCACATCTCAGTCTGATCGGCTCCTGATTTATTGAACTGCAGATTGTATAAACTCTTTACAATATTCAATAAAACATTTTAATTGTGTAAATTAGATTTTTACTGCAGTTAAAATAGAAGCAGTAGAAACTTTTGGATAATAATTTTTACATTTTTACACGTTTTTCAGATTTTTCTACACAGTGTTGAGTTGTAGTTAAAATATTTTAGCTCATGATTTAGTTAAACTACGATAAACACAAGGAAAGATTGTTGCTTTTGTATTTACATATACAGATGTAAAAAACAACATGGAATTGGAGTGTTACTTGATTTAAAACTAGGAATAAAAAAAAAACTTTTTTAGGAGTTTCACTTGAGTTATTAACTCGTGTTTGAACAGGAACACAAGTGAACGCAGTGCTGTTGTTTTGTATTAATTGAGATAATCTCTTAGAAATGACTGAGCCTGTCTGAATGCTGTATAAAAGCAAATCAAATGTTTATTTTATATTCACAAATGAATAAATCATGTTTAATGGATTAAAAATGAAGATCTGGGTTTTTTAATACTTTTTATTTTCAAGCATTTTTAATGTTTAAAGGAAAAATAATAATGACTCTGAATTTTTTAGCATATTAGTGAGTTTTATTCTGAATTCTTTTAATAACCAACTAGAGAATCAGGATGTTATTATTAAAGTTGTTTTAAAGGAAAATCACATTCATAAGGTTTGATAGGCTCCGCCCACTTCCTTTCATTTGTCACATCTGTAGATTTTTCTTCAAACATATATATAAGATCATTTATGTGGCTGGTATCTGCCGGATTTCATGACGTATTCAAGCTGTGGTTCTGCAGCCTGATAAAGCAGAAGCTGCTCACATCTTCCAGATGTTTGAATCAGGTTTTTATTTACTGATGTCGCACCCACTTCAACAAAACCCTGCAGGCTGTTTCTCTAACAGAACGTATCTCGTTCCAGCAAATTAAAGTTCAGATACAGATCTGCCTCATGTTTGACCTCATTTAGTGATTTATGGATTACTAGACTTTTAAAGCTGAAATCAATGTTAAATACTGTGTATTGATGTGCACAAGAGCACTGTAGTCCACAGTCTGCTGTACATGAGATTATTTGTTTTATGTTCACTCCAGGTTGCAGGTCCTGCATTAAAACCAGATCAGGTCTCATTTTCTAAAGCATATAATTCTGCCTCCAGCAGTCGGACTGCACCTTGTTTGCATCCAGGTTTTATAGTTTTATGCTGTTCAGGTTTAAATGGGAAGTAAACGACAGTTTCGTAAACCACTGCTTCCTGTGAACAGACTGAATCCTGGGAAACTGATCTGAAAGGAAAAACTCAGTGTTTCTTGTTTAGTCAGCTGGAGATGTCCCTCATATAAAACACTGAGTTCTGATTCTTGTTTCTCAGCAGGTGTTCTTTATTTTTTTATTCAGACTGTTTTTGCAGCTGAGCACAGAAATCTGACGAATTTCCTGCTGGTTTGTTAGTTTCTCTGATCTGAGATAATGCACATGATGTAAAATGTTAAGTTACCGATCCAAATTTAATGGTACTGATGAAAACACTGAATTACTCTAGAGATTCTCCTGTTAATAAAAAATTACATAAAAAAACACTGATATGAATTACCATAAAGATGAGCGTATTTACTTTATGCCTACTAATAAAATTATTAAAAAATAAAATACAAAAGCTGAAACTTGGGTTACCATGGAGATTATACTGTTGGCTTGTTAAACTAACAGGCAGGTTATGTATCTAGGACTAAAGTATAACATCAAAGCCCTAAAATTACAATTTTACAAGTAAGTTACCTTTAATCTGAATTCTTCTGGTTCAGTAGCTAATAATGAAATCTGCAGCTCATTGATGTTTAACATGCTAATAATCAGATTTTGTGTTCATTAAAATGATTATCTGACAGTTTTTTTTTCCAATTTTCTTCTTTAATCCTGAGTTTTATTTTAATCTGATACGAGTTTTACTGCATTAAAACAAATACACTCACGTGGATCTGCTGCCCTCTAGTGGGTAATTTATAGATGTGACAGCTTTTATGCAAAAACTCCCAAAACTGGTACAGTGACAGTTTGATCATCAGACACAATAAATCCTAATCTAAACAGTTCCGATGTCGCAGTATCATAAAAGCATAAAAGATCTTTAAGCATCTGAACTTTTAACTCAAGTCTCACAAACATCTTTTGAAGTGAGTTGTAACAAGTAAATCTCAAATTACACACAAAACAAACCTAATCTGTGTTTTGGAGATTTATCTGGATGTGAGGACAAAAAGCCGACAGCAGAGTACGAGAAATTATAAAAACATGAGAAACAGTCACAAAGAGTTACGTATGACAACAAGATCACTGACGCTCAAAAACAACGTGTAACACTCACAGGTGTGTATTTCTGTCCTTGTTTCAGTCCTTTCTGTAGTCTCACCCTGAACCCAACCTAGACACCCCAAAATTAGGACCAGGTTTTTTTCTCTATAGACCCACTGCTCCTGACAAGGTCAGAAATTATACCAGTAACAGTCCTAAAAACATAGCACACACAGGTCATGACCCTTACTGAGGAGGAATCGTCTGAACAAAGCTACGATTGTTAGCAAAGCTGAAGTTCAAACCAAACAAAAGCTTCTCTTTTACTCCTCTGACTCCATCTGACCTGCTTCAGCCTACAAATCCTCAGCCAGAACCGGTCTGATGAGTTCCAACAACCAGATGATGTCAGACATGTGGTCCGTCGCAGGAAAACACTCTCCTGGACTTCCTGGAATTGTTTCATATCAATTTCACTCTGGAAAATAATCTCAAGTCAAATCTCAGGAAGATCTGGCTCCTGTTCTCTTTAAGTGGAATCTTGTTGTGTGCAGATTATTCTCCCCCTTCAGGGACGTTCATGCAGGTAGAGACTTGATGTTGGTCTCACAGGATAAAAAGCTGCACAGAACAAGTGTTTCCTGTTTAAAACATCCAATGTAACAAAAGAGAGAAGCTGAAACAAAATCAGTTTTGTTCCTTTCAGTGCAGTAAAAAATATCAGAAACACTAATTTTCCATTTTCTTCCGGATATTTTCAGTCTGTTCCGGGTTTCAGGTCTGAACTTGTTCAGCTCTGTGTCATCGGTGTTTCCTCTGAAAGACAAGAAATAAAAACATTCACATGCTGCTACAAAGTAACATGATGATCTTTAAAAATCACTCACCGTCTGATTTCACCTCTGTTTGAGGAGTAGTGGTGCCGTTGGATTCTGTAGGACCCAGTTCTAGTTCCAAAAATAAAAGCATGGAGGAAATTATTTTATCTCAACATAAATAAACAAAATAAGGGAAAGATGTTGCAGAAAACACACGAAGGATGAAACTTACGTTGCCTCTCGTTCTTCTTCCAGAATTCTGAGAAGAAAAACAGAAGAAAAACATTAACAGAAAAAAAAGGCTGAAAAATCTTTTTATTTTTTTGTTTTTACTTACTAACCTGCTTCCCAGGGCAGTGAAGCTGCAGGGAGGAAAACACAAAAAAGGTCACAGCGATTATTTTCTCAGAAAAAATTGGCAAAGTTTGCGACAAAGTCTGAGTTTTAAAAAACAAACATGTTTCTCTTGAGTTATTTTATGTTCATCCCATATTTCTACTTACATTTTTCAAAGAACCACATTCCTAGAAGAAAAAAAAAATCAGAATTATTCTCTTTGACTATAAAACAATCCAAATGCACCAATCCTAGGATGAGTAAAAACAGTGTTGTTACCTGTTTTGACCCTGTGGAAGATGCCCAGCAGTAACAAGGGGAGCAGCAGGCAGATGAAAACTGTAACTCCCTTTGAAATATTCAGATTACTGTCTGGTGCTGAAAAAAGAGAAGAAGATGAAGGACTCAGACACCTTCAAGGTGAGTTTTCAGCATCGTACTGCTGATAAATACCTTAAACTCATGTCTGATGATATGAATACAACAAATTTTAAAAAAATTATTCTCACACAATCATGTTTTATAACTTAAAGGAAGAGAACCTCCTGTTGACTCACGAGTGTAGAGAGGGTTGGTGTAAGGTTTACTCTTCTTCAAAGTGACCTGATTCTTCATCTGGCAGGTGAACTCTTTCACATCTGAGTTGTTCTTCTGAAAACAGGATTAAAAATAAACAATCTGCACAGATTACAATCCCAGCAGATCAACACTCCTCCACATACCATGATGGTGTAATCCCTCTGAGTGGAAAGTGGCTGCATGTTATTGTCTGACGTCCACGTGAAGCTGACGTCTCCAGCATCTGTTATGTCTCCGTCACAGGTCAGTTTGTATTCGCTCATCTCTTTTAAGATCAACGCAGTAATAGTAGGTTCAGGAACAGCAGCTGTTTGATCAGAGAAGCAGAAAAGTTCATTAAATGTTTTGTGAAAAACTCTCATACAGCTGACGGAGTGGTAAAATCTACTCACATAAGACGACGAGGCGAATTGGCGTTCCTGTTTTGGTGTCAATACTTGGCGTGTAGGTGCTGCTGTCTGTCATAACGAGTCCTCTGATTGTCAGCGCTCCGGTCACGTTGTTCAGGTTGCCACGTTCTGTTAGTAAACACAGTGTCAGCTGTTCATCTAAAAAGGATTTACACACAGAATATCAGTCTTCACCTTTAAAGTGACGATAACCCGTGATGACTCCATCTTCCAATTCGATGGCGAGGTCCGGCCCGACTTTCCACAAGATGGATTTGGTTGTTTTGGTTACAGAACCGGCATCGGGTACGAGGGTAACTTCACTACCCAGAAGCCCAAACTTAACATTTTCTAAAGGAACAAGATAACGTGACATTCTTCTAATCAAACATGGCGTTAGGAGACTGAACTGTGCACAGATCTTCAGTTTGTTCTGACATCAGTTTTCTAATGTGATTAAAACTTCATGAATAATCGAACAGTCTTCATCCTTTCATTTCATTCTAGATGGAGTTTCAACCTTCTGCTGCCTCATGATGACGTCACTCTATAGTTCTTGATTTCAGCCAGTTAGAAGTGAAATCATTTAATCTTCTTGAAATTCATGAGAAAGTTATAAAACTAGTATCTAATTTGTTCTGCTTTGTGTACCACTCTGGTCTATAAACTTGTTTATTTTCCTCACTATTTACCACTAAACCTGACACATATGGTTATTTTAGGTGTAAACAGACACTTCTACAGAAACAGGGCTCTTGTTTTTCAGGATTTTAATTTAAAGGAAATTTCTCAGTTCTTTTCCACATTTGATACAGTCTCGGTTCAGTTCTACTTTACTGAATTCCTGACGTCTTTTCGTCCACTTATAACATCATTTAAGGCTTGATTTGATGCTAAACTGCAGTTTCAACGCTTTTTAACGCAGCTGTAACCATCCTATGATCGGGTGGGTCTGCGTTAATGGAAAACATCGCAAATACACGAAAAACCCACAATGTTTGCAAACATGTAACATTGGTTAGAAGGAGGTTTTCTACTCACCTGAGGTCACTGAAACCACCACGACTGCTACAAACAAAGCGGTTAACAGCATTGTGTGTGTTGAAGACGGACCTACGTTGGTTTAAAACAAACTTAAACGAGACAAAATACACGATTCTTTCAAATGTCACCCCGCAAACACGCATATATCGTTAGCTAAAGTTTAAAGTCATTTTAGTCTAAATCTCTCAGATTAAATCGCAGTTTTGCGGTCTGTATTGCGATTAATGGCCGCGGAAACTCAAAGTGAAAGTTAAGTCAGTCTCCGCCCTTCTGACGTTTCGTATTGAACAAAATACTGTTTATGAAAAGTCTGACTCATATTGTTGGATTTCAGGCACAAAGGTAAGGGTGTTTGTAAAAAAAGTAAACTAAATTTTTCAAATTAATATTTTAAATGTTTTATTAGTATTATTTTGTTGTTTTGGACACATTTGCGCCCCCTGCTGGCAAGACATCTGTAATCAAACCATGTGACGCCATCACAGGGTGACATCCGAACATGCCAAGAAAGTCCCTAATCTTTTTTTACAAGGTTTAGACTCCCTATTGTATTTTAACTAATAGAAATGTTTATATTTTCTTCACTCAGACGTAAATACAACATTGAAAGTTTGTCTCTAATGTCAGATATTAGGATAATGGACAAATCCTGCCATGTTATTATTTTTATAAACTTCAAATTTATTATTAAAAAGAAAGCCAAATGAAATATGAAATGTATCAATAATGCTGCAATATTCAATGTTTGAATCATAGTTATTTAATTCACATCAAATAAAAAATCAATTCTGGGTTTTCCATCATGGCACAAGCAAATGTAGATTAATTTAGAATTATTCTTCCAGAGTTTCCTGGATTCAGAGGCTCCAGCTGGAGCCACAGGCCTCCTTCTGCTCGTAAAATGAGCTGTGGGAGGCGGCGCACTCCCCCAGAGCTGCTCCCTGATCCGGGGTTGGTACCCAGGGTCAGACGAAACCTGAGCAGAGTCAAGGCCACCACAACTCGAAGCTCAGCCATAGCAAACTTCTGTCCAATACAGTTCCTGTTAGCAGATACAGACTGATTGAATTATTAACAAATTCATTTATTTTAAAGGAATGTGTTAGAGAGAAAAGTGAACCTGGGGCCTGAAGAGAAGGGAATGAAAGCATGAGAAGAGCGACTCTGTGTGTTGGCTGGATCAAATCGCAGAGGATCAAACTCCTGTTTCAAGAACGAATTATAAAGATTAAACATGTTAGAGTTGAACTATAATGATAATGACTAGATTTTTTTAAGCTCTCACATGTGAGTTTGTCCAGACTTCAGGGTTGTGGTGTGTTCCATAGATGCTGACCAAACAGATTATACCTGAAAGTGAAAACAAAATATATTAAATTCCCACGTCACACTGCACACAGTAAAATCCCCATGAATGGGAATTCCCCAAAACACTGTATCAAAAGGATAAATCTGTTGGTCAGCCTTAATAGCACAAACAAAACCTGAGCAGGTACCAGAATGTGCCACTGCTTTCTGTTGAAATAAAGCTCACCCTGTGGTACTGTGAGATCTCCAGGAAGCATCATGTCCTCTGTGTACCTCCTTGTTACAGCCTGAACAGGTGAGTGCAGTCTGAGACTCTCTCTGATGCACATTGTGGTGAATGGAAGGCTGGACAAATCGTCCCTTTACATTAAAAAAAAAAACAAAAATGATCAGAACACACAGGAATGCACTTGTGACTTTTAACTCTGTGTTTGTGTATGTTTTCTGACCACTCTATTTCATGTCCTTCTCGTCCTTCAATCAGGTCTCTCACTTCCTGTCTGCATTTCTCCTGATAACAATCATGGCGTGCTAAATTATACAGAGTCCAGCAAATTGCACTGGCTGTAGAGTCATGACCTGTAACAAACAAACAGGTTAATCTCTTCACTCCTATCACTTTAAGAACCTACTCTGATTGGTTAACCTCTGGAATCCTGAATAAGGAGCATCACTGGTTACTACTTGTAAAGTTATGTTAAAGTTCTTGTGACGATTCTCATTTATTTTCTGAAACGTTTCCTGTTTTATCCTGTCATTATTTTTGCTTTTGTCCTTTTTGTGCTGCTACACAAACTCGTATTCTTAAATCATCAAGACCTGGTTCGCTGTTATACTGAAGAATAAATGGCATATTTAACTGTTCAGATTTAAAATAAAAATTGTCTGATTTTTGATGGATGAAATAAAACATTTGACTTTAATGGTGGGTTGAAGTTGGCAGTAATGCTCCCTGTGGCCACAGATGGCGCTGTTCAATCTCATAACCATCTCACCTGCAAACATGAAGGTGTTGGCTTCAGCCTGTATTTCCTCATCTGTTAGGCCTTGTCCATCTTGATCCTACAACAACAAGTTATATCAGAATATATATAATCAACCAGCATTTAAGAAGAAAACAAAACACTGGGATGCTTTAATAATGTAATAAAAACTTAACTTCTAGATGCATCATATCTCATGTAAATATGTTTTATTTGTTATGTCATTTATTATTTGATACTTTTGATAGTAGTATAATATCCACAAAATCTTTCTTCCTCTGTGGTGTTGTGGTCTGATTGGTTTTTGTGTCCCTTTGCTCGTCAATCAGGGCGCGGCGCCTCTGAACCACCTCTCTGGTGAATCTAAAAATGATGAACAAAATAACAGAATCCAGACAGATAAAATTTTATGTTCATGATTGAATTTTAAAGCAAGGCAAAATACTTTAAATTAATTACTATAGAATAACCCTAACATGTACAGTTTCTGAATGATTGTTCAACATCAGCTACAATAAAAACTCTGTGAGCAACGTAAAGGTCAAACCAGAGCTCATGCTCTACCTGTGGACCACATTTAAAGCCTGTCTGAATCGTTTTCCCTGCCGACTTTTCCAGTAGATCCAGTCCCAATGATGTAAAATCCTAAAACGCCGATCTATTACCAGGTTGCTGAGCTCTACTATGGCTGACACATATTCATTAGTGGATCTGCAGGGAGAGAAGTTTCTGTAAGACACACATCTACACATCAGAAACTGGATGTTTTAAATTGACTCCTCACTCCTGACAGTTGCTGTTGTAGCTGAAAGCACATTTCAGTAAACTGTCCAACGTCATCAGAGCCACATGCTCAAACATCTCGATGTTGGTTTTTCCTTCTGCTGCCAAGCGATGCCATTTATTCTGAAAAGAAGAGAAACCTGAACTGAGATCTGAATGAGAACAGATTTATTTTCTCTCATAATATAGATTGTGTTAGAAATAATGCTTCATTTTTCTATCCCTAATGTATATACGTTTTTTTAACTATAATTAAACATAATTACATTGTACTGTACTCATAAAGAGTTGTGATGCTCCTTTATTGAAGGCTACATGGATCAAAACAAGGACTGATCAGAAGTTTAGCATTTGGAGGAAATGAAGATTATTGATTTAGTCCTTAATTTGTTTTTTTAATAAGAACATGCAGAGTACTCAGAAAAGTCCCAACAATAGTTTTTTTACATTTTGACAGTCTAAAATATGTGCACACAAATAAGTGCAAATCTAATGATCAATAATAAACAAACAGTTTAATATAGAAATACAAATAATAGATGGTTATACAAGTAGCTCATGTAACATGTGTAAGAGCGCGTCTTACGTGCATGGTGTTTGTTGATGAGTTAAATGTTGCTATATAGTTCTTCAGGATATCAAAATGAAAAGCTGGAGTCAGCAGGCGTCTCCTGCGAGACCACTCCTCCCCGTTGCTTAGCAACAGACTTTGTCCTGGTACAAAAGTGAGTAAATACTTAGTAGTTGTGATAAATGCAATTTAATTTCAGATTATTAAGCAAATTAAAGTTTATATTCACAGTTTTATCATGCAAAAAGAGACAGAGAACATTCCTGCATGAACAAACCCTAAAACATAAAATCAGAGTTATCAAATGTTCTGAAAGCAAAAAAAAAAAAACATGTTTAACTCACCCAGCCATGGACGCAGGTGGCCATAGATAAGTTCATCCTTCATTGTGATATTTGCTTCAAGAAGTGATACAGTGATGATGATTAAGTTATTCAATTGCTCTCTGCAATTGGTTTCTCTACTAGTTTGATAAGTTTTGTTCTACCTGATGCCATCAACAGAGGTTTGACGTAGTCAGGATGGAAGATTCTGACCAGGTGATAGAAGGGGCCGAGGAACCAGCAGCAGGAATGTTTGTAGGTCTGCACCAGATCATCCACCTGCTGAAGACCTTCTTCTGTGCTCTGCATCTGAGACATAAAAGTTACCAAAGTGAACCTAAAAGATTTGAGCTAATGGCTTCAGCAAAAAATTAGCAGTAAAACGGTTTCCACATGATGTCTCCAGATGATGAGCAGATACACGTGTTCTACCTGACCCAGGTGTCCCAGCAGCCATGAGTGTGTTTGTGGCTTGTTGAAGTTGGACAGCTTGTGAGTGTACCAGGCGTGACGCATCAGCAGTCTCACGGTCCAACCGGCAACCACAGCCACCAGCCCAGTTCCGACCCCCTTTAGGATGAGACTCAGTGCGGTCCAGCTGAAGACCTGAGAGAGGATGTTGTGAAGGAGCGCCATCCTGACACAGAACAACAGAGATTAAAGTCCAGATCTGCTGAGCTTCCTTCTGATCTGAGATAGTTGCTTCTCTGAGAAGTTGTTGATGTTGAAACATGCAAAACTAAATTGTGTCACTAAACATTGCAGTTATTTCAACATTTACAACTGCTGGAACAAATCTGACAACACTTCCTTTATCTGAAACAATACACAGTTACTTCCACTTTTTTTCCTAATGTAGTCAAATTTTAAAGGAAATTTAATAGAGAATAAAACATGTCAAAGAAGAGATGAAAAGGGCCTTTAATGTAAACAAAAAATGTAGAATCAAGTGTTACTTAGCTGTCCTAGAGAGATTAACTACTTTTTAAAACATGGCTTAAGCTGCAAAACAATTTACATTTATAAGATTTGCCCTCTCTTCTACTTTATTATAAAACATTGCTTTCAATTTATATTCAGTATAATCTTATTTATCAGTTTTAGCACAAATTTATCATGCTTTGTCATTGTCATATTTTGTTTTTAACACTACCTTTACTTTGAATCTTTTAACTGAATTTCCTTTTTGTATTTTTGTAAAAACGTATTATTGTATATGATTAATTACAGTTGCATTATATTATTAATCTTTTCCGCTGTTTTGATTTCTGTGTAGTTCAAGTTTTCAGCATGTTAAGTAAATTAAGAAACGGAAATTTCCAACTGTTCTCGATCGAGTATCCCGCTCCTGAATGCTACATTGATTGGCTCGCGATGCACCTGCGAGACGGGAGCTGAAAGCTTGTGAAAATAGTGTCGAAATCTTTGGAATTGTGGGTTTTTGCGTTCAATCTGAGAGGGAAACTTGAAAATAGTTTTCACTGCGAATTATTATAGGTACAATGTTCAGTTTTAGGTAAGTTTTGGCTTATTAAATATCATTCAGTGAAAAGAAAATAACTATCATGTTACCCGGATGTTCTAACGGCTTTTTTTTCTAAACAGTTTCTAATCTATTAAACATTCATTTAAAAATTTGTTTTGTTAAAATTGTAAAGGTTACTACGTCTAAATAGTTTTTGCTTCAAAATTAAGTCTATAAACTGGCTTTGTATCAATTTATTTTCAAATATGTCACTTCCAGAATCTGTTCAACCGTTTGTCTAAATATTATCCTACTCGTTAAAATTGTAACGATTTCGGTTGCATGATGTCTAAAGTTTACATTTTAGAAAGATTTTAAAAAGCTTTGTATTTTTAATTAATTGTAGAGAAAGAGCGGAAGTTAAAGTATGAAATTAAACGTGATTTTAAAGTATATTTTATTTGTCTTGTGTCAGAATAAGTTGATGTAATTCTCCAATTGTTAGTAAACTGCCTTGTCAACCTCACAGCTACATGATTTTGAAGGAATTTTAGGCAGCAGTTCATAACACTATCACCTTTAAATGTATGTTTGTTATTTTGTTTGATATTTTAGATTTTCACCTTCTCAGATGTAAAATGGCAGAAGGACATGATGTATGTGTCAACCAGAGAGCAGTTCTACCTTCTTCCAGCTCCTTGCCACCATCCAATGGCTGCAGCTTAACTCACACATGGCTGTCAGCTGATTCTCTGCGTCACACAGAACAGGATGACATTTGCAGGGACCATCAAACTGAAATGTTGTCAAATGAACCACCCTCTAATTTTTATGAGGAACTCTTCTGCACCAGCCAGGCCTCAATCCCTCTAGTACCTCTGGCTGGTGCTTTAATGGTCTCCTCTGGGCCACAGACTGACGTGGTCAAAGAGGGCTACCTGGGGAAGCTGGAGCAGAACCACAGAAGATATTTTGTCCTGAGAGAGGGAAGTCACACTGGGCCGAGCCGACTGGAGTGGTATAAGAGCCAGGAGAAGTTCACTGCTCTGGAGAAGTCTGCTGGGAAAGCCCCACTTTTTGGGTCTAACAAGCAAGGGTTAGTAGAAATCACTTAAACTGATTAAATCCTTAATTTAACTTTACTAATTCATACCTTCAGTTAAATATGAGTCACTGTGTACACTGAAATACAGTCTGATCTTTGTTGTTTCGTGTCACTCTTTGTTTTGTTATGGCTAAAAACAGAAAAACATGGTCAGTGTCATAATATACATTTAATATTTAATAATTTATTAACATACTTTTGGTAGAATATAAAACAGAATATACTGCTGATGGATAAATAAACCTTTTACATTTTGAAAACAATTTATAACATTTCTGCTCTTTAGAGTGATTTACCTACGTTGCTGTCTTGGTGTGAGCCGTGTTGGCAGTTCAAGGAAAGGCCACACGGTGGCGTTGTACGACAAAGATCAGACGTTGGTGCTTGTTATGGAGGACCAGCAGCTGCAAGAAGAATGGTATGTAGCCATAAAGAAACTGATGGAGGAGGAGCAGAAGGATGAAGACCATGGGGTTGATGAAGACGACGATGGGTACTGCACTCTGCCACCTGCAGCCTTCTTCAAAGAGGTAGGACCACGGTCTTCTGTCAGTTACACCACTTCCAGTCAATATTGACAAGAAGAAATTCAAAAGATGTGATCAAAGTATATTTTTATTGGTTTATTCTGCAAAAGAACATTTAATTTAGTGTTTGAGGTTCATATAAAAGCTTTAAAAATGTATTCAACAATAGAATTTGAGATCTTGATAAATTATTTGCAATTTGCAGAAATTTTAAACTTGTAATGAAATCAGCATGTACAAATAATGAAATACTGTCTTCACATTCAAGCAGTATTTCCTTTTTATTAACACCAATCACACCCCAAAATCCTTCTGTAATTTTAGATGCCTCTTTTTAGACAAAGATAATGTTTCTACATATAAAACTTCTTTTCTAATGCAACACCAGACATTTTCTCATTGAACACTCAAATTTCGCTGCCACATTTGGCTCCTGTTTTTTTTTTTACGTTGGTCTAAGGTTTGGCCCATCACTGTGAAGCCCAAAGGTCTGGGCAGTTCCAAAACCTTCTCAGGGGAGAACCGACTTTGCCTCACAGCAACAACCCTTGTGTTGGTCAGACTGGGAGCCAATAATGACTTTCCATCAGTTACAATACCTTTACTTAGTGTTCGCCGCTTTGGACACTTGGATGGTTTTTTCTTTTTGGAGCTCGGCAGGTCAGCACCTCATGGTCCTGGTGAGATCTGGATGGAAGCAAGAGAAGAAGGTAACTGTCTAGTGAAACTCTTTTTCCTTCAGTTTTATTTATCAGACCTGTGTAGACCTGTATCTGACCTCTTTGGCTTTCTTGTACAGGAAGCACAGCAATGGCCCAACAAATTCATGAGGCAGTTCGGGAGACGGTCCAAACCCTTCGTGGTCTTCCAGACTTTAGCAGATCACCAATCGCAAGTCACAATCCTCAGCCAGCTCTTCTGGCTTCAAAACGCTGCCGACCCAAATGCAGAGACAAACTGGTTAATGTGAGATGTTCGACTCCTCTGGTCCTGCAGCCTAGAATCTCTGACTGCCAGATGAGTCCTGCACAACGTCCACAATGGCTTCACAAACCAGACAACACAAAATCTGAATCGTCCCTGAGCTTTGCCTCTTATAACAGTCCTTCTAGACCCCAGGAAAGCTCCGAACCTGAGACTAGAAGCTGTATGGAAACCAAACCGGACCACAGAAGAGCAGCATGTGGGATGCAGGTTTGGGAGTCAACTGAGAAAGAGGAAGGACTGGGTTACATGGTCATGTCTCCTCAGGTCAGCCACAGTTTGAGTGAGTTAGATGATTATGTTATCATGGAGAGTCCAGAGAAACTCAACCGACCAGCTTACTCTTCTTCCTCCTCCTCCTCCCTTCAGACATCCTTCAGCAGGTAAGTCTTTTCAAAACATGGTTTAAATCTTAAGCTCAGTTACTACATACAGACTGTTTTGAAGGTGAATGAATAAATCCTGTTTTTCAGCTCCACCTATGACAGCTTTTCTCACCTGGATCCATCACATCATCAGAACAGTCAGCCAAACCTGCTCGTGGCTTCAGCCCAAGAGTCTGAAACAGAAAATGTCCAGATGAAAACCAGCTGCTCTGTTCAACCTCCAGATGATGAGCGGCAGGCTCAGAACTCGACTCATCCTGATAGCTCTATTTTAATTGCTCCGTTTGACTTGAGTGAACCAGGGTACACAAGACCTCCACTGTCCCGTCCAAACTTCGATACAGGTCAGTCAAGTCGACCCCAAGCTGTCCAAGACCAGTCTTCCATCAGAAGATACTGGCTGTCAACATGTCTGCTTTCTTGCCTTCACACTGAGAACAGATCTTAAATTTAGATTTCAGTTGTAATTAGAATTATGTAACTAAAGGAATTACTACAAATGATGTTGTGGTTCAGGTTGTTTCAGGTTCACGAAAAGTTGTCACATGATCAGTCTAGCATCAATAGGAGAAAATCAAGATGTAAAAAAAAAATGGGTGAATGAAAGTTATTGTGACACTCTGCTGTTATTTTGTTGTACTTTGTCACACTTGTACGAGGCACAAATGTCTTGAGATCCACATGCTTACATATTGTTGAGCTTACAGAGCTTGACATTGTCCACTTTATGTTAAAAAATAAAGATGCCTATTTTGACTATTTCAATGTTTTTTTTTCTTTTAATTACGAGAAACATAAAAAAAAAATTTAAAGGGAAAAAAAGGAATGCTGTGAAGCTGCTTCTATGCTTGTTAGAATGAAATCCCATTTAAATTGTGGTAATTTGTGTGAAACCTTAAATTGAGTTGATCATTTCGGAGCTGAGAAACAGCTTCCTCTGCTGGTGTGTTCTGGGTGGTGTGACTGTAAGCAAGTGTTACTGGTTTGAACATGAATGGTAACACAATTGACGTGTACTTGTATAGCGCTTTTTCTTAAGTCAGACTTATTGATAACTGAAGACCAAGATTGTGGTTTTGCTGAATTAGGTTACTGATTAGTTAATGAGTTGAATGTCTGTTTCCTGCTGACACATTTGTGTGATAACTTAGTTTCTATTACATTTTTTACTGTTCATTTGTATCTAGGTTGACATATTAGAAACGCCTCAGAATCCTACATTTAAATTTTATATGAATTATACTGAATTTATGTTTGAAACATATCTATGATAGACTGATTAAAAACCCTATTTGTTGCAGTTATTCTCGCTTACGGCCACACCACCCTGAATACGCCCGATCTCGTCTGATCTCGGAAGCTAAGCAGGGTCGGGCCTGGTTAGTACTTGGATGGGAGACCGCCTGGGAATACCAGGTGCTGTAAGCTTTTAATCTCCTGTAACACCAGCAGAGGAGGCTGTTTCTCAGCTTGTGGAGATGTGTCTCCTCCAAATGTTTCACAGAAATACAAATAAAATAAGTTCTATTCTTTTCTTTGTGCTGTTAGATGATTATTTAAAAAAAAAAAAAACCCTCTCGCCACTGGGTGGTGTTTTTTTCCTGTTCCAAGCTCGGGTCCTCTACCAGAGGCCTGGGAGCTTGAGGGTCCTGTGCAGTATTTTTGCTGTTCCAAGTGCTGCACTTTTCTGGACTGAGATGTCTGAGGTTCTTCCAGGGATCTGCTGGAGCCATTCCTCCAGTTTGGGGGTTACTGCCCCAAGTGATCCGATTACCACAGGTACTATTGTCACCTTCATCTTCCAAGTCTTCTCTAGCGCCTCTCTGAGCCCTTGGTATTTCTCATGTTTCTTTCCTCCTGATGTTGCCATCACTTTGTATCACCACATCCACCACAACTGCTTTCCTCTGCTCTTTATCAACCACCACAATGTCCGGTTGGTTTGCCATTACCATCCTGTATGTCTGGATCTGGAAGTCCCACAGAATCTTTGCTCGGTCGTTCTCCACCACCTTTGGAGGTGTTTCCCACTTTGACCTTGGGGTTTCCAGCCCACTATCAGCACAGATGTTTCTGTATACTATGCCAGCTACTTGGTTATGACGTTCCATGTATGCTTTCCCTGCCAGCATTTTACACCCTGCTGTTATGTGCTGGATTGTCTCAGATGACTCTGTGCACAGCCTTACACCTTGGGTCTAGTCTGGTGTGGTAGAACTGGGCCTCTATCGCTCTGGTGCTTAGAGCCTGCTCCTGTGCTGCCAGGATGAGTGCCTCTGTGGTGTCCTGTAGGACGGCCATCTCCAGCCATTGGTAGGATTTCTTGAGGTCAGCCACTTCAGTTATGTTCTGGTGGTACATCCCATGTAGGGGCTTGTCCTCCCGTGATGTTTCCTCCTCCAGCACGTCCTCATCTTGCCATTGTCTCAGGCATTCACTGAGTACGTCATCCGTTGAGGCCTTGTCCTGGATGTATTTATGGAGCTTCGATGTTTCATCCTTGATGGTGGCTCTCAGGCTCATTAGTCCTCTGCCACCTTCCTTACAGCGTGCGTACAGTCTCAGGGTGCTGGATTTGAGATGGAAGCCGCCACCCACCTATTGTTCCCTCTGGGAGTGAGACCTCTTCAGTGTGGACTACCTTGCCTTGCTTTGTGACCGTCCTACTACATTTTTCAAGCCCGAATGACATCCCGATGTCATTGCTGTAGATTGTGGTGGTGTAGATCAGGGAATCAATGTCCCGTTCCCATTCGATTATATATATATGTTGTTATGCAGTCAGAAACAAAATTCATACTTGTGATTACTCCTCTGATTACTCCTATCCTAAAAGTTTTTTCACCCACATCAGAAAAAGAAGCCATTAAAAATAAAATAAAACTTGGATGGGCACCATCTTGAAGAGATTGATGTAAATAAGTAGCTTCTCATCAGAAGATGTATTTTTTTTATTAGATTAAACTAAATGGACTGAGCAATCAGATGCAGCTGGCTTCACCTATAGAAGTAGAAACAGAAAAAGGTAATTAGACACATCATTCAACACAGTACTGTGAGTTTATCTGAGAATTTAAAGATGTTGAACTATGACCCTAATGTAATTCAATTGTGTCCCGTGTGAACTGAACTTTGTGCTTGTTCTGGTGAATTCTTGACTGGTTTTGTGGTCATCACAGACACCCAAGACAGTCCCTAACAGGATGTTGAACCTGAGCCCACCGTCTCAAACGAGTCTATTTTTGGAGGGAAGTGTTACTTGAGAAGGAGGCAAAATGATAAGAAAACATCCCGGTAAATTATCTTTTCAAAAATCAAATTATAACGAGTCACAATTGATCCAAGAATATCACCTGCTGTTATTGTTTTTACTGCTTTTAAACAGCAAACTTCACTTTGTCTTTGAGTTATTCATGTGTATAATTGTGAATAAACATGCTACATCATAAAAGCAGCTCTGAATAGCTGCTGATGTGTTTAAGATGTTGAAAAACTATCTTCTCTGTCTTAGTGCAGCACATTCTGTTCTATCTGCTGATGCATCGGTGGTTTTGTGGTCCACTTTAAATCCTCCTTCAATTTGTGTCACAACCAAACTCATCGGTTAGCACTTCTCAGAATTTACTGACGGTTTATTTAAAGTAACATACCTTTTATTTATTTATTCATGTAATCATTTACTCAATCACAAAACTTAAACATATTTAGGTTTAAGTTTAGGAGATTCAGTATCAAAAGAACAGGTTAATTTTTGTGTGTCGTTTGTATGTGATCCCTGTTTTTTCATCATATAAAGCACTTTGTGTTGCTTTGACACATGAGTAGTTCTTGTAAATTTATTCTGGCTGGCTGGTTTGTCGGTTGGTTGGTTTCGATGACATTTATTCCTGGATCCCAACAGAAATCCCACCCAGATCACCACTAAAATCTAATCAGTTCGTTCTTGTACCATTTCAGATCTATCCTGTAAATGTCATAAAAATTCATCCAGACGTTTTTGAGTTATCTTGTTAACAGACAGACAAACCCTGATGAAAACATAACCTCCTATCAACCACCTGACGATGTGGAGGAGTCTTTTGGTGTAGATCCCAACATTGGGGGAAATTAAGCTGCTTGGCAGAGGTCTGCACTCTGAGTGCTTTTCCAGTTTTAAATATTTTGATCTTGTAAAGTGCTTTGTGTTGCTTTGACACATAAAAATGGCTTTATAAACAAAGTTTGATTTGATATAAAAAGCACAACTCTTAATAAAAAGATAATGTGTTTATTTAGGATTACTTTATTGTGAAAAAACAATGTGAGAAATACTGTTTGTTTGAATTGATCTCAGAAACATCAGCCACATTCAGATCTGCAGACAGGGATGTTGAAACTTGCTGATAATTAAAGAAACAAATTCCTATGAATCCATGAATTATTTCTAACTTGAAGGTTTATAAAAATCAGCACATGTGCAAATTTAAAATAGATTTTATCTTCCCATGCAGAGCATTTCTTGTAAATTTATACTTTTGTTTTTTTATGTTTTTCTTCACCTGTGGTCATGTGGTTTAGGTTTGTATCAACACTGAGTCTAAACAAGCCTAACACATCTTGTTTGTGGTCAACTGTCTTTGTTTCATCTTTTCCTTCTAAAAATACAAGCTGAGATAATTTTTGCTGATTTACTCTGAGCTGCATGTTCATATATGTATGGAAACGCTGAAGCACAAAGGGGCGTTTTACCTCATATAGACTCTGACAGATGTTTCCATATGTGGCCTATCATGTGCTTGTGAGGTTCATTATGCATTCTGACTACTCATCATTGGTTTATTGGATAACCAGTCGTTTGTATTTTAAGCATATTATGTGTAACATATACTTTAGGTAACATAGGATTTATGTACCATGTGAAAACAAAAGATGTGGATTGGTTAGTTAGAAAACTCCTCCTTCATTTTCATGTGTAATGAATACCATAAAAGCTGAAGAGCATCAGATTTTAATTTATCTGTGTTTGCTAAAATCACACTTACCTGTAGCTTTGAAAACAAAAAAAGACTTAATATTTCTTCTTTTTTGGTTCCCGTTCAATCAAGTAAAGGCTCTTCAGTCATTGATTTCAGGTAAGACTTGCTGTTTGTAACATTGTATTGGTCAGGCTTGTAAACCGTGAACGCTTTTGTATTTGAGGTAAATAAATCCTGATGCAAATAAACCTGCTACAACAAAAGTTAAAAATTCACAAGTGAATACAATACAACTGATTTCACTTACCAGCTAAACTCTGATATTGGTGTGTTTTACAGGGGGACTTGAACCACAGCAGGTGAACCAGTTAACCATATTTAATACCTTGTAAAGAAGATAAGTAGCCTGATGTGGAGACACTGGCATCAGACGTGTGTGTTTAAATAATAACTTTATTGAGACGAGTCTGATTAATACAGATGTCTTTTTATATCCTCTAGAAACAGACACACCATCTTTACTTTAATAATTACTTGATCTTTTGCAGTGTGTAGTTTATGTTAATGGTAAATTTGTGAGTCACAGCTGATTCACAAACGAACAGATGATTTGGTAACACTTTACAATAAGGTACACCAATGATTTTAATAATGACTTTAGCAACAGACTCATAAATCCTTCTCTTTCCTCACAGAACCATGAAGACCCTGTGTGTTTGTCTGCTTGCCTGTTTGCTGCTGGTGCAGGTTGATGCCTTCGAGTTCTTTAAGAAAACAAACCGATTTGAACCAGAAGACATTCCTTTTGTTGAAGCAAGATATGAGGATTTTAGAAGACAGCACATAGACAAAAAAATGACCCCTAAAAAATGTGATTCAGAGATAAAACAGAAGAAGATTTACTGTAATACCGGTTGCAAGTTGACCAACACTTTCATCCTTGCTGATCCAAAGAAAGTCAAATCAATTTGTCAGGGTCAAGGAAATTATGATGAAAAATCTAAACTAACATCCAGTAAAGAAAAGTTCAGTCTTGTTGTTTGTAAACTGAAGAAATTATCCAAGAAACCCAACTGTCAGTACAGAGGGACTCATGTCACCAACAAAGTTGTAGTTGTGTCTTGCCAAGGAGGGTTACCTGTGCACTATGACCATGACTTGTAGAACTTCTGTTCTCAACTGCAACAAAAGCTTTACATTTGTGTTAGACAAAGTAATACAACCATTCTTATATCCAGCTGGTTTTAAACATTGCTTTTCTTATTACTGTTTTCTGTTTTTTAAATCTGTATTATTTTTCTTAATTGGCTAAATGTTTTTGCAACAACATGCAGCACAAGGAATAAACTTGCTTTTGCAAAATTGCTGACTTGGGAAATTTATTTGCCAAAATAATTGTTTGATTTTTCTAAAAAAAAAAATTTGTAAATTGAAGGAAAATGGTAAAACTAGACCACCAAAAAGAACATTTGAAAGTTTTCATGATTTTACTAAATTAAAAGTAGAACTAAGTTAAAAACGATTTTACCATATTAACATTGGTTTTATTTATATATAGGTTAAAAGATCTAAACATTTAAGATGTTAGTGATGAATAATATATCAAGCAGTTCATTTAAAAATAAGCTTAAAAATTTAGCTGACATGTAAAAAGTGCTAAATTGATATAATGTCTAAAGTACCAAGTTATTAAAATGGATTAAAGCTATGTACACCAACTCAGAACAGCACGGGAGGGTTGATTTATCTACTGACATTAGCAACGTTTACATGGGCACATTTAATTGGAATAAACGCCCAATCGGAAAAAAAATACGTCATGTAAACATGTCAATCAGAATGTTTTGATCCGATGCAACCTGATCAGAATGAAATTTCTTTCCGATCGAGAGGGGTGGTTTTGTCCGATCTTCATTCGGATAGACGTGCATGTACACACCCATTCGGAAAGAAAGGGTGAAAAAAGCCCACTGCGCATGCGTACAACTTCAGCGTGACGTCTTTCCGCTTTCGCAGACCCAAGTAGAAAACATAGCGGGAAGTAAACAGAAGTGGTCTGCTGGCGCAGTCATCCTGTCATCCTGCTCTCCTCTCCTGTGGTGGAGGAGCAGTAGCAATATGTATTCAGCCTCTAGCTTGGTTAATGCAACCAGTAAAAACCCAAACATAAAGGTAATCACCCGCAGAAGGTCCATATTGGGGATAACGTGAGTCAGCTCGAGCACACGATGGGGCGGGAAAGACGCGCAGAAAGGACGGAGTTTGTTTTTTTTTTTGTTTTTTTCTTCCCCCGGAAAGACAACTCGCTGTGCGCATGCTCAACTCATTTAATCTGATTGAGTGCTTGGTGCATGTGTACTCATGGCATGATCAGATCATTTCAGTTAGTGTCCATGTAAACAGGGATTTGGGAATTCCGATCAACCAAGATTTTAATCCGATTGGGGAAATTTGGCGCATGTAAACATAGCTAATGAAACAATAAGAAAACTGACTTACAGACCACCATCTTGACTTCCTCCTGAGGGTTGGTGACTTACATGAAGATATGAATTACTGTGAAACTATCAGGGGATCAGATTCAGAGCTGCATCGTAAAATCTGGGAAGCTGAAACCGAATCCTCCTATTCTTTAAGGTTGGCATTTCTGTTTTTACTACCATGGTAAAGGGCGTGTACTTGTATAGCGCATTTTTTAGGTCCAATGATTCCCAAAGCACATCACACAACAGTTTGTCATTAACACATTTACACACACATTCCCACGTTTGGTGGTGATAAACTACACATATGTTGTAGCAACAGCTGTCCTGGTACACACACTGAAGACAGAAATTACAGAGTTAAAGAGGACGTTTCACACAAATTTCATGAGTTTGTGGTTATTTCTTAAGTATTAACCTGTAATATGAAACATTTTATATCTAAAAAACGTTAAGAAACACTGATTAACAGATCTGTCAATCTATCTGCGTCAAGTGTCATTTGGCTGGCGTCGTGCTGCAACTCATTAATATTCATTATTCGAATTTGCTGGACTCTGATTGGCTAACAAACTAGCCTATGAGAGCAAGGTATACTGTTCCTGCCCCACTGCACATGGCAACAGCAGACGTTCTCTCTTCCTGTTTGCTACGCCTTATGCTACAGCTATTAGCCAGCAGCATGCTTGGCGTGGTTTCAACTGCCAGAGCTGATGAATACCAACGAGCAAAGGAGCTGTGACGAAACAAATACAGGCCGTTTGAACTCGGGAGAACTCAGGTGTTATCACCACCTGCGTAGTTTGAGAGATTAAAACTGAAAGAGTAGTTGTTGACCTGTTTTCTCATCCACTATAAAGGTAAGAACACCTGTGGAGCTAAAATATTCAACAGAAACCTCAGAAAAAACGTTTTTCATGGAAGAGCCTCTTTAAGGATCTTTTATGTAACTTTTGCAGTGTGACCATGTCATGACATGTGACACATCAAACTAACTGGTTTAATCACCAGAAATTTCAGCTCTGCTTAAACATCTTTAGAATACGTTAGCTAATTAATTCAGCTTGTTTATGCTTTTTCAGCTGCATTTAGCAAATTCAGCGTTCTTAAAATCTTTCATGCAGGATAATTCAGCTCATTTAAGCTCGCATGTCTGTGTTTCACTAATTTGTCAGGTTCATTTAGCGGTGTTGAACTCGTCGATTCTGCTCTCAGCATTCTCGCAAGTATTTCTGTAGGACAGGCAATTATTCTAGTTTAAAATGAGTATGTGATAAACAAATGAAGATCACTATGATGCAATAATCTTTATAATGTTGTAATAACATACACACACCAGTTGGTGGCAGTGTATTACCAAAGTCCTCTCAGATTTTCTGAGATAAATTGAACATTTGAGATCTAAATGCAAAACATGTTCAGTAGAAACTTTCTGTTCTTACACTCACGTTGAAAACTAGTTTAATAGCTTCATGTGATTGTTGTAAACAGGTTTGCTGTTCATGAGTTTGAAATAAATAATCAGTTTAATATTCACATGATCCTGAAATTAAATAATACAGAACAGCAGTGCTTTGAAACACACTTCATTAAATCATAAAGGTCATAACAAGGTTAATATTGTAATTTTACTCCTTAACATTGATCTAATTTCCAATATTTTGGAGTATGTAATGGTATCAAATATAACTGTAACTTCAGTTTTCCTGTTAGATATCAGTGAACAGAAGGAGTAGCAGATCAGCTAAACTCAGAGGAGGATCACACAGTGATGTATGTTGTAGGAAAGATAAACACCAGCTTCCCCAAACATGAACTAGTAGAAAATAACTGACTGACTGATGATTCTTAGTTTTTTTATTCTATCTACTTCTCTAATCAGTTACATTTGAAAAAGCTTGTAGGATTTGTAACATAATGTTCAGTCATTCTGTCAAAACAGTGACTGTTAAAACAACAGTGTTTATATAAAAATACAAGACAACATTCACTGTCTCCATGCATTTAGTTTTGTTTTTGTGTGTGTCTGACTGCTGATCAGTCATCATGTTAAATCACCCTGCTCTTCCTCCAACAAGGAGACTCATCAGTTCATTTATGTACTATATGTTTTAATTAGGAAAAACTTCCAACTATTTGGGGATTATGAAGACATTTTGTTACAGAATAGACTGAAAGGTATTTCTAAATCTAAATTTGTTCATGCAATAAGAGCCATAAACATACTGGTTGTTCACTTGTTAAAGACATATTTAATCTTTTTTCTAATTCAGATAGAAGTACTTCTGCTTTCTGTTCACAGTGACTGTGTTAACACTTCTTGTTTGGGATTAATGTTTTCTCACTTGCCTCTTGCCTTCTCAGAAAACTGCAACAACAGTTCAAAATCTACACTCACTGGCCATTTTATTAGGCAGACCAGTCCAGCTGTGCTCGATAGCACAAATTTCTAATCAGCTAATCACATGATAAATTACTCTGTAGTTTTTATTGTATGACTCTAATGATCATTAATATTAATTTGACTTCTGTTGAATTCCAACAAGACTAAATGATTTTAACTATCAGGCAGATCTTTGGAAGAATCTCCATCATCATCAGCTTAGACTCCAAAACAGATTAGAAACATGTGTAAATACATTTAGATCTTAAACTATCAACTATGTACAAACTTTAGTTTTTCCACAGCTGACTTGAGTTAAATCTTATATTTTGGTTTTTATGTTTACAGTTGGATTTGAACCCACTTAAGGTGATCCAGTTACCCACAGTTAAGACCAGTTAAAGTAAGGTAAGAACCTCTAGTGTCTTATTTAGATGTGTTGTTCTTAAGATTTTATGCCAAAATTTAACAAGGTGAGGTTTACTGGTTGTGAAAGTGTAGTTAAGACACCAACAGATGTCACATGACTTTTCAGTAAAACATCAATTCACATTTTAAACTTATTTTCATCACACTGTTCTTCCAGCATTGTTTACTTTTGCTGTGCTCTCAATTTTCCAGTATAAACTGTATAAAAGAGAACACGTCTGTAATGATGAGATGAATAGGTCAATAAACACAACCAAAAAAAGGAAAAAAAAATCTTTCAAGAAATCAGTTCATTAAAGAGGCCATTTCACCTCAGAAAAACAGTTTTTAATGGAATGGCCTCTTTAACAATGTTGTAAAATAGCGATATGAAGATCTAACCACCTTCTTCACTAAGTCCTGTGGGAGTTTCCTAAACCATCAACTCAAGAGAAAACAAAAATCATTGAGATGATTTAAACGGGTATCCAGATTGCCCAAATGGTAGATTTAAGTCAGCTGTTATAAATTTAACAATGTATAAAGTTAATTTTGCCACCAAACGTAATGAGTATTATAATTATAGTTTAATAAAGTTAATTAATCCAAGTTACTGTCTTCAATACTTTATTTTCTCTTTTTCTATATTAGAAAGAAGGAGGAAGAAAAAATTTGATCTCATTTTTGTCAAACAGAGATGTAAAGACTTACCTGAAATGCAGTCTGTTTTATTTTTAAAACAGACCCTCATAAGATCCTCTCTCCTCCCCACACCTCCTCCTGCACGCCTTATCCAATAGAGTAAAAAAAAAGCAATAAAATCCTCCATGGTGTGTCTTCTAGTCCAAAAAGTGACCCGAAGCTCCTCTACTCCACCAACATGTCGCTCCATGTTAGCTTAGCAGCTAATGAAAAACGATTCCACTCAGAACTTGCTCGTCACATGGGAAACCACAGAGGAATCACCTATGGTAAGCAAATAAGGTAAATAATCACCACATACAGTGGGGCAAAAAAGTATTTAGTCAGCCACCAATTGTGTAAGTTCTCCCACTTAAAAAGATCAGAGAGGCCTGTAATTTTCATCATAGGTATACCTCAACTATGAGAGACAAAATGAGGAAAAAAAATCCAGAAAATCACATTGTCTGATTTTTAAAGAATTTATTTGCAAATTATGGTGGAAAATAAGTATTTGGTCACCTACAAACAAGTACGATTTCTGGCTTTCACAGACCTGTAACTTCTTTAAGAGGCTCCTCGGTCCTCCACTCGTTACCTGTATTAATGGCACCTGTGTGAACTCGTTATCAGTATAAAAGACACCTGTCCACAACCTCAAACAGTCACGCTCCAAACTCCACTATGGCCAAGACCAAAGAGCTGTCAAAGGACACCAGAAACAAAATTGTAGACCTTCACCAGGCTGGGAAGACTGAATCTGCAATAGGTAAGCAGCTTGGTGTGAAGAAATCAACTGTGGGAGCAATTATTAGAAAATGGAAGACATACAAGACCACTGATAATCTCCCTCGATCTGGGGCTCCACGCAAGATCTCACCCCGTGGGGTCAAAATGATCACAAGAACGGTGAGCAAAAATCCCAGAACCACACGGAGGGACCTAGTGAATGACCTGCAGAGAGCTGGGACCAAAGTAACAAAGGCTACCATCAGTAACACACTACGCCGCCAGGGACTCAAATCCTGCAGTGCCAGACGTGTCCCCCTGCTGAAGCCAGGACACGTCCAGGCCCATCTGCGGTTTGCTAGAGAGCATTTGGATGATCCAGAAGAGGATTGGGAGAACATCATATGGTCAGATGAAACCAAAATAGAACTTTTTGGTAGAAACTCAACTTGTTGTGTTTGGAAGGGAAAGAATGCTGAGTTGGATCCAAAGAACACCATACCTACTGTAAAGCATGGGGGTGGAAACATCATGCTTTGGGGCTGTTTTTCTGCAAGGGGACCAGGACGACTGATCCGTGTAAAGGAAAGAATGAATGGGGCCATGTATCGTAAGATTTTGAGTGAAAACCTCCTTCCATCAGCAAGGGCATTGAAAATGAGACGTGGCTGGGTCTCTCAGCATGACAATGATCCCAAACACACCGCCCGGGCAACGTAGGAGTGGCTTCGTAAGAAGCATTTCAAGGTCCTGGAGTGGCCTAGCCAGTCTCCAGATCTCAACCCCATAGAAAATCTCTGGAGGGAGTTGAAAGTCCGTGTTGCCCAGCGTCAGCCCCAAAACATCACTGCTCTAGAGGAGATCTGCATGGAGGAATGGGCCAAAATACCAGCAACAGTGTGTGAAAACCTTGTGAAGACTTACAGAAAACGTTTGACCTCTGTCATTGCCAACAAAGGCTATATAACAAAGTATTGAGATTAACTTTTGTTATTGACCAAATACTTATTTTCCACCATAATTTGCAAATAAATTCTTTAAAAATCAGACAATGTGATTTTCTGGATTTTTTTTCCTCATTTTGTCTCTCATAGTTGAGGTATACCTATGATGAAAATTACAGGCCTCTCTGATCTTTTTAAGTGGGAGAACTTACACAATTGGTGGCTGACTAAATACTTTTTTGCCCCACTGTATCCCCGGTGCTTCCAGCTTCTTGACCTGCAGACTCCACAGCACCAGCCTCGCTGTGCTGCAGTATTTACGATATTAGGCAACCCAAAATGGTTCCTGCTGCTCTGCCAGCTACTGGCTGGTAGACGTCAACGTCGTGCCCGCTAAATATACATTTTTTATATAATATTTTACTTCAAATATAATTTTTCAAGGAAATGCTGTATTTACAGCGCAGGGTGAACCATGACTCCACCAGACAAGAGCAGCAATGACCACCAGAGCAGCCGCCCCACAACCACAGTGCAGTGAACTCCAGGGGGCCGTATAGTGACGAGCCCATAGGCCCCGCCGGCAACCAGCCACACCCAGGAGGACCGAGACACAGATCAGGAGATCCCAGGGCTCCCACCCCCCAACAGGGACCCAACCCATCCAGGAGGGACCAGGCCACTTCAAGCAGCCAAGCCAAGCCCCGAACCCCAAGGGCCACCAACGTGCCATCAAGGTGGGGAGCCACCCAGAAGGGACAGCCCAGCAAGGATGGAGAGGCTGCCTCCCTGTAGAGAAGCCAAGGGGGCCACAAGAGAGAGGAGCCTGAAGCCCAACCTGACAGACAGACAAGAACACACATTCATACACAGACACACATTCCCACCCTCATGCACACTCACATACTCTCACACCCACGCAGACAAAAACAAAAACAGGAATAGACAATGGACACTTACATCTGCTCCCCATACACACTCTATACTCCCAGATCTAGGCACCATCACCCAAGAAAGGCAACCAGTCCCAGAACCAGGAGTTTCCCCTTCTGCCTTGAGGCGTAGCCATGGGGGGCACCCGAAGCCCCCCAGTCACTGAGCAGCCCCCCCACACCACGGACAAAAAGCAGCCAACGGGGGTGTCGAGAAGACCCCACACCTCACTCCTTCCGCTCAAATGTCCTGATGGTGCATGATGTACTAAAATGCAATAATTTAATTATTTGAATGTGTTTACTTGTCACAATGTCATGTCTACTTCCACCAGATTCACACTCATACTTCATTCACTCATCAGGTCTCATGTCATTACCTTGGGCCAGGTAATCAGCCTTCCTGTTGCTCACCTGCCCCTGGATGCATTTATACTCTTACTCTGTGTAATGTAGCAAATCCTCACTTTGTTGAAAAAAAAGTGAAGTCTGTCACGTTATCTTCATTAATACATCATTGTGGATTTTCCTCTGACCTGTCTGGCTGCAGTTGGGTCCTACTTCACAGCCAGGCCCATGAAATTTCATATTTCATCACATTAATAATGTTTTAAAAGTACAGACAGAACACATCAAGAATAACAGTTAATGCTGACGTGTTTAATACTTTACATAAAGAGCTGTACATTATCTATCTTAGAGATGATATGTGAGTTTTTCTTTATTCAAATCAGAACAATGAGCTCAATCTCTGATAGTTATGAAGCTGCTTTATTATCTGCGTTTAGAAGGATAAACTGCCACTTCCTTATTATCTTTGTAATATGTGTAATTACATATTCAAGTTGAGCTGCAATGCCAGAGAGATACTACTATCTTGATAGAGTTTATTTAACTTCTGTATAGATGAATGTTGTAATTTCATAATTTCAAGTTGAACCTCCCTCCAATTTCTTAGACAAAATCAGGTGTCAGGTGTAGCTATTTCTCATAGTCTATATAAAAACAAACAGATTTATTGTATGTCATGAATTTAAAACATAAAACGCTTAAGTTCAATGATTTATTTATCCTAATTTATTTAAAACCACAATCTTAGCAAGAGAAAAGTGTGGGATAATGTACAAGGGTGAAATAAAAACCTCCACAGGTGTTATTTTGAGAGTTCTATATGGTTCACAGGAGTTTTGGTGAAAAAATACATTTCTGTGAATAGACTGAAAAAAACAAGTCATGAATTGATGCGTCCAGTTAATCTTGATTCATTGATATTTTTAGACACTACGATTCCTCCTCGGTCATTCTCATTAAGTCATGAATGTATTTTATTTAAAAAGTTTTAAACATGTGTGCACTCAGTTGCTGTTTAGAATTGAAGATAAGTCCCTGCCCCACCCTTGATACAAGTGTCTCTTCATTAACTTGTATATTTTGCATATCTCCTGTGGGACTTTTTTAACTGACATCTGTTCAGTTAACTGTTTATCTTCAAACTGAATAGATATGCAGGTAAATTTTTACCCACCTGTGCCCTATATAATGAAATAATTTCAGTTCGACATCAGCTTCAAACATTTTTTTGTCACTGAAGATCTTTACCAACCGGTGTTTCACTCAGCCTAGTCCTCTCAGGACCTCTGATCATCAACCAAATTCAACATATTCTTTTTTCAACTGAGTAAAAGTTACGGGTAAGTAACAAATTAAAATTGATTATTTGTCAAACTATATTGAATTCGCCTCAAACTAGACCAGTTTTATTTTTCTTTATTTGAGCTTTTGTTACACATAACCTGGAAAAACATGGACATGCTGTTGCCTAAATTATTGATATCAAAACAAGAAATGCTGCACGTCAGCCAAACAAACACTAAGTCTTTGAAAATTTGGGAAAATACTAAACCTAAGATACCTCTCATTTTTAGCCAGAACATTTTAATATGTTTTGTTTTTTTTTTTCTTCTTTTTTTTTTGGCAGATAATCATGAAGACCCAACTTGGCTTTTTGCTGCTGGTTCTTCTTTCAGCTGCAGAGCTCTCTGAAGCTGTAAAGTTACATGTTGTTGACAAGATGGAGCCAAAAGACTGTGATGGAATGATGGAACTCAATGTCAATGACAAAAAATGTGAATACTCAGAAACCTTCATTGTAAGTCCAATGAAAGCTGTTCATGATGTCTGTAAAGGCAAAACGGGGAAGATGGATAAACCAAGTGGCCAAACCTTTAAAGTAGTTGACTGTACCCATGATGGAAAAAGTGTCTATCCTGAGTGTAAATATAAAGGTTTTGCTCACACAAAGACAAAACTTTACCTAAAATGTAACGATAATATAGCTGTGGACTTTGCAGGAGCAGAAAGAAATTAGGCAGCTACTCTGAACTGATGATTTTTTTCATGGTTACATCTTCATGTTTTACGCTAACCAGTATGTCTTTACTCACAAACTGTAAGACAAAATCTTAAATAAATTCATCATAACATGCATACTGTCTCTGAAACTTTGTTTCACTGAAAATATGTCTTTGTCAAAATTGTCACAGTTGTTATGATGTTTCTGCTATTAGTTCAAACACAGGAGGGAAAATCAAAACAAGATCCAATAAATCATTGTATTTTATTAGTGGATTCACGAGGAAACCACTATAATTAAAATGCATTAGGACTGTGAAATATAGATATGCTGAATTTGCATATCTTGTTGAACTTGCAAATTTCTCACTGTGATCTTTCATTAATGTGCAGCTATTTATATGAGTGCATGGATAGTTTCTTTTTAGATTCAACTTTGTGATAGTCCAGGATCAGGAGTAGTTCATCAAGAAGTCCACTGATGCTGAGTCCACAGGAAAAAAATCAAGAGTTGAAAGATTTTTTGCTCAACATGATGATCAAACAAAATTCGTTCGTCCCTCCGTCCGTCTTCTTCCACTTATCCGGGGTCGGGTCGCGGGGGCAGCTGTCTAAGCAGGGCAGCCCAGACTTCCCTCTCCCCGGCCACAACTGCCAGCTCATCCGGGGGGATCCCAAGGCGTTCCCAGGCCAGCCGGGAGACGTAGTCCCTCCAGCGTGTCCTGGGTCTTCCCTGGGGCCTCCGTCCCGTGGAAACAAAAACAAACAAAATTGATCAGATTTTATTTTTTACCACTTTTTGAAACCACGATTGCAAAGAGCAAATATATAACAAATTTGCTGCCCAATAGATTTTAAATAGATTCATTTTAGGTTGTAAGTGTTATATTTGTCTCTGTATTTTCTTCCTTCTCAGCAAGTGGCTCCATCTGACAGCCTGAAGTGTCACAGTTGTTTAGTTGCTTTTTTGTTGACCTCCAACGTCTGAATGTAAGAACCTACAAAAAAAATCCTACATGTTCTTAACAGCACTTTAACACCCAACTATGTAGCTTTATTTCACTATGATAGAGAATGATCTCACCATCTCCACCAGAGTCAGCAGGCTGGACAGAGATGTTAAAAAGAGCATGATGCTCATGAAGACAGATTTCTCTGTTGACTGCAAGACGTAACATTCGACAAGGTGGGGACACGGATAGACCGACGCTGAGTAGCTGCTATAGATGAGGAAATTAAAACTCAAAGTTTGTCCTGCTGCAAATCCCACCTGAAGGCACAAAGAAACAGACAATAAACATGAAGTTTTTTTATCAGGGTGGCAGTTAACTGATGTTATTAAAGCAACTTTCTCAGCAGCACTAATAATAAAACTAAATAACTCACTCGAAAATAAACTTCTGCCTAAATGGCTTTCACATGGCATTCATCCAGAGGACCTTATAATCCCATGAGTCATTGCTTTACTTTTACAATGTTGTCTCATGAGGGTTTTAAAATAGTATTTTTTGTTTTTACTGCTTTCAGTGGCTAGCTGTGATGCTTGCTAATACATAAACAAGAACCATAACAGGAGTTTCTCTATCTGCTGTTATTTTTCTTTATATACGCGTCCTTCATAATGTTAGAACTAACACTACTTTGTTAGCTTCTATGTTAACATTTTGCTGATGCTCATGCAGTTACTGTTGAGTTAAGGTTCAGGGGACTGCTTTTACTTCACCATCTTTATGATCTGCATCAGCAGTCAATAAACTAGCTGTTTTAAGGCAGAAATACTTATAAGTTTCCATTAGTTACAGCTGGTTAGTTAGTTAAATTCAGAGTATTTAAATAGTGCTAGAAATTATGTTGGGAATTAGTGCATAACTTACAGTTTTGTGATATTAAATACAATTAGTCTGTTGTGTTGAAAATCAAACTTATGGCGGATGAAGCTTTCATGACTAGAATTACATGTATAATTCAAATGAGGGTAATAATTTTAATGACCTCCAGCAGAAACGTAACTGACAAGATTCCCAAATAGACTCCCAGGACTCTGCTTTTAGCCACAACTTCTGCTCCATTCTGACAGAAAAATATAGGACACACAAAAATGTCTTTATCAGTGTTAAATCACATAAAACACAAACAAAGCAGGTCCAGAAAAAGAACATTTTCACATTGCCCCACAGGAAGACAAATATGTGTTAACAATACACCTGTCTCAGATCTGAAAAAGTAAAAGTGATCTTTTATTGGTTAATTGTTTCATAACATGCTTTGATTTTATTTTTAGGCTCCTGCTTTCTACCTTTTTTGCCATGATGATGAGATGGATCATGTAGGAAATGAAAATCAGACCAGGAGTCAAAACTGAAGCCATCTGGAGCAGAAAGAAAAAATAAATTATCACCAAATGAGAACAACATCATCAATTGTACAAATAATTTTGTATTTGTGTTCACCTGCAGTGTCCAGTATTGATCCAAAGAGAAGGGGAAGAGATGGTTGTAGGCAGCTTGGCTGCAGCCAGGCTGAGAAGTTTGACAATAAAAGTGTCTCAAGTCACTTTCCCAAACTGGTTTTACTGCTGCTCCAATAATGAGGAGTTGGATCAGCATCAGCACAGGAAGGAAAGTTTTACCTGGGACATAACACATTTAGTTTTTAGCTGGCTTTGAGATAACTCTTCATGTGTCTCATGTTTTCTATCAGTACCCAAGATTCCAGCGCAGGAGTGCCACAGTGCCAGCAGCTGCCTCAGGAAGCACTGATTCAACCCCCCCTTCAGCTCTGACCGCACAGCCGCCGCAGCGTCCGACTGCTTCTTCCTGATTCTAAGCACACAAATAACCTCCACCAGATTCAGCAGAATGGAGATGCAAGAGGCTACAAACATGACAACCAGGTACGCTGTCTTCTCCGTTGCATTGGGTATGATACAGTCTATTGTGTAAGCACAAGGAATCTCTGAACATGAATACACAGTGGGAATCATGAAATAGTTGAGTCCATAGTGAACCACTCCAAATCCAATCTGTAAAAGAAGGAACTCATTAGTATATTATGTAAACAATACTGTCACTAGTAATGTCATGATTTCTCACCTCCATCAGTATGACAGCAGTCACACAGGCCAGGTACATCCCCGAAGTGTGAGCCTTGATCTCACCTCCACTAGTCTTCACCATCAGAAAAACACAGCACAGCTGTTTGAAACTAAAAAGGATTTACTTCCTTCTTTTAGTTTTTTTTGGATTTTACCTGGTGTTCCTGGTTGGTGATATGGATCAGGTACAGGAGAAAGACCAGACCAGGAGCCAAAACCAGAAGCAGCTGCAGTAAAGTTGAGGCTGCTGTTAGAATTTGAACACAGTGTGTGGAGAAAATACAGAAAAAGTAAAACAGCCTAGAAAAGTACCCATACAACACAAACCTTGACACGTCCACATGGTTCAAAGTCGGACACATTAATCCCTTCAGGTGTTTCACACCAGATGATTCATTACAACTGCGATTGTGATAAATTTGGAAAACTCTCCTTCACTGTGAGGCAGTCATGATGTTCATGTGCTGATATTCACCTAAACTAAATCTCTCCTGCTCCTGAGGAGTTATTATTTCTATCTTGTCGCGGGGTTGTCGTTCAGCATGAAGGAGAGTTTAGCTACAGGAACTAAAGTAAAAGATTTTCATTAACACAGAAAGGTTTATAAAACATAACCACCTGTAGTGTCCACAGGTGAACAGGTGACACAGTGTTTGCCTTATCGTAGCAGACAACAGAACAGCCATGATGTTGTGTATTACAGACGAAATCTGTCTCCTGGTCCCGCCAGGCTGTTTGTGCTGCAGCTCCTAATATCACCAGTCTGATGAGCAGGAACACGGGCAGCACCGATCGACCTGCAGGGAAAACATTCCCATCATTTCTCATCCAAATAAATAATCTACCGAGCTGAGTGAGAGGAAGTTACCAATAAACGTTGACTGTGACTGCCATTTAAACAGCAAGCTGCTCAGGAAACCCAGTTTCTCACTTTTCATTATTTCTGTTCTGAAAAAGCAACAACAAGGAGTTGTTGTCATGTTTAGTCCACCAATCACAGCATCTTATTAAAACAAGTTCACAAGTGATAAGAGACTGTAGGAATGTAGGAGAATCTACACAAACTGCTTCCTTCTTTACTGTCCTCCAGATGTTTCCTGTGTTTATCTTTACTGACACATGGAATTTGATGATTTATGTGAATGAGCTTTCATACAGCTCCAAAACAATCTGCTCATATGATTATCACCAAACAGTTCAAACATCCAAAGACAGAAATAAATAACCAAAAAACAACTGCTTGTTTGAGTTCAGCCTAAAAAAAGGACTTTATGTAACTTTTTCTCTTTTAATCTAGTTTTTGTACAGATTACATTTTAAAACTTAGCAGGCAGTGGTGAGACTAACTGTTTTAATCATCTATAAGCACATAAATACTTACAGAAGTCCATCTGCAAAATACAATTATTTGCTGCTTACCCAGTTTTTGTCTGGTCAGGATAAATCTTAGTCTGTGTTGCAACTCTACAAACAACTGCAGCTTTAAAAAGTTTGGGATGGATTTCAGCTTGAACTTTACTGGAAGTTCCTCCCTCTGATGGAATCTGCAGCCTGAAACGTCCTTCCATATGATCACAGGAGTTTGATTTCTTAGAGGGGAGAGAGTTTCCCTCTGCTTTAGTTAAAACCCTATTGTTGTTCAAGAAGAATGTTAAAACAGCTAAAATAAATAATCCAATTAATTTGTGCGTATTTTAGTTGTAAACATTTAGATAACAGAGTTAAACGTTTAGAATATGTCTTCATATTGTGTTTGTCCTGCTGGTTCAGTGTGTTTCACTCATTCTCAGATGTTTTTATGTCAAAGGTTCGATATCATAGTGTGTTCAAAAGCTTTTCTTAGTATGAGGTGCTCAGGGTTTCAGTCCACGTGTGACTCTGAGGAATTCAGTGATAAATATGAGACTTTAATGAGAAGTTAGTAAGTCTGATCATGTTTTTATAAAAGCTTCAATCAATCGATAATCAAAGAGCTTTAAAACATCATGATCTTGAGTTCGATGGACAAGCAGTGCCTTTAAAAGTATGAAACCGTCTGTTCAAAGCTTGTTTTCTAGATGGACTAAATGAGATCAGTCTGATAGTTTGGCTCAGACCTGGAACCAGAAAAGTCTAGAACCACTGAGTCAGTTTGTTAAAGGTTCAGATTTCTTCTGTTTAACAGGATCGTGTTTGTTGTAAGAAGCAGCTGACTGAAGAACCAGAACTCTTTTAAGGGGTTAGATTATTGTCAAACAGATGTTTATTGTTAATCCACATGTCGAGAATCTGTTCTGTATGATATATAAATTCAAAAGTTACAACTTAAAGAATTCACAAAGTCCAGATTTACAGCTGTGGTTTGAAAACAACAAGCAGTGTGAGACTGTGGAGATGAATCTGTCCTTTGAAAATACAAACTGAAAACTGTGACGCTCACAGGATTTTTAATGGAGCCAGTTGATATCAGTCTAATAAACTTCATAACATCTGGATGACCAACAAACAGTCATGATTAATGTTGTTGTAGAAGTAAACAAACTGTTTTAATAGTGATTTATACAAACTGTTAAACATCAGCTGATTTTATTTGGTTGTTTGTTCCCCCACCTCTCAGGGAGAGGACACGTCCTGTCCCACCACTGCAGGACTGTCTCTGCTGATCCAGGTACTGGCAGCAGGCAGGACTTCGACCATTTGCAGCACTACTGTATTTTTTGTGTTTTTTAATAAAATATTTGTTTCATATTTAATGACGTGTAAAGTCTGAGTTTATTAATTTGAGATTATCCAACAGTCTGAGCTATTTAACAGAACAGTTAAATACAGACCGGAGGATTTTGTTTTTGTTTGTGTTTCAATCACATCATCAGAAAAATGCCAGACAATCTGGGTCCTGACTGGAAGACTCAGACAACAGGTGGTCCTTTATTTGCAGCTTTTGGGTCAGCTTTTGGAGGAAACAAGCCTGAACTTTAGAACCAAGTGGTTCATCAAAAAGAAAATAAAGATTAATTTTAAAACCAAAACACAGAAAGAACATGTGATAAACTGGATTAAGACCATGAATAAATATATAAATAAAGTTTGAGCGAAATAAAATTGGGAAAATCAGGTTCGGTGCATTTTAATTAGTGATCTGATGTAGTTACTGCTTTTGGCCACAAGAAGGTGGAAAACGACACGAACAGTGTTCATCTAAAGAGCCGCGCGGCTCTTCTCTCAGACGTCCTGCAGGACTCCTGCTGTCTGTGAGGATCAGATCCACCTGAGAACTGCAGCGTTTGAGAACTCTCCCCACAGAGCTTCAGATTTTACTGTGAAACTCTTGTTAACAGCAGGCTTTATGTCTGCAGTCACTCCAGGTGAGCAGCAGGCGTCTCTGCAGGTGCCGTCATGAAGGACACTGAGGGTGGAGAATCTCTTTGGAGGAAAGAAAATAACAGGAAACAAAAAGGTAAAACTGAATGAACACTCGTTTGGATGGTTGTTGTCAGATCAGCAGCTGGTTTTCTGGATTATGTTAGAAGTTTCTGCGTTTACCTTGTAGGACCATCTTGCTGCGGGGGGTGGAGTTTGTGATCTCCACGAAGGAGGCGGGGCGTGGCAGATTAATTCGCCCTCATTTATTAACCATCCACAGGATTTCTTCTCTCACGCGTGTTCAACGCGCGTCTTCATCAGTGATTGAAGAGGCGGATACCAGTGGAAGCCCTGACCCTCACGTGATTGGTCATCTCCAATCAATCAATCACGCCCACATAGACATGTGTAATGTCTATGGATATTCACTCCAGAACCGGAAATTGAACTCAGGATCTAAAGGTGAAACAAAAAATGTCAGACAGCAGCAGTCACCTAAAAACGAATTCATTAAATATTTTTCTTAAAAAGTGAGGCACTCCCTTCAGTCGGTGTGATTTATTTGACCTTTTTTCATCATGTACAAAAGTAACAGAACATTTGGATGGCCGTGTTCATGACCAAGAACAGGAAAAACACAATAAGAAGTACAAGCATGAAAAATATAAGATCTGACAAACAGACTATAATACAGGGACATTTTCTGAAATTTCCCTCGTTTTTCAATTATCTCCAGAGTGTTTGTTATAAGATCAAGAAGAAGATAAAATTGCAGTTCATTTCTGAAAGGGAAGAAACTGACCAATCAGAGGACACAGCACATCAGCCACAGGCCCCGCCTCTTTAGTGTCAAACCTAAAGTCGAGCAGGTGGAGCGCGCGCTCATTATTGCGGTGTGCTCGTTGGTCCACATGTGCGCGCACGGTAGATTCGTGCGTGCTCGCAGACTGTTCGTTGTCAGTACAGAAATGCCCTACAACTTCCTCGCGAGTATCACCTTTACGCGCTCCGAATTCACCGCACGCGCCCAGAATACACGTTTGACGTCACCTCCGATAACAAAGTATCAGCAGCCTGTCACGCCCCGCCTCCTTCGTGGGAACACAAGCTCCACCCCCTGCAGCAAGATGGTCCAACCAGCACGAAGGTAAACACAGAAACTCCTAACAGAATCCAGAAAACCAGCTGCTGAGGATCCAAACTAGTGTTTAGCAGGTTTAACCTTTTTGTGTCCTTTCAGTTTGTTGATGCTCCAAAGAATCTGTCCACTCTCTGTGTCCTTCATGACAACAGCACCTGGAGACACGCCTGCTCCTCACCTGGAGACACTGCAGACCTTCAGCCTGCTGTTAACAGGAGAGTTATACAGTAGAACCTGCAGCTCTGTGGTAAAGTTCTCAGACTCTGCAGTTCTCAGGTGGATCTGATTCTCACAGCCAGCAAGACGTCTGTCAGAAGAGCCACCCGGCTCTTTAGATGAACAACTCAAGTCCACAGTCTGAGGCAGGAAGCTGAAGAACTTCATCTGCATTTATCTTCATGTGATGTTGAAGCACTTCTGATCTCAGACTGTCCAACAATGAGACCTGGGTCAGAAGAGGTTGTTCACTGGTTGGAGATCAGTTCAAACAGCGTGAGTCTCGTCCAAACTTGTCAGCAGTTTGACGTCTCTCCTGAGACTCAGGAGAGTCAGATGATTAGACCTGACTGTGTCCTGCCTCCCTGCTGAGTCTCATCACTCTGCTGGTCATGATGCTCCTCTCACAGTCAGGTGAGAGTCTCATCTGAACTTGACCAACAAAACTAAAGCAGGAGCTTTTAAAACATGATAGTTTTTATATGTGAACTCTTCAGAGTGAGTGAAGAGAATCTGCTGCAGCTTCTGGTCCTCATCCATGAAATCCAGGACAAGAACTTGTCCTTGGAGATCTGCTGTCTGCACTGGGAGCTTCTTCACTACCTGCTGCAGCAGATGTTGGCTCAGACTGTGAACCTGAGAAAGAACCTCGTCTTGCAGGACTGAACATCTGCTGCCCTTTCTGGACAGGATTGTATTAACAAGGTGGCCATTTTACACATTTATCCTTTTTTCAGATATCATTTTTTTGTATATTGTGACTCGTCTTTATTTACAGGAACTCGGAAAGGCAAGTCAAGTCTGACCAAATGTCTGTTTATTTGATGTTATGACTTATCAGCAGATGGAAAATGATTTTTGGGAGACATAAGCTTTCTAAAAACTTTTTTTCTCATTTCTTAAATTTAGTTTAACTAATACTGTTAAAAAGTATTGACTTGATGAATTGTTGATGTATTTACTTACTTTTTGAATTTCAATCAGCTCTAAAAGACAAGCGATTAGTTGTAATGTGTATAGAGACCACCAGAGGGCGACATTTAATTTTCCCTTTAAGCTCTTTATGTCAACAGGTGGCGCTCTTGTGTTTTTCATCTGCTAACAAACCATAAAGCCGAGACACAGAAGAACATCTTGATTTAAACTTTCCTTCATTGCTTCTGTTTTTATCAGCTGCTTCTAAAATATGTTGTTGTAAATGTGTTTTCAGATTCATTCTCGGCTTTGTGAAGACGTCCGCAAAAGAAATCCACAGATCTCACAACGGTCACATGATACCCGGTTTACTGAGGTCACTGGATCATGTGATCAGCCTGAGCTGCAGAGAGCTGGACTCTGAGGACTGTGCTGCTCTGTTCTTCATCCTCAAACACAGTCATACAGTTTAACTGAAGCTGCTGTGGAGCTCCGTCCCATTAGAGGGAACACAGTCTGTCATTTGCACTCTGATCTCAGGTCAGATCTCAGTGCCATTCACAGGAAACGGTTCTCAGCTGTTGATCACTGGAATCAGCTGTTGAGCACTACTGCACTGCCTCAGATGACCAGCAGGAGGCAGCATCAGGTCTGCTGAGGACTGCAGCACAGCTTGGATCTGTCCTGCTCCTCCTGTGTGGAGCTTCCAGAGGAGGATCAGGTGGAACTGGTGGTCTGACTGCTTCAGACTGCAGGACCACCTCTTCCATCTTGACCTAAGTCCGGAGGAGGATGCAGGAGCAGAGAGAAATTTGTTTACATTCATGCTGAGTGAGTAAGTCTGTCATTCCTGCGACATGGTGAGACGAGCGGCGTCCCTGTGTGGATCCATTGGTGTAGAACTGGATCTGAGTCATAATCAGATCTCTGATGTTTCCACTGATGAGTTACTCCAGCTGGTCTCCATCTGTGGAGAATCTGAGGAATCATGGGTAATCTCACATGAGTGGAAGTGACTGAGTAACATCTGCTCTTCTTCAGACTCTTTAGCAACAACTTCTTCGCCACGTGGCTTTAACACGTGCCTTGCTGCTCTCTACAGATGGAACTGGTCACGAAAATGTTGACCTTACGCCAACATCACAAATACATGAGTTCTTCTGTGAATACACTGAGCAAAAAGTTTAAAATTTACATGTTATAATTAAACTGATAACTGCTCCTGACGACAGCTGCAATAAAAGTTACAATGTTTATTCCATATGATTACGGGACTTCAGTTTGATCTGGTTGTTGGAGTTTTTCTTGATCTTAGACAGTTAAAAGATTGATACAGAGTGAAAACTATAAAACATTCAGGATGCAGCAGAAATGTAAAGAAATGCGGTGGCGGCATTGCAGAGGCACCGACTGAGAAGAAGATCGCACAGTGACTAAAAGTTGGAAAGAAATCAGCTAAAGTTTCAAATGTGATCAAAGAACTCAAGAGAGTTCAACAGAATCCTGTTGTCTGAAATCCTGAGAACTGCTCAGGGCATTATGAGTTCATCTTTATATTTCAAGAGTTTGTAGCACAAACACGTCAGTAAAGAATGAAAAGCCCAAAAAAAGCATTAAGAATTTGTCTCAGTAAGTAGCTCAAACTGTCTGGTGTCGGCTCAGAGGTCTGAGGTATTTTAGTTAAAGCTGGGTGGAAAGTTGAGACTTGAAATCGCTTTCAGAAGGTAGTTCCACTTAAACTTGTATGATGGATGAACTCTTCCATGTAGAAGTGGCTTTGATGGTTCAACAGAACCCTTCAAATCAGAAGTATATGAGATCAAATCCAGGGAATTACTTAGAACTGGATTTATGCTTGTTTAATGTTTTAAAGCACAGATATTTCATCAAAGATTGAAATGTGTTAAAAAACACTTTGTCTTGCGTTCCAGTAAATAGCTCAAACTTTCAGAAAACTACACAAATCTTGGAGGTTGTGGGATCAAAGCTGGCCAGTGTATTTAAACATAAACTAAAATTTAGAACTTTTTCATTTAAATATTAAAGTGAAAACATTTGAAACCACTTTAAGCTTGCGTGAGCAAATAGCTCAGTGGGTTAAACGGACTCCTGCTGGTTGAAGATACTGTCATCAAATCCTGGAAGATCCTCCTGGTTCTATTTGATATCTCAGACTATTTTAAGGGTCAAAAACCCAAAATAAACAATAAGTAGAAGTTCCAAACAAGTCTCTTACCTCAAGTCACAGCTTAGTTTGATAGAGAGAAGAAGTTGTGTGCTGGAGGTTGTGTGTTCAAATCTCAGTTTAACCTCTTTATGAGTCGTTAAAGACTTTATTTATGGGTACAGATTGAAAACAAAAAGATAAATGCGCCCGGAGAAAAGTCTAAGTATGAAGCAGAGCTGATGGCCTGGTGGAGCAGTCTGTGACCAGATAAATGAACACTACAGTGATGGAGGTCCAGGGTTCGAATCCCATGTCAAGAAGTGGAGCAACAGCATGAACATCAAATCAACATGAAATGTGAAATGCAAAATAAATGTGATACATGAGTCTGTGGGTCTGTCTGTCTGTGTGGGTGGGGCTAGATGAGTGGGAGTGGCTAGATAGGTAGGAATGGTAGAAAGAAGAAGGTGGATAGAGAGGGAGAGAGGGGGAGGAGGAGCAAGGAGCCGGAGGAGGAGCCTCTTATTCACTTAGTTTTCATAGGCTAAGTGTTTGGTGGGACTGTTGTGTTTACTTTGACTTCAACAAAAAAAAAGCCTTTAAACCGGTGAAACTGTGTAAAGATCCATTAAAAGGAAAAGATTTAGACTTGAATCAAACTGCTGCTTTGATCCTGCAGCTTCTGGGTGAGTTAGATCACATGGTTTAACACAATAACAGCAGATAACACAAACCAAAAAATCCAGAACACCTGTTAGCATTAGCATGTTTACCAAACACACAGTTAGCACATTAGCATGTGGAAGAGAACATGCCAAGTTGGTCAGAAATGCTTCAACAACTCGTTTCAGGAACGTCTTTAAGAACCAAAACAACTTCTTCAAGCACATCTGACCATCAAGCATGTTCTCCTTCACATACTAACAATAACATCTTCACACAATCAGACTAAATATCAAGATTAAACCAACGGTTGATCTGGATTTTCAGGATTTGTGTTTAAATGCTGTGATCGTGTTCAAACCTCGTGTAGCTCATCCAGAAGCTGCAGAAACAAAACCACCAGCCACGAGCTGAAACACAAGCAGAAACTTCACTTTCAAGTCCAAACTTTTCCTCTTAATACACTTTTAAACATCTTCACAGATTTAAAGTCACTCACCAACCCAAATGTTTGTGCCACGTGCACCGCGATCCAAACAAATTAGTTAAACAGGAAGCCAGCCGCGTCAACTTCCGTTTATATAGGCTCGGGGCGGGGCTAATCCAGGAGACGCGCGTTTGCTGCTTTTTTACACATTGAAGATATGAGAAGTTGAAAACACCCACAAGTATCTCCCCCCTCTCTCCCTCCCTCCCTCTCTCACTCACACACTCACACACACCCTGCTTGTACTTTTAATAATTCGTGAGGGGGGCGGGGCTTCACTGAGCCACGAGCGGACAGTCCGCACTCTGAGCGCGCGCTCAATTTCTGAAGCTCTTTTCGCTTGACTTCAGAGTTTTATCACTGTGGAGGCGGGGCTTCATGTTCTGTGTCCTCTGATTTGTCCCTCTGGTGTGATGAGTTTTTCACCTTCATGTGGCCAAACACAGTAACTACATCAGATCAGTAATTAAAATGCACCAAACCTGATTTTCCCAATTTTATTTCGCTCAAACTTTATTTAAATATTTATTCATGGTCTAAATCCAGTTTATCACATGTTCTTTCTGTGTTTTGGTTTTAAAATGAATCTTTATTTTCCTCTTGATGAACCAGTTGGTTCTAAAGTTCAGGCTTGTTTCTTCTAAATAAGAGACCAAAAAGCTGTGACTAAAGGACCTCCTGGTGTCTGAGTCCTCCAGTCGGGACCCAGATTGTCTGGCATTTTTCTGATGATGTGATTGAAACACAGACAAAATCCTGTTTCTGTTTGTTTAACATCCCAGATAAACAGATGATGTTTGGGTGGATCAAATCAAACTCAAGAAGGAACTTTGAGACGTTCAGACAACCTGCTGAGAAACATCAAAGAAGCAGTTTGTCAGAACATCTCACAGAGTACCAGGGTTTGGGGTTCAGGGTTTGATTCCTGGAGGGGATCAGGTTTGAGTTTAAAACTATCAAACCGCTACAGCAGGGTTCCTCAGTCCTTAGAACCTCCTGCAGGTTCTAGATGTTTCCCTGCTTGAAGACTCTCGAGTCACATGACTGCAGTTCAACAGAAACCTGTTCATCAGCTGTCGACTGAAATCAGGTGCGTCAAGAGTAAAAAACCCTCAGAACACAAACTGTTCTCTTAAATAGCTCAAACTGTTGGATGATGGTTTAGTGTTTTGAGGCTGAGGGTTCAAAAACTCTAAAAGTGACAATTTTTTTAAATAAAAATTGAAATGTAACCAAACGTCTGTGAACAAACAGGTGAGTGTAAAACAGAATCCTGTTGTCTGAAGGAACTGAGCTCAAATCTCAGATTAATAAACTCAGACTTCACACGTCATGAAATATGAAACAAATATTTTATTAAAAAAGACAAACTGATCAGTTAAATAACTCAAACTGTTAGTTGAGGGTTCAAACCTGAAAGCAGAATTATATTTTTAAATCACTTTTAGAACTTATTTAGTTACAAATGGACATGAAAAGCTTCATGACAGATAAAGTTTTCCATAAATAAACAGGTCAGAGAGTTAAACAGACTCATGTTGTCTGGAGGAGATGAGATCAAATCCTGGAAGAAACTCTGGGTTGATTATCAAACTCAGACATTATAACTGCAGCAGATCAGGAAGCTGATAATATCAGCCATAGAGAATGTGGTAGTGCCAGTTATGTAGGCCCCATTATTTATGTCTGAGCTGAAATATTGCTATTAGTATTATGAATGAAACTTGTGTTTTTGTCACAATTAACTATTTTAGTCATATTTTATGCCATTGATCATCTTTTATACTAGAGTTGTTGCCATCTAGTGGCCAGAAGCGGCAACCACAGTTCTTATAAAGTTAAGAGAAATTACAACTCCTCAAGACTTCCTGTCGTTTGTTTCAAAATAAAACCCTCATCAAAGCTAACTCACTTTGGCATTTCAGTGAGCGAAATCAAAATGTTACTCTAAATAAATAAATAAATGACTGCCAAAGTTTCTTGGATCAAAAACATTATTTTAGCTAAACAATATGGTTAAAAGTGCATTGTAAATACTTCATACATAAGAAAACTTAACATGTTCTATAAAGGCATTTTTTTGGACCCTTGATGCCAAAAAAATGCTTTATTAAGGTGNTTTTTTTTTTTTTTTAGTTTCCACTTGAGTGAACATAAAGCTGTTTAAGAAACTCAGTCAGGTCTCATTCTTTTATTTCCACATTATCTGGGTCAAACAATGTGTGAATACACAGATAAAGCCCATAGAGTTTCAGTCAGTTTGATGCAAAAGATTTTCAGTGTTCACATCCTCCTAAAAGACAAAAAGCAAGTCCCAGATCTCGGGTTTCTTCTTACAAAAACATGTCAAAAATTTACAAAAACTATAAAAATTATGTGGTCTTGATCCGCGAACAACAATCAGTTTCCTGAAGCGCGGTAAAGTCCTGCTGTTTCTGACCGTAAGAGATCCGAGTCACTTGGAGAAAGTTCCTTTGATCAGATGGAGAAAAAGAAAAAAGAGATGGAAAATCATCAAGCGCTCTGATCATTTAAATCTAACTCATCTGTATGTTACAGTGTTTTTTTTTTTTTAACTGTAACATGTTAAAAGAAAAGGTTAGTGTGGTGTGGATGAAACATGCCTTCAGGAAGATGGTATCTGAAGTGCTAAATGAACCACCAAACTGCATTAAACAGGAGACATGCATCAAGGTTTATGTGCAAAGATAATGTCATACATGCGTCTCCTGCCTTTCTCAGTCCTCCTTCAAGTTGTCAATGAGTTCCTGCGTCTGTTGAGCCAGTCTCCTCTTCTCTGCCTGCTGCTTCTTCAGGGCCTCCTCTGCTTTCTTATTCTGGTAAATCTTCACCCCAGCAAAACCCAAACACAGTAGCAGGGTCTTCAGGGCCAGGATGTAAAACAGGAGGGGAACGTTGTCCAAAGCCTGGGAACAGATGACAACACATTTAAATACATCCCTGATGGGAAAAGTGCAGTTACTTTAACTGGATGTTAGAAGTTTCTGGTCTTTTCCTGTCAGCCACCAGAAGGCTCAGCTGTCCATCAGAGGTGGAAGTTAATTTGGTCACAGATGGGGGGGGGGGTTGCTGTATGTTAAAGACAGAAGCAGCTGCGCAGCATGTGTATCACCCTAACAGAATGTACATTGATGCCTAAATGCACAGAACCTGTTCCCAAAATGTGTAATTTACCAATTTCAGAGCGTTTTGAGTGAAATCAAACACGAAAATCAATTTATCTATTTATTACAGATCACTTTATAATTCGGGATGTTTACAATTAAACACGTGACTGTTATTGCTATAGATTCTCAACTTTTAAACCTATTTTGGTCGTTAGTTTCAAGCAATTTCAGATTTATTATTATCCTATTTCCAAATTTGCACAGCAGGTTACATATCAACTCTTCAACACAATAAACTAACCAAGTAAAAGTAAAGATTTACAGAAAACGTAGACAAAATTAAATCCAAACATAACTTGATTATTTATATTAGATTCAGACAGAAGAAGATTCAGAAGAATAGGAGATTCTATACACAGGTTGTGATCGTGACAATAAAGATACGGAAATCAAATCTTTTTAAAGAAAAGTACATCTCTATTAGCAATAATAAAGCTTTAAACTGATGACTGTAGCAAAACAATGGTCATTTTAATTACCTTCCAGTTGATCATCGTCGTTGGTGAAGTGTTGACGTTCTTGATCACGGTACAACCGAAAAACTTATAATGCTCGTTTAAGGAAGGCGGGACCTATGCTGCCCGGCCAATAGGAAAGTAGGATCAGCGATTGGCGATGCGTTCGTGAGACAGGGAAACAGAAACTTCTACTAGAAAGATATTTTTTAGTCATCAATTTTTCGTGCTAATCAAACTTTGTGGAGTTAAGATACTCAAATTTGCAGTGATATGTAATCTAGCAAATAACTGTTATGTCAAACTATTTAAAATGTCAATTAATCGTGAAATGTTTGACTTTTCAAGAATTTCCCAACTAGCATTGAATGTGTCTTAACGTGTTGTCAGGCAGTGTGCCTGAAAAACTGGAAGAAGCTCGAACGTTCTAGTAAGCGGTAGATAGATAGCTTTAAGTTTCCAGCTTTGCGTTTAACTCAGAAAATACAAAGGTAAGAAGAGACACTGAAACTATTGGATACTAAAACGACAAAACTAATAATCGCAGGTTTTAACAAACTATATATATCTGCTCCTTGCAAATTCCTTTCAAAGTCAGCTATGTTAAACTCATGAATTACCATTAACACGAGCGAGTTATAGCCACATAATCTGACCGTTAGTTGAGCAGAAATATAATACAGTAAAACAATCGAAAATGCTGTTGTAGATGTTTATAAACGGTGACGATGACGTATTCACGTGAACGTAGTCACGGTGGCCGAGAGGTTAAGGCGTTGGACTCGAAATCCAATGGGGTTTCCCCGCACAGGTTCGAATCCTGTTCGTGACGAAGTTTCATTTATTTATTTTTGTTTGATATTGTAATTTAGTGTGCAATAATCACTGACTATTATGATCCAAATGACGTGGAAATGTGAGAAACGTTCTATGAAGAAGAAAATCTTTTGACATTTTGCTGCATTGACAGGTTTAATTGAAGGTGGCATATGTAAGAATTTTACAGTTTAACAGTCTAATGTCCCACTGATGTTGAAAGTAAAGTTACATCATAGCAGATTTCGAGCTCAGCTGGCTGGGTGGTTGCCAGTTTCTGTCACTTTCTGGTCCGTGATGGAATCATTGTTTACAATAACTATTTCGCATCCACCTCTACCTCCTGGTTCCATAGCAAATCACATGTGAGCCTGCAGGGTTGCCAGGTTTTCAACACAAGTAGTTGCAATTTGACAACGACCAGCAGCAAATGCCCTGTCCCAATACCCGCACTTGCGCACTTCAAATGCGCGTTCCTGATGAGGGGTGCGAGTGCGTAGGGTGTCCTGATTCTCCAAGAGTGGAGAGTCGTGCCCTTGGCTCCGCCCCTTTCGAAAAATATTTGTTAGAGATTTAAAATAATTTCTAATGTCTAAATAGCGCAAACAGCAACCGGCACTGCCATTTTGGTTGTCATGGAGAAAGAAAGCTGGATTCCCAATTAATCTAATTCCAGCTGGAACCTCACAAACCTGAAATGTTAGAATTTGAAACATCAGAGATGAGACATGACTGTACTTTCATGGTTTGTAACAGTTTCCAAAAACAATGGCAACATTGCAGGTTTCCCACAGATGATTTTAATTAATTGATTGATAAACAGTGATAAATAATTACTGAATGAAAGATTGTCATTTTGGGATAGAGTGTAAAATAAGGAAGCTTCTCACAAAGATGTAAACAAAACAAACACTGATTGTATCATTAATGATGCTTGTTTACATAATAAATCTGTTTTTAGCTGCTCCTGAATATTGTCTCACAATAAAACCTTAAATTTTGTGTTTCATGTTTTTTTCTGAAATGAATGAACTCACACCAGAGAAAAACAAGATACAGATGTGAATTTATTCCATTTCTTTGACAATAACTGAGACGTTTCACCGATCCAAAGGTCAGTAGATTAAGTTACACCTGGACTCTCATACAACAATTTGGGTTGAGTTCTGTGATTTCATCATCAGATTAATAATAATATAAGGAGGAACATGTGGAATGTATTTACAGGGAGGAGAGTTTTAATAAGCTGGTTCATGCAGTATTCTGCAGCTACATGATGTGGTTTCAGAAGATCAGCTCATTGGTTAATGTTTCTATACATCCACTCAATCACTGACAAGAAGTCAACGGTTCCATCAGCATTCAAATCAAACCAGACTTATCATTTGGTAAATTAAAGGCTTAAATGAGCTGAAAACAAACATGATGATGTTTTTGAGCTGACAGCAGCCAGAATCAACTCAGAAATCATCATCCAGCGTTCCAACTCTGTCATCAGACTATAACAAACCTTTTAATTGTCATTTCCCAGCATTCATTTGTTGCCACATAATGAGTAGATCCTTGATCAATCCTGAGCCTGACCTCATCAGCTGATGGCCATGCATCTTTGTTTGCCATGCATCCCAGAAGACCTGCTTCGACTAAAACTCCATCTGAAGTTCCAGATAAACTCCTCTGATCGTCTCGTCAAGGTTTCCAGGTAACCTGGAGCGATAAAGTTTCTCCCAGTGCAGGAGAGCACTTCCTGGAGCGCTTTCAGGCTCACTTGGTTCAGGGGAGGAGTTCCTTTGATCCTCACCATGATTTATCATATCTGTGACTGTAGGTGTGCTCAGTAGCGCCCTCTGTGGTTTGTTCTGGACATGGTGAGAGGCAGAGACACGGAGGAGAGGGAGGACACCTCCCAGTAGAGGGAGCGAGAGAGGAAGAGCTGGTAGAGGATCACCATGGAGATGGACTGACAGAGGATCACACCGATGGTCACAACCTACAGAGGAGGAAATAAAAACTTGTTAGAAGCTCCAGAAAACCCTGAAACTTATTATCAGGGGAACATTTAAATCTTTGATCTGTGATCTAACTTTTTCCTTCTGATGGTCGTTGAAGATGACAGACATGAGGACGAGGACAGGTTGACACAGGAACCACAGGAAGCAGCCCTGCACAGAGAACATGTGCCATCATACATTGTATTTATTAGGTTTGGATGCTGCTACTCGGCACGATGTTGTTACCTTGGCGAAGCTGAAAAAAAAGTCTCTCTTCAGCGTGCTCCTCTCTGCAGAGATGATCTGGTAGAGAACAGAGGCCAGCAGCAAGGCCACGCCCACTCTCAGAGCCAGGAGGAGGAGACCTGCCAGACTCTGCTGGGTGTGATAGCTGTGATGGTCAGTCTCTGACTCAGAATACTGCTCCCACAGCAGCAGCACTCCCTATGCACCACAAATAATCCCAACAATTTAGATTATAGTAAAAAAAAATAAAAAGTTGTTGAATGATCCTACTGACCTGTGTGATGACTCCACCTACAGCGACAGCTGTTGAAGCTGGAGACTGCTCCCACTGCAGAGGTCTGGACTGGGGCTTCCGGCCTCGACTCAGAGTCCAGCCCATGCACAGACTCAGTAACATGTACAGCATGGACACCTGGGATACCATGTCCCACACTGCACAGACCGACAAATACAAAACAATAAATAAAATTGAGCCAGAGGCACCTGAATATTCTGCACACGCGTGAGCTGTAGAACATGTTAACATACACTCTGCCAGGCTGCCCATCAGTGGAAAACCAGCACCATCTCTGGAGTATCTGCAGCAAACAGGAGAAACCTTCAGAGAAAACTCCTCCAATATCCGATATTCAGAGGCATTCATGCTACCTGTGAAGCTACCTGGCCAGGTGGATGTAGTTGCAGAGGGCGGAGCAACCCTGCAGAGCCAGCGCAGAGGTCAGTACCTTCAGCACTGTGTGCATGGGCCCCCCTTTCTTCAGAGCCTGGTACAAAGGCTGGATGTAGATGCAGCAGGCAATGAAGTAGGCCAGCAGCAGCAGGAAGAAGAAACTGTGCAGCCCTGAGAGAGCAGAACAAGTCAGGAAACATTCTGTCCCACAGGAGAACTACCTAGAAGTTAAGTGGATCCATTTTAGGAGTGTCTGACCTGCCTCCTCTGCACTGAAATGCTCCAGAGGATTCCCAGCAGAGTCGGCATTAAACAGCAGGAGCGTAAAGCTGAGATCAGAGTGAGACGGCGTCACCGAGCTCTCCTAAAAGTAAATCAGAAATCAAACACTGGAGAACAAATTGAAAAGCTGGAATGTTGAGGGTGGAGTATTTCTGGTTACCTGACACGTGTACCTGTCAGCATACAGGACCTGCCAAACTGTGGGGGACAGCTGACGAGGGATAGTCTGGTTGTGTTCTTCCTGGCTGAGAGGAACTGATGCCAGAGGAGGAAGAGTAAATCAATACGTCTGGATCACATCAGCATTTATTACTGAAACAAGTTCTTACTGGTAAACTGGGCTTTGCTGAGCCTCTGGGAGCAGCTCAGGTTGTCCAGGTCTGAGTCCATGTCCCTGACTAGTCCTTGATACAACAGTAGTCTGGACTCCCTCTCTGCAGCCAGGGGGGGATTATCCAGCCGACACACCAACAAGCCCTTATCAGCTGATCAAGTGAAATAAAATACACCATTACAGACATTTTACTCATGATGACAGTGATATAACATGTTTCTACTTCTGAGCCACAAAAATTGTTTAACAAGTCCTGTAGAAACCGGTTCACTACTCATAAATGTAAAGTAGATGTGTTAAAGCTGGGAAACATGTAAAATATGCAAATCAGGGCTGAGAAATGTTTCCCAGCTTCTCTAATAAAAAAGATTGTGAAAAAATACATAACTTGGACTGTGATCATCAATAAACAGCATGAAATAAGATTGTTTAATTTAAAAGTACAAACTACTTTTGTCAAGTTTTTTTGTTTTGTTTCATATAGTCTATTTTGTTTCCATGTCAGTTAATGATCCAAAATAGCTCCTTGAATTGTTACTTAATTTAGCTTTGCAATTCCAATATAATCTCATTTTTAAATAATTCCCCGAACTAAATGTAATAATCTCATCTACAAACAAAACAAACTGATGAATTGTTTTCTTAATATTTAGAATAAAAATTTGGGACCAAATATTAAACCTTGAGCTTTACTGTTAGTCAAATCTCTTTGTAACCAGTCATGAGCTTTGTAATTTAGAAAATAAACTATATGGTCTATGGTATCAAATGCTTAAAAAAATCGGTGCTGGAATGTCTTCTTTCAGTTCTAATGTGAGACATGTAGATTTATTTGTTCCAGATAAAAGTAAAAGTTTTTTCTGGCAACAAATCGAATTGTTTGACTGAATCCGCTAAAGCATGCTAGAGAATTGAGAAACTAAAATCGTGGATTTTGTGGAAAAACCATAAAACAACATGAAGTTTACAATTTAGTTCATTTGTATAGATTAATTATACGATCCGGCGCTTTTAGAGCGTTGTCATGGTGATCACAATCAGTGCAGATCTTATTAGGTTAATTTATAATGACAAGCAAATGACACTAATGAGCTCCGCTGGTGATCTGAGAGTAAATGAGACGAAGATACGCTGATGAAGTGACGCGTTAGCAGAATCGTTACCTTGGTACATGAATCTAGTGATGAATTGGCCATTTTCCCGGCTCGCCGCTACGCTGTTAAAAAGTCCCTGAACCGTTTTCCCAGAAGCCTCCGAACCGAGAAGCAGAGTAGCTGCAAGTGTCGCTAATAAACGCGACATCTCCCGCTAAAGCGGCGCAACGAAGTAAAACAAAAAAAATAACGTTAGCTGTTCCGTTCAATGAGCCACGAAGCCAGAAGTGAATCGGGTCGTGAAGTTGACGACAGTTAGCGTGGGATGAACAGGAAGTGCGATGTTACAGGGCTCGAAAGTAAAACATTTTTTTTTTAATAAGCGCATTAATTATTACATCTGAGATCAAAAGTAAAAGTATTATGAGATTGTGTATGTTGTAAAACTACATATTAATGTTAAAAGTGATTTTTGAGGACTTCCATTTTACACAATTTTATTGAAAGTTGCTTGAAACTAATAAATACTACAAAGATATATAAAGTTACCAGTTCACATATATGTACGTATATTATACTGAAATATACGTATATTAAAGTAAACTTTCTATGCCCAACAACTAATATCATCCAAATATATTGAAAACACTTGTAACTGCGCCGATAGCTGACACTCTTACTTTGTAAAGTAAATCCGGAAACAAAATGTATTTTAGCCAGTCCCTTACTCGTTAGCGGTTGTTGACAGTCAATGCAATAAACTGTGCGTGACGTCTCACATATTTTAACGAATCAGAGAATAGACAGCCCGCTGAAGGTCACGCCTACTTTCAACGTGTCAACAATACCGTAGAACAGACAGACACTGTCGTAAATCCACATTCACGGAGGGATAATAAAAACGTGATTTATTTGATGTCGAGCCGTTTCTTTGCTGATTGGGTGTCAAGGGGGGGAAAAACGAATCAAATGACGTTATTTAGTCGGAACGTAAAGTGACAGCCCCCGAGGTGAGAATGGACTTCAACAGAACTGTTCTGGTAACGGGAGGCTCAGGATTCATGTGAGTTTGTGTCAAAGCGGATGAATGAAGCTAGATGAAGTATTTATTCATTAGATAAAGATACAACCCGAGAGGAAACCCGTTTAAATCAGTCTTGTGTTTTCAGTGGTTCTCATCTGGTGTGTTCGCTGGTTAACAGTCATCCAGAATGGAGGATTATTAACCTGGACAAGGTGAGTTCTTAATTTCTGTGTTTTAAAACTAAACTTAAGTTCCAGCTGTTTCATCAGTGCTATCACATCACAGCTGGATTACTGCTGCAGCTCCAGAAGCCTGGAAAGCATTGAAAACAGAGACAACTACACATTCATTCAGGTAAAACTCACACCTGGCGACTTGAATGTTTATAGAAATGATCCGTTTGATTCATGTTTTCCTCTTTAACAGGGTGATGTATGTAACTCACGGCTGGTAAAGCACATCTTCACCACAGAAAACATTGACATCATCTTCCATCTGGCAGCTAAAACTCATGTTGGTGAGCAGCAGTTCTTCAGACTGCCTTTTGGTTGTCAGTCCATCTTAGATCTTTGTTTGTTTCAGAGTCGTCATTTAAAGCCTCTTCCAGTTTCCAGCTGGTCAACGTGGACGGGACCAGGGTTCTGCTGGATGCTGCCCATCAGGCTCGACACCAGCCGCAACGTTTCATCTACGTTAGCAGCGATGAGGTTTATGGAGGCAGCGTGGATCAGGTCAGTGAGTGTGTTTGGTTTCTGATACAGTTGTTGGATTGTTCTGTAGATTATTTATGTCCTTTCAGGTGTTTGATGAGAGCAGCCCACTGAGGCCAACCAATCCGTATGCTGTTACAAAAGCAGCTGCAGAGTATCTGGTCAGATCCTACTGGGACAAGTATCAGGTAAACTGTGTCAGATTGTTTTGTTGTCTTAAATCTGATTAATTTCTGATTTTTTGTTGTTGTTGCTAGTTCCCCATCATCATCACCAGGAGCAACAACATATATGGACCCAGGCAGTACACAGAGAAGGTACGATAAGATGAATTCAACATTCGAGGTGCCTCAGCTGTAGATTTCTAGCTTTATAAAGAGTCTGAAATGAATTTAAATATGTTTTAGGTTATTCCCAGGTTTCTCACCCTTCTGCAGATGAACAAGAAGTGGTGGGTTTGTTTGAACTTTAGATTTTTTTTAAGCAAAAGATGGTCAACAAGCCCAAATTCATTTGGTCTCTATTCTGCTGAAGCACCATTCAGGGAACTGGCCCAGTGTCGCGTCACTTCCTGTTTGTCAGTGATGCTGTCAATGCCTTTATGCTGGTTTTGGAGAAGGGGATTGTGGGAGAGATCTACAATGTGGGAACAAGCTTTGAGATTCCAATCATTCAGCTGGCACAGGAACTTGTGAGGATGGTGGGTTTATAAAAAACATGTCTGAAGCATCAGCTGGTTTCAGAGGAGAACTGTGTTCTCATTAAGCTGTTCCTGGATCTGTTTCAGGTGAAAAAAGTACCAGACTCTGAAGTGAACGACTGGCTTGAGTTTGTTCCTGACAGGTGAGAGAAATACTACAGGGAAAATCATGTTCAGCAATTAGCCACAGCCCAACAGTTTCAGAACAAGGTTCTATGATCCTACAGGCCGCAGGTCGACCTGCATTATCCAATCAGGTGTGAGAAGCTGCAGCAGCTGGGCTGGAGGGTCCAGGTGTCCTGGGCTGAAGGAATCAGACATACAGGTTTCACAGATCACACATGCGCGCGTACACACACACATACACACACAGTAATACATTACTTACCTGTATTAAATGTGTGTCTTACAGTCAAATGGTACCAGGACCACCCAGACTTCTGGTCAGCCGTCAGCGATGACCAATGAATCAGAAGTTTGTAAATGCTCTAAAGACGTAACTGGGCTCAGTGAACCCTGCAACTCGGCTGACAGGCAGCAGACTTTTATTGTGCTTACAACTGATTAACAGCTCAAACACCTGAACAAACATTTCATTTAAACTGATGGACCAACGTGAACAGGAGGGCGGAGCCTCCCTGCAGCCTTAACAAACTTGAACTGTGAATAATCTAGATTTATAATAAAAGGTTTTCAAATTTGGAGTCTTTTTTTTCTTTAATTCAAAATCTTTTGTCAAATTTTGAAACATACAGCTGGAATTGTTTTTTACATTAACCTTTGAACTTGTTACTTTATTACAAGCCAGCTGGTTCTCTGAACAATTAAGCAGCTTTTAATCGTGTTAAAATCAGGATTTTGACCGGAGGGAATGTTTCAGATGTTACATTTACAGTGTGACATGAACTTTGTGTCATGGCAGTTCATGCAAATGTTAATTTATAAAGATTTATATTCTCTTTATGATGTTATTCCAACAACAATCTACTTGTCCTGCAGGAAGTCCCGCAGGCTGCACAGGTAGTGCTACAGCTAGCCGTTATTATTAAATAACCAAATCTAGAAAACATAACGTGAATCACTAATGAAAGTTTTAAGTCCCACTTGAACAAGCTGTTAACTCATTCATGGAATTTATCAACGTTGTTGAAAAACTTTCAGCAGAAACTCACTTAAAAATCTTTAAAACTTTTTGAATCTTCTAAATTATGTGAGCATAAAGAAACCAATCAAAAGACTGATCACATCTGCAAATTCAAACTTTTAATTGTGGTAAAATCGGAATAGTTGCACAGTTTTTTTTGTATTTTTTTCTTCGTGCGGTGCTCGTCGTGCACAACTGCTAAACTAATACATAAAGCAAATACTAACTACCAGGCCGGTGCTACTGCTGAATCACATCGAGGGGTCTGGCCACTCAGCACACGACTCCATCCTGTACAATTCACTCACTAAAACAGCAGTGGTTCTGAAATGCATCGTGTCTGGTTTATATTTCAAACCACCATCTTTAAAAAGAGAAATGAAGTTCGAGTTGTGCAATTAATTTCAATAAGTGTCTGTTCAATAAAAAACAAAAGGTTGAAAAAGCTGAGGATTTTTTTCTGATTGGCCAGAAACTTCCCTGTGACAGCATTAACACGCCGACGCCTGAAAATATGCAAATCACAACAACATTGCAAGAGAACCACGATTAATTCTGTGAGATGAGGACTTTAACGACGGCCACTTCCCAGACATTCACAACAAGGTTTCAACAAGGAAGAAAGTGTCAAGATTGCAAAAAAACAACTAAATCAAACAAAAAAAAAAACTTGGGGAGAATCTGGATACTTTTTTTGTTTTTTTTTTGTACTGCATGTCACTTTTTTATAAAATGGTCTTTGATCGTAACTTTTTTAATCCAAACCTTGGCATATTTCGTCATTTTTCAAATTCGTTTGCCAATTTTAAATTATCAATGGACGATAGTAAGTTAATATTATTCGTCACATTAACAGGTTGATGGATCATAAATGTGACTTTAAAGGTAACGTGCAGGGAGTTTCACTTCATATGTCACAGTCACTGAGTCACCTTCAGCTTTATGGAACATTCTGTGCACATCGTTTCACCGAGCGTCAAACCACCGGGTAAAAAGCTTCATGCGATGCAACAAGAAACAAACACCATGTTTGTGTTTCTGCCTTTATTTTCTCAAAAGAAATCTGTGATTTCATGTTTTAAAGTTGGTTTATAGACAGAAAATCACACCCTGAAGCTTCGGATTACATCAATCTAAATGGAAACTTGTCCAGGATTCAGTTTAACACCTCTGGACAGCGATGTACAGATGTGCATGCAGTTGTTCTGGATTAGCATGGTCAGAGCAGAAATCGTTCCATCTTGTTTTGGTGACATGATGAACGTGAAACCCCTCACTCATTTGCATCTTTGACATTAAAAAGCTCACACTACCCCAGAAAAATAGAAATTTCCACTCATACCAATGACATTCAACATTCAATTGCCAGTGTTTTTGTTTACTGTCTTTTGGTCAAGTCACTTTGTAAAATATCAACTTTAGTTTTTAGGCTTATAAAAAAATAAATATTTCCCAAAAATGCTCGATAAATTACACAAACTAGCAGCGACAGTAGACTCAAGAACTCCTGTGAGTGCAAACAGCTGAATCCTACAGTTGCTGGTAACTGGAACTCCACCTGGTCCCAAAAAAAACAAACCAAACCTAAAGAAATATGTAAATAAAGACAAGTGTTTTATATTTGGAAGAACGTTTCCATACAACAGACACACACACCACATGAAACTGTGGGCTAACCTCTTGGACACCTGGCTGTGCTACACTGCAGTCACCTTCAGTCATACAAACCTCTCAGAGGTGAGAAGGACGTGTGCTACATAAGACTCAATGTAAACAAGCATTAAACTTTGTTGGGATTGAAGGGATTTGACAACAGAGAGGCCTGCAGGCCGCAGCAATGGGAGCATAGCACCATTAATTGTTCTTCATCTTATTGAACACAGAATCAGAAATGATCAGCATGTCAGAGTTACAGACAGCGACACACTTCGCTGGCTGGGTATCATCACCAATTTAAGGCATCAACAGGTTTAATAAAAGCTTCAAAAACTAAAGTGCTGGATTTGTAAAACAGAGCTGAGTTTTAGTTTGAAGAAATGAACTGAGCGTTTGAAACGTGTTACAAGCACTCAGAGTGGAAATGATCCCATCGAATATTCTCCACAAATAAATGCAGACGAATGCGTAGTGACACAACGTGCTGGTAATGGTTAGCATTTCTAAATCAGCTGGTAAAGGGAGTTTTGGAGGTATTTAACTTTTCCAGGTCGATGCAGAATCACCAGGTTTCAGCATTTAAAGTTAACGTGGTGGTAAAATGTAAAATTTGCTCTAAATGTGACATTAATGGCATCAAATAATAAAATGATTCAGAAGCAACAGGAATTTAGTTCATCAGTTTAAAAACGGCCTGATCAGGAAGTGAAATCATTATGACAAGTATCAGTGATGAACGGTGCGTTTGTGGTGCAGAACCGAATCGGGGCACTGGCCTTCGTACAGAGCCAACCTCCCAGTTTTGAGGTAGACATTCACATCTGAAGAGATCACGTGCACATTATCTACATGATGCACCAACTTTGATCTGTTTCATGGAACTCAGAGTTTGGATTTTACACTCTAGTGAAAAACGCCCAGCTGTAACTAATAAACACGGTCTTTTATGAATCAAGGCACTAATTCCATTTCAGAAACTGAGTGGATTTAAATCCATTAGTCCAGCTGCTTGTTCGCAGGTTGATGGACAACAACTAGCATGCTAACAGGTAAATGCTAACGAACAGTGACGATCTCATTGACACACTAATGGACTGAAATCTTTAATCTTCCAAAACAAAAGCTGAAAAACTTCACGATCACTAAGTCAAAACAAACCACAAGGAACGTTTTACTTTGGTAGAAACTAGGTGCCCAGATTGGGGGGTGGGGGGGTATTTGGAGCACAGTCGAGTTTTGTTTTAAATATTTTTATATGGTAACTGTAACTACCAAACAAAATGAAACATTGCATATTGGGCTTCTGTTTGAAACAAAAACTTACAGTTAACTTGTTTTTATCTTTAACTGGTTTAAAAACCATCAACACAAACAGCAGCCGACATTGTGCTCCAGATAAAACCCTGTTTCACACTCTGCATCCTGATTGGTCGCATCTGAGCGACCCGAGGGTTAATATGTAACATCTGTGGCTGGACGCGACAGCAGCTGGTGACTTCAGTCACACGCTGACAGTATTTCTCTCTCAGAGAATCTCGGTTATCTGCGCCTGATCAAAGTTCAGTCGGGCGTCGAAATGCTGAACTTCACTCAGTATTTAAACATTTTAATCACCTGACAGTCGTTAGCTGCAGGAAATGACCCAAACCAAATTGGTGGGTCGCATCAGCTTCTACGATTTGGTAATTTGTTTTCATGTCACATTCACCAGCCTGTCTACAATCATGTCAGCAGCCCTGGAAGACGCAGGCTTGTGATTGGACATTTGCGTAGCGAACATGACTGCAGGGTTGTTAAAGGAACATTTTAAGAATTCAGATCACGTGTGACGTATATTTCAAAGTAATCATGAACTTTTTGTGATTGTCATTTGCAACTTGACGCCTCGCCACAGATTCTTTTACCCTGCTGGTTGTTTCTTCGTGGTTATTGTTCATGTATCGGAGATGGAGACTATCCACCATTGCTGCAGGAGAAATTAAAAGTTTTTAGAACACAAGAATAAAAAAAATAAAAAAACACCTCACACTTTAATTCTTCCTGCTCCATCAGCGATGTATCTGACTGCTGAAGCAAATAACTAAAAGAAACTACAAACCAACTTTGTGTTTTTGGCTTCTTTACAAATGGATATAAGGAGAAACTAATGAGACACGGTGGAGTGTGATGTTCCATCCTATAACAGCCTAACATCCATTTCACATTGTTTACATGATTTCTCAAGTTTGGTGACCTGCTTTCTGCACAGATCTAAAGTAGAAAACTGTTCAAATACAAATTATTTTATTTCAAAGTGAAATAAAATCAAGTTTTCTAACTTTCTTACAGAATGTAATTGATAGATTTGGATCTGCAGATTTAGTCCAAAAGAAAAAAAACAAAGAACATAAAAATCTGTCAGTTTTCACTAAAGCCTGATCAATTTGCACCACAGTTTACCTACTTGACCAAAAAACAACAACACTTGCATATGTCATATTGTCTTGGTCCAGCTTAGTCACATGTCATCGTCAGTGGGAAATTTGAGTGGACCTGCTTTTTGAGGATTTTTGTTTGAGTTGGTACTTTTTAAAGTGAAAGTGAGCTCTAATTACCCACCAAACAAATTTACTGACACCGTCTGGTCCATGTTTAGTGATCAAACGATTTCCCTGCAGTCCTACATTCATCTGTTTTTCTGGAAAGAGTTGAATATTTACATTTCAACTAGTAAAAACTATCCCCACTAGCTAACAGAGCTAGCTCTTTATGTTGCTAAGTATGTAGCGGGGGATTGGACAGCTGAACTGTCCTAATAATCAGGGATAGAAGAAGAACATCCTGCTCCTCGAGGTCTCGTTCCACATCAGAGCCAATCAGGGCTCACCGGGGATCGTTACAGCCTTCAGCTCGGTTATGCCACTTTTCATTAGCACAATTTAGCTGCTTGTTTTTATGATCCAAACTATCGACATACATAATAACTATCCAATTGTTGAGATAAATATCTGAACATGCAGCAGCAGCAGCGAGGGAAAGATGATGTGAATCACTACTGCAGCAGCCACTAGGGGGCGTCTTCTTCCAGCTTCAGTCTTCATGTTAGGTTTGAACGTCTAGTTATTCTGAGTGTGATGATCCAAACGAAGCTGTGTGTTTCTTTGTAACGAGGTTGAAGCTGGACCCTCACAGGCAGGTCTGTGATGAAGGATCAGTAATAGCTGCCGCTGCAGACAGAAACAAACTGCTGCTTCTATGTTTAGTGCATTAAGCTGAGGAACAAATAGCAGTGTGTTTTAAACAGGCCACTTGTTGCCAGTGTGCAACAGCCTGCAAGTATAAATCCAGATTTTCACTTTAGAATACAGGAAGTGACTTTGACATAAACTTGATGAGTAACAGCAGACAAAATAACATGAATGTTTGCATCTCTTTGGTTTGTGAATCGTGCTAAAATTCTAATCTAAGAACGCAGTTTGTGCTTGTTCACAGTAAATGGCTAAAATGTGCTCTGAATTCGTGGCACTGCATCTGTGGAAAGCCCCAGTTATCACTGCAAAGGAGCAGAAGGCTCAATAATCCCATCAGTTAATTCGATTCCAGACCTCAACGCACAAGAAAAATAAAACTGGAACAATTTGTTTCAGATAAGGCTCTTTGTTTAACTCTCCAGGATAGAGTGAGCAGAAAATTATTGAACTTTTTCCCTAAGTAGTAAAATCCTCTTAAAAGAAGATTTGTTTATTTATTTATTTTTACAAACAAGGTTGAAGACGTTTGTGGCGAAGGCAGATGTGGTTTCCCATGAGCGCAGTGGCACCAAGAGTCTGAAGGATTCTGTAACACCCGTTAGCAGCAGCAACCACGTGGTGTGTAACATGTTTACATTCAAATAATAAACGTTCTCACTGCTTACAGCCGGTAACCGGCTCAATGGGATAAAGTAACAAAGTGCTGAAGAGTTAGTTACAGTAAGGAGGCGTGTGGTGGAACATGGCCGCTGCGACACAAGTGGGTTTCATCAGTGGGCGACAATCGGAGCAACAGCAGCTCTGAGAAACCAAACTGCGAGCTGAAACGGAGCTGAAGAAGTGACGCACAGGTCAAACCAGCAGAACTGTTTCCCAAAAGCATAAAACCACATCTGTACATAAAGAATCATTCAGAAGGTGTTTCGTGGTTTTACGCTTTAGAAAAATCAGCTCAAGTCTTTGTGATGAAGAATTTCCTTCAGTTTCTTCTTCAGGTTTATATTTTCTTTTTTTTTTGTAGTTTTTGATTTTTGCCAAGGTTTGATTTAGTTCAATCCTAGTTTATTTCCTTCCAAATGGGAGTAAAGAAAGATGTTTAAACCCACACATGACTTCAAATATATCTATATATATTTATATATGTGTTGGTTCCCCTTGGCTTATACTTGTAGCCAGTTGTGTAATATAGTGATAAAAGCGACAGAAATAAAAGAGTTCAAATTTTTAAAGGCACAGTACAGAAACAAATGAATCTTCATAATGTTTGTCATAAATAAACTCAAGTCTTAAATGTTTCAGTGCTAGTGGGGAAAGTCCTCTGACGGTTCACTGGCTTCCTCGTTATCTGTTCGTCAGATTTCAGTAACTTAATTTTGTAAAAGGATGAAAAAGTCGTGTGGCCCCACTCATGTACCGATCATATAAATAAGAGGCGTCAGAAAGTTCCCATATTTGAATTTAAGCATCCTTATTTGGCTTTTGACGTCTTGCTTGTTTTTATCTTTTAGAAAAGTTTTTGGCCGGTAATTTACAACATGGCCATGCATTAAATACACAGATGAGGTGGAGTTACACAGCGAGTTGGACTGACTATGTGTAAATGCAAAAACAACAAAAAACAAAACAAAACAAAAAAAACAATCACAATGAAAACGTAAATTGTAAAAGGAAAAAAAAAAAAAACTAATTTGTAACCTTTCTACGGCTTTTTTTGTTTAAAGAGAAATCCACACATTGTAAACTCTTAACACATCCTATCTAATGGGTTTTGAGAACACCTTGAACTTTAACTGGTTACTTCCTTCAGGTCACGGAGGAAATGGTCTAAATAAAACCTCGCTGGAACCAAAGCTCGATGCTAACTGGAAGCTAACAGTCTCTGGGCAATTTTAACTAGCTAAAATTCCAGAATCCCTCTTTAAAAGTGGCCTATACTAAGAAGTGAGATTAAGAAATTAAGAAAAAAGAAGATGGAAAGCAGAAGAAAACTCTAGAGCTAAGAAAAGGCATGACTGATTGGAGAGAATGAGGTATATATATAAATGAGTATAAATAGTTTAATAACATGCATGTAGGTTTCAGGGGAAGTTGAAGGTGACGAGACAGATGGGATGTAGATGAAGGAGTGGAGAAATGATAGAAGGGGAGTTAAAGGGGGAAAGAAAGAGAAATAAATGGAGAATGGAGATGCCTAGTTGCCCCACCAGTCAACTTGAGAGTGTGAGTAGTTGCCGCCGTAGCCGTCGCTTGTGTAAAAGTTGCCAAAACCACCTGAAAAGCAGACGAAGAAAATTATACAGTTCTAGGTGTTAGAAGCAGTTTACGTCACTTTTTAGTTGTTGATTCTTCTCAACCATCCTCACCTCCTCCGAAGCCACGGTTTCCTCCATGTCCTGCCTGGTTGCGTCCTCCACGTCCCCCAAACCCTCCTGCGTTTCCTCCAGCGGCAGTCTGACGATAATCACGAGCTCCGAAACCACCAGAGAACCTTGTGAAAAAAATGAAACACTAAATAAACTCGACTGCCAGAATATAAAATAGATTTTTGCAGTTATTTAAAGGAGACAGCAGATGCGTCCACCTCTTGGATCGTCCTCTGTTGCTACTCTTATGCTGGTGTTCATAGGCCAGACTCTCCAGCCATGAGGGAACTTCCTGTTTAGCCTCTACAAGGATGTCCAGCAGGTCTTTAGTGATGTTCCCGTTTTTATCGTTGAAGAACGACGTGGCCAACCCTACAGAGAGCAAACAGCACACGTATTTAATGAGTGGCAGCAGGAACAAACAGTCAGATGCTTCCAATTACTCACCGAGGTTTCCGACTCGCCCTGTACGTCCGATACGATGGACATATTCCTCTATGTCACTTGGCAGGTCAAAGTTTATGACATGTTTAACATTGGAGATGTCCAGACCTCGTGCTGCAACCTGACAACAAAAAATTAGGAACATTTAGAAACTAATATCAGTTGACCCACTTTAGTTATAAGATTTAATCAGTGAGAAAATTGATTTTTTTACTGACCGCTGTAGCAACCAGAATGGGGCATTTTCCTGATCTGAACTGGCTCAGGGCCTCCTCTCTGTCTCTCTGGGAGCGGTCACCATGGATACTGGTGCAGGCATAGCCCTCCCGATACAGGAAGTCCTCCAAAGCATCAGCTCCTTTCTTGGTCTCCACAAAAACGAGAGTCAGCGAGTCTTTTCCTGATAAAAAGGGAGAAAGTGAACCTCCAGTTAATTCAGATAAAAACTAAATAAAAAACTAACTATGTTCAGACAGAATGTAGACCTAACATTCAGCTGCCTAACCCCACAAATAAAGAGTCTTCAGGTGAAAATGAACTTACTAGTGTTATAAATGAAAGGAAACTCATGCATCTTCCCTGTAAAATTTATTTATCATGTCCTTTCTCATTGTGTTTAAACATAAAAAGCGCATGTTCCTTACGTGACATAAAAAAACAGATTCTCCATATTAAAACCAGCAATAACTCAAGATAGACTGTATCTTCAAAGGGGTGTCCAATTTTTTCAAGAAACATTTTTTACCACTAGATCTTTTGAAGTTAAATTAAAGGCCAAGGAGACCCTTTTAATCTAGGTGTAGATTTCCCAATTCACGGCCTGAAGCAGCACAATGGAGGAAAATATAAACCCTGTCTGAGGAAAGTACAAATCCTGTTAAAGATTGCTTAAACACTTAATTAGGTGTTTTAAATAAATCTGGAAACATATGGTTGAGTTCAAAAGAAAAATTCCAAGTGAAGAATTGTATTTTCATCACAGCACGAATGTTTTTCCCAGTCTGTGGTGTGACACATGCAGGTTTGCTGGACAAAACTAAACATCACTTAAACAATGTTCCTTCTATGTGGAAAGGAACGCAGGGCAGATAAATAAAAATACAATCAGTGGGATAAAAACAAACAGCATCTGCAGCACAAAGTTGTCATGCAGGACTGATTTGAGCCGCTGATGAGAGACTTTGGTCACCGTGCTCTCCTCTCACTATTTAGCTAATGTCATCAGATTTTTAACAATGAAGTGACACCATGACCAGACTCTCCATCAAGGCTACGGGTCTGACATGAAGACACCACAGACACAAACTGCACATGAAGACACCACCTTATAAATACTAACAGGCATGATTACTGTCAGCTAAGCAGACCTGACTGGTGAAATGATACACGCAGCCTCAATGAACTGAAGAACTCTTTCTTCACAGGAAACTCTCAAGTCAAGCAAACGGATTCAAAATGTGCAATGACAGATGAAAAGTGTCTTTAATGTGGATCTTACCAGGTTTCTCTATGTTGTCTCCAGTACTGTCCTGAACCTCGTTGGGGATGACTTGGGATAAAACCACATCAAAGTTTTTATATCTAATATTTCGGATTTGAGATGTTTATTTCTTCACTAAATTACACTGACAAAGAAAACTTATCTCCCTCCAAGCAATGATACATTTTAAGAACTTATTTTATCATGAAAACTAAAAAGGAAAAGTAGCAATCACTGAAAATTTGCCTAAAAATAAAAACGCTGGATTTTGAGTGTTTTTCTAGGTAACAGAAACGTACAAAAATATAAGACTTTTTTTTTTTTTTAAATGTTAAAATTCTAAATGTTGTTTTTTTAAAGGTTTTTTTAAATGCGCTCCAAATGTTTTGAGAGTCAACGTGCTGCTGATGGACATTACATAATGCTAAGCATGACACGTAATAATGTAATGAAGTGAAATGTGACGGTTACAGAGCGACACGGCAAAAAGACAGGAGGAATCTGTTCTGATGTCGTAACAGTGGCTCCAAACATTAAATACTAAATGTAAGTAACGTGTTTTGTATTTTTGGAAACCAGTCAGGTTTGTGTTAACTAGCTAAGAGCAGATAAGCAACACTGCAAATTGTTAATATAAATTAGTATAAAAAGTTTTTAATCCAAAACATTCAAAGCTGAAAACAAATCAAAACTTAAGTTGAAAAGGCGTTTGCAGGTTTCTTTTTAATCTAGTGAAACTTTCCTGAAATGACACTAAATCTGCCTGAAACGTCTTATTGTGTCGTCTTATCATTTACAGCATTTGACAGGTTTCTATTTAATATTTTCAGAGATTTAAGATGAAACAGACACGTAGTATTTCACTTCTATCACAGCACAGAACAAAGTCATTGAAACAACAAATAAAACAACCATCTGTAACATCTTTATGGTCAAGAGCTCTGCAGCTGTGGGTTCTCATTCATTCTGTCCCGTGAAGCTCGAATCTCGCTGGGCTGCAACTGTTTGTGACCAGATTCACGATGGAGTTACAAAATGTCCTGAAATTTTCGCAGGGACTCAGTTTTCTTAGGCGAGTTGCGTAACCTCATTAACGTGCAGCCTTAAGTTTTAACATTTAGAAAAAATGTTCTGTCGGTCTCAAACGCTTACGGTGCGAGTCTGAGTCACGTCGCCACTGATGACATCCATGAGTCCCAAGTCTGAGACAAACTTAGGAAGGGTTGGCAACCAAACTGAGAATAAAATGAGCGTAAGTTGTCAACGAAATGAGACATAATTAAGATACTTTGTGTCTAAACTGCTATAAAGATTAAGCAGTGCTGTCGTAGCGTGTATTTATGTCACATGAACCATGTGATGGAGAGGAACTGAACATGTCACAGAAGGGTTGTGTACACATCTATTCAATGTGACTAAAACTGACATTTTGGGCACTTTGTGTCTCTCAACAGTCGCCAGCAGTCGCAGCCCAGTGAGATACTTGCTTCACAACAGTAACAAACTGCTTTCTGGGAACTTTTTTCAGGCTTGAGCTTCGTTCTTCTCCTCACCCTCTGAAAGCGACCGCAACATTAGCTGCGAGCTTATCAAAAGCAGGGACGTGTTTTTGTAGGTTCGCATATTTTAACAGCTCTGTTATCAAAGACAGTTTAAGAGTTAGGCTGTGAAAAAAAAAACTATGTTTTTTTGTTAATGGAAGATGCGAGCTGCAAAGCCAACAAGGCCGAGTATCTTTACACTGAAATGAACCCTTCCTGCTGTGGTCATTAAAGATAAAAGAATAAACAACTGGCAGCAGAAGAAGAGTTAATGGGAAATAGAAAAACAACAAAAGTCTGAATATATCTGCTGATGGCTGGGATTAAATTCACAGCAGAGTTTTTAAGAGCAGTTACTGTTTCACTTTATGACTAAATTACCAAACACCAAATCTGTTTCATCAATTTGAAAAAAAAAATCACCTCAAAAAGCAGAAAACTTGTTGCTACTTATTTAAATCTCACACTTTAAGACACGCAGATGACCGTACTGATGTTTGTATTCCTGACTGTCTCACCTGTAGCGCTGAGCAGATCCAGGAGGAAAGACCTCTTGTCGCTCTCTTCAACCCACACGACTTTCTGAGTGATGTTCTCTGAGGTGGAACCCACTCTGCCCACAGCCAGAAAGATGTAATCCTCCAGAAAATCTCTAGCGAGGATCTGAAAAAGAACCAAACAACGTATTTACATGCTTAGTAACAAAAGAGCTCATAACTCTTGTCTGTGGCCAAATAATTCCTTCGTGGGACTAAACGGCAAATGCACCTGGATCTCTTTAGGAAACGTAGCACTGAACATCAAGGTTTGTCTGATGCCCTTGTGGGGCATGGTGTCCTGCTCGACAATACGTCTGATTTGTGGTTCAAAGCCCATGTCCAACATACGATCTGCTTCGTCTAGAACCAGGTAGCTATAGTAAAAAGAGAAAGAAGATTAAATAAATCCCACTCATTTATTATTTCATGTGAAATCACTGTGTTAGCTCGTGTCTTACTTGCAGTGATCCAATCCAATCTTGCCCCTCTCCATCATGTCCACTAATCTTCCAGGCGTGGCCACCAGCAGGTGACAGCCTCTCTCCAGGTCTCTGATCTGCTGCCCGATATCTGCGCCACCATATACCACACAGGGGCGCACTCTGGAGCGGTAGGAAAACTTGCAAAAGAAAAAAAGAGAAGCAATAAAAATGTGAATGTTTATTTCCTATTATTTGATTGTAAAATGAGTGGATAACTGTTTCTACCTTCCTGGCTTCATCATAAATCTGCAGAGCCAGTTCTCTGGTTGGAGCCAGGACCAGGGCAATGGGGTACTGTTTACGGCGCCCATATTTCCCATTCTCCTGAAACACAACACGGAATTCAAGTTTAACATAAGCCATTTTTGTTAGATGACACTCAACAGGTTATACGCTGAATCTAAGTAAAGTGTGAAATTTATTTAGGATATTTTAGCTTCCTGGTCACTAATCTGGATTTACAAAGACTAAATATCTAAAGTTTCTTTTTTAAAGAAAGTCTGAGGCTGTAAAACTCCGTAAAGAACAATGCTAATTTATTTGCTTTGTCACAGGCTGCACTTGCATCACACATTTAAGGAAACAAGACCGCCAGTTTGTGATCAGTAGAGAAGTTCCTCAAGGAAAAGGTAATATCTCCAAAGCTAATCTTATAAAATGGGGCAAAGTTTTTGGGAATGATTTATAAGTCACTGTATAACTCACTTATGGGAAAGATGTCATTCACCACATAGAGACCAATAAATAAAGAAAAGGTTTGATGAGTGTGTGTAAACAGAAAAAGAAGTGGGACTTCCTCCTACAGTTCCCTCTGCCAGTTTGTCTTTACTGCCTGTCAAAGAGCGACACATAAATCCTCGACATAAATCTCATAAAGGACTATAAACACATGATTGTTTTATTTAGACACTGATTTGGTCCAAATTAAAGATTACTGATCGAGCATTACTTAGTGGGATTACATGTTCTAACCTGTCCAGAAGCTTTGGCTGCATTAAGAGCTTCTCCAGGTCCATCTGTGTAGATCTGGCTGAGAATTGGAAGCAGGAATGCTGCAGTTTTTCCAGAACCTGAAAACACAAACATCCAGCAATCCATTCAAGAGTCTGGGGTTTAATTCCATGTTACAGCATCTGTCTCAGTTCAGTTTTTGGAGACATGTTACCTGTCTGTGCGCAGGCCATCAGGTCTCTCTTGGACTTCACTATGGGAATAGCATATTTCTGAACAGGAGTTGGCCTAGTGTAGCGACTCAGAGCGATGTTGCCCATAATGATCTCACCCATGTCTACATCCTGGAACTGTTTAATCATGAAAAAACACACTTTAGGGAAAAACAATCCTGCAAGTGATATGTGATAAATAATCAGCAGCAGCTTACACTCTCGATGTGATGAGGGCAGTTCTGTCCTGTAGCCTCAACAGGAATGTCATCGTATTTCTCAAAGTTAATCCCAGTGTTGCTGCCAGAGAACAGTTCACTAAAAACACAAAACATCAGATGATCATCCCACAAATGTATTAATCTTAAGAGTTTACCCCAGTGTTCATTTAGGTTTATGATTGCAATCTGTTACAGTTATTATACAGATCACCTGTAAATTGTTTTTGTAGTAATTTATTTTATAAAGTTTGTGATCTCCAGCATAACTTTCAGATCAGTGAGTCTGAGTCGTGCGTCTATAGTGGTTCATAGTTGTTTGTGTGTAAATTTTGCTCTGAACCTCATTTAAGCTGATTCAAAACAAACCTGCTAACCTCTGGCTTCTTCATGAAACGGGAACATGTTCAATGGGCATCGAGTCCCATATCAGACGCAGTAGTTTCAGGTGATTTTACCGAATTGAGTAGTTGGGTTGTTTTACGCTGGTTATCTGAATGTAACCAACTCTATCTCATATTCTAAATCTGGTGAACAAGTTAGTGGTTGACCAGACTCACTGTTCAAGTCGTTCATTGCGAGGCAGCGGTTTGGACCAGTCTCCATCATCTCTGGACTCCTCGACCCAGCGGCTGTTCCCTCCTGCGCTGCCACCAAATCCACCATGATCGAACCTGAACCCAGCAAGCAAAATGATGTGCAACAATGTGGCATTTTAGTTGTTTGACTGCATGACAATAAAACTGTTTTTGCTTTAATAACAACAATGACCTCTGCTTCATCTGATTCGGTGCTTACCTTCCTCTGTTAGCATTGTCTCTGTTATTGAAGAATGCAGACTTTCCACGGTTGTTACCAAAACTGCTATAAGCATCCTTGGGTGTGTTCCAGCTGCCTGTTTCTAAAAGGAGAGTTAATGCAAATATATGAGGAAGGTTTTGGACATACATCATTCAAAAGAAAGTTTAAAACTGCAGAGGAAATCAAGTATGTCTTTGAACTGTACTGTGGGATGAGTTTGAGATGAAGCATTGTACATGTGTGATGTGTATCAAAATCACATTAGAAAATTTAAGTGAACTGGATCTTGAGGATTACTCTTAATCAGCCCCCTCCCATGACTGAACACAATTCAATATCACTCTGTTTATCATTTAAATTCATAAATGTTTCCCATGTTTGAATATCTGCTGTCTTGTATTTCTTTAAAGTTAAACAACAGGAGATCATATATTTTAATTAATGTCCCCGCTTGACTTTCATACACACCAAAAGCCATAGGCTGTGCTGGATTGATAGGGTTGAAGGCACCACCCCTGTTGCCACGGTAACCGCCTCCTCCAACTCCACCGCGTCCTCTTTCCATGCGGGGAGGGCCTCGTGTAAATGAGTTGCCAGCCATGCGGTTGTCATGGTAGCCATTTACAAAGTTGTTGCGACCTGCATCCCAACCATCTGAGGTAGTAAAAGAAGAACTTAAGTGGTAATAATCCCTGCATTAAAACTACACTTATAATCTGAATATCAACTCCTGGACTAGTGGACATAATCTGATAGGACAGAAGACAGCTAGATTAATCAGGGTTAACTTCAGAAAGTAACTTACAATTCGCTGCAGGTGCCATGGTGTAGCCCCCCTGTCGTCCAGCAGCAAAAGCATTTCCTACTACAGAAGGAGAAGCAGCTTTTATTTGATTGCAGTTCTGACCAGTAAAAAATGCAGCAGCAATAAAGACAATATTTGTAAAAGTGAGTCTTGAGCTGTGTACACTCCATATGTGTAGCAAATCTCACTTTGATTTGGATCCACTCACCATTCTTGGATGTGTCTTTGTTCCGTAAATGTGGAGGAATATATCGCCCTGTGACACAGAAAATTCAAAATTTATTAAATCGCAGTGGCAGAATAAATGTCTCTGGCTTCCATCCTATTTGTTGGTCTGAGTGGCTGCAGGGCTTTAAAACCAACAACAAAAATCAATTTCTATAGGTAAACTAATTTCCTTGAAAAATATTTTACATATATCATGTAATTATATAGTAAAAAGTGCATTTCATTGCAACTTATGTGAAAGTTGTGCAACATGGTCTTGCACCTAAGGCACCTTGTCATCTAAAATTGAATCAAATATTCCACATTAAAATACCAATTTTTAGGTGACTGTGTGCAATGCTCAATTTAAGAACTTGATTGTAAATGTTCTACATGCACAGCATGATGTTTCTAACCATAGGTGTCAAAAGTAGAAGTAGAAAGTAGTAGAGAGCACAAGTCCTGCAGAAATCCTGCCATGTTTTTGGATTTGCCTGTACATCTAGAATATGTGTTTTCACCAACTAGCTCATCGACCTGGTAAAGGAGCTGTGCTAATTGAATTCAGCTGGTTCATTGATAGTAGGAATAGCAGCTGAACTGGATTTCTATTTTCTTCTTCTACCTCTGACACCTCTGCTTCTAACACAAGAGCATGATCTTAAATGTTTTAGCCCCCCCCAAAAAGAGCCAACATTGACAACAAAAATACACAGACAGCTTACTGTTAGTACCTCCTTGTCCATCCGGAGCACTCAGGTCTAAAACAGCAAGCTAGAAAAACAAAAGCAAACAAATTAGGATAAATATGCAACAATATGTATCTCTAAATTTTACAAAACAAATTTTTAAATCTCAAATTTTAGCCAATAAATTTGTAATCAAGTTAGTTTAAATCAATTAACCTGTTAGATATGTTCAAACTAACATGTTAAATTGTCATGTGCATTTTTATTTGTAAACTAAATCCATTAAATCAACATCCTAACTACATTTATGCAACTTTTTATTTACTTCCATGAAAGGGTTTGCATGTTTCCCCCCAATAAAACAATTTCTGCACAAACTTCTTATTCATCACCAGGCAGATTTAATTCATTGTTAAAACTCTAAAATCATTTAGAATGAAAATGCTGCTAGCTCGCACTCTCGGATGAACACATGGGTTGAAGTGAAAACATGCACGGATGTTTATAATGGTGAAACTAACTCATTAACAGTAAAATAAAACAATAAAAATGATGCTCAATTAACAACCTGCACAGAAAAACAAATGACAGTCACTTGTTATTTGTCAAAGTCTGTGCTGCAGGGAAAACAACCACTTTATTCGTTTGATTTTATTCTAATTACAGCTTTTTATCTATCATGCATCCTGGTTAATTTCAACAGGATACATAATTATGGCACATACATTTTGGTCGATTCGATAAAAGCAAAGGATCATTGAGGAACACGCAGTACTTTTCTGCTGGTATCCAACTGCCTGACTAGACAGCTCGACTACGTTTCTGATGACGCAGAAGAAAATACCTTTTTTTTTCCTCCTTTAAAAGCGGCTAAAGACCATCAAGGAAACTATGTATGCTGCACTCAATCTAAAAGCGTATGACCTAAACTATGAAACCAGCAAGGTTTATTTACACGCCCACAAATTCCATCCTCTCTATTTTATCATTGTTTCAGGCTGCAAGAAAAACGCAGTGAACGTTATAGTTAAAGGGTGCGTTACATATGATCACTCGTAGAAACCAATGGCACAACTCAGTTTTAAATCTTCATTGACAATTTGTTTTCAAAGCAAACGAAACACGTAAAAGAAACACATACAGCTTTTTAAACATTGTTATATCATTCTATAAACATGTAACCCGAAGACTTATAACTTCTTTTGAAGTATGAACCAAAGTTTATGAACTAGTCCCCGCATGGCGCCGCATAAGAGTATGCAATTCAAGCGTACCCCAAATACATAGCACGATAGCATCTCGCTAACGGTATTTGGCTAACCGGCAAGCTAATGTTTATCCCTACTGTCGTCCCACTTCTCATTAAACGCTTCTGACATATTAAACTGACGCAACTTACCTGCTGCTCTAGACCGTGGGCATTTTCGACGGCCACATGACTCATAACTATTGAATATGGAGGAAAAATGGTGGCGTTGAAAAAAGAACCTCTTTGTTTGCCGGGTTTGATATGTTTTTTTTTAGGCTTCTCTGCCTCGAGCCTGTATTGAGGTTACGATAAACTGACAGTTATTTCATGGGCTTTAACGGTTCTGTTTAGTTCTGCAAAGCGTGGTTTTAGAATTTTAAAGTTACGGTTCAGTAGTTTATCTTCAAGGATGATACTTGATGAAATCCCAGCTGCGTCGGTTTGCTCTTCAGCTAAAACAGAGACGAAGCCGTCATTCATCTGGTAAGCTAGCATTAAAAAAAACCAGGGTCCCACATCCGGTCCTTTCCAGAATAAAAGCTTACAGACCCAAATCTAAAAATTGACATACAATCAAGAAATTTAAGATACTAGCAATGAAGATATTTAATAAAGTCAAGTTGGTTTATCAAACAGATTTTTTTTATCACGACCAAAAAATGTAGTTTAAAACTAAAAGAGTTAACCTTAATATTTGTTAGCACAAAGTGTTATGAAATTTACCACATATATAACGTAATATGATCAACAGGCTCTTCTGACGCTTGAAAACAGGAACAGTTTAAGATTTGACATTTATCTTTGTGTGTTGCAACTGGCTTGACAGAAACATCCAAAATGTTATTTCAGAAATCGCGAGATTATAAAGTGGATTTCTCGCGATAATAAAAATGTACAACAAAAAAGTGTTCCAGTTCAGACTGACAGTTTTTTCTTTTATACAACCATGTGCTTACTAACAGTAATGGTGCAAAGAAAATGAGCGTCTTTGAAACCCTGAAATTTGGATGCAGTTTATAGATAAATGTTCCATCAAATAAATCCAAGTTTCGATGTTAAAGACTACCATTAAATCACAGCCTACTTTTTAATATCTACTAAAATGAGCATGTGAGGAGGGCCTTACCAATACCTATAGAAATGTTGGCTGTCCAGCTGTATTTTGTTTTTTAAGCTGTGAATTTTTATTAGAAGAAACAAAAAAACTTGTGACATTTCATAAAAAATATCTTTGACATTTTCAGAGAAAACTCCTTTCGTTTAGGATATAATCCAGTTCACTATAGTCTATACCAACACGTTTTTAAAATTCTTTTGTATGTCTTTTTGTATTTTTTGGCTTTCTTTCCTTACTTGTCATTAAGAAGATCAAATTATCAGTATACTTATTTAAACTTTAAATCTTTTCTCATATTTTTGCCTTTTTATGTCAACATTTCTGCCAGCAAAAACGATTCTCTCAGTTTTGTAAGATTTTACTAACCACCTGTTTGAGTTCAACACTTAATTACGCCAAAGAATAAAAATTAGAAATAATTAAATACAAACTCAAGACTTTAATTGAATAATGCAGAGTGTGAAAGGTCGGTGTTCCTTCCAACATCTCAGTATTAGTTTCATCCAGTGATGAAATCAAATAAACAATCCACTTTTGTTTTACGGTTTAATTTTCATACCTTCTGGTTCAGATAAACTAACAGTGACTTAAGCATTTGTTACTATCAGTAAACTAACTCGGTTATCTTGAAAACCATATTAACAGGATATAAACAATGAGCTTAATTTTGACTAATAAATACTCAAATTATAAATCTACAATTATCTAGATATTTTTGGAAGATAAATTCTAACAATGCAATTTGATTTCAGTTACCAGGTGAAGAAACGTCACAACTGGACCTGTACAGGCTCAGGCCAAAACACTAAGATGTAAATGTGTCTTTAATTAGATGCGTCAATTAATCCATGATAGGTTAAACATTTCCTCAACTTAAATAAAATGCCAACATCCCCTTTCTTTTTATTCAGTTAAAAGTTTTAATTTTCACCCTTTAGTTTCTTGCACCCCTGAGGAGACTGAGTGTGATGCAGTGCAGATGAAGCAACAACAGCATATAATGTTCATTTAAACCGACTTTGCATTTGGCTGAAAGTTGTGTGTCTAAAAAAATGAATACCATTAGGAATCAGCTCAGCTAGTTCACATCGAGAGCTCTGCAACATCTTGTGTGTGACGGAGATCTTTTCTGTTTTTATCAGTGTGAATTACAGAAGGTGTTAGGAGCTTATGAGAACCCGCAGGGGAAGTTCTACTGCTGTTTTTGTCTGTGATGTGGTGATTCTGCAGATACTCATCATATTGCATCTTATTGTTCACCACGTTGACCTCTATCTGCAGAATGTTCACCATTATGTGTCAGTTAATCACGTTAGTTTGGGGTCGCCACAAATAGGTTAGCTTGAGCCTTTCTTCTGAAATTCAGTAGAAAGATATTAGTTTCCAACAACAGAAACTGATTTACGAGCACATGTTCATGTTTGGGGGGGTTTCAGGTCCCACACATAAGAGCACACAAACACACACAGGATGCACATTTATTATTTATAAAAGAAAAATAAGTTGAGATGCTTCTGCTCATAAGCCCAGACCCTTTAAAGAAAGTTTTTTTTCATCCTGTAGAGTTAAAGGACTAAAATAGATGAAAGGTATTCTCACTTTAGCATCACGGGACACATTTTAGTGGATGTCTGAAGGTTTTTCCCAGTCCTCAGATTTTTATCCTATACTCTGTATTTTAACCTATAGATTCAACATGGTCATGAAAAAAATGCTAAAAATTGTAATAAGATAGATATGTCATATTACTAATTTTTATCTTAACCAAACAACAAAGTTAAAGCTGGGACACAATGAATACAAAACTCTATTTGAAGGTGTTTTAAATTAAGAATGTTGTCAATCATTTCAACATAAATAGTGCAGCAGAATTTATTTAATGATGATTTCCTTGTAACAGCTGAACTGAACAGCAGCCAGGATCATCATTCTCTCTTTCTGTGAAGCTTATGTGGGACTTCTTGTTTAAAAAGCACCTCATCTTTGGGGTTTTTGTGGTTTTATTAGAGACGATCTTACCTGATGCTTCAAAGCTTTGGACTTTAATTTAATGCAAATTTTCCTTTACGCCGGTCGACTAAAGATTAAAATAAAAGCCAAAAATAACATGAACACATGGTCTTAGATTAAATTTTGACCCAGTGGAAAAGCTTGTTAGACTATTTACAGATCTCTATTATTGTTTATTTATGATCAAAAATGACAAACTTTTCATGTAAATGAATATTAAAAATCATATAGAGATATTTAAATCAAAGGGAAAATGATGACTGATGCATTAAAAAAAATAAGGGGTGATAAAATGTTTTTGAGCTCATGTTACAGGCGTGTCTGTTCCGAGATTTGTTCTAGATCTTCTTATGGACCAAAGTTAAAAAAATGTGACAGGAACAACACAATCAATTTGTGACTCAATGTCATCACACAACTGTGTAAATCTCAATTTCCTTCTAAAACAAAAATTTTGAGTTTTCTCATTTTATTTTTCTCTGTCAAAAACAAGGAACAAATTAAAGATATTGTACAGCCAACTGTATGTCTAGAGTCACATAAAACAGACGATTACAATAAATTTGTTGTTACTTTATTCTGCAAAACAGTCAAAAAACAGTAAAATCTAAAACAAATACTTCTGCTTTTGTTTACAGCCACCCATCTTTTCACATTATCAAAATTAAACAGCACCGAGGTCAAAAATAAAATGTGAAAATAAAATTCTACAGTATGTGTAAAAAATGAATAGTTTTCATTTCTGTAAATCTTGTTTTTCTTCTTGTTTTTGTTTTGTTAATCAATTTGTATATTAACTCGCATATCGTAGGTTTTAAAAAAAAAGTTGTATTTCTAAAAATATTATATAGAATAAAAAGATTTAAAAATTTTATTACAAGAAAAACAGAATCAGTCAAAACGATTCATTTAAACTTACATTCAGTGTTTAAAATGGTTAAAAAGTCTCGTCATTGTAACGCCTTGCTGTTTGTGCTCACACTGGACACTATTTTCAGCTAAACATTAATTTGTTGTCATACGGTGGGATTAATTTGACACTGTTTTACTCGTTATCCAATCTAAGCAGGATTCATGACCAGGATTCCAACCATCACACCATCAGCTTCGTGCTAGCGTGGCGTGCTCTTTCTAGCGTCTCGCTGCCTCCTGATGTGGTAGTTCAGGGGAGAATGTGGTGAGAATAAAATGGAGTAAGATAAACTCCTGAACACCACTGAGAGGAAGGAACATGCTTGTGGAGTTCAGGGGGTTTAGAACACCATGTCAGGGATTGTGGTACTGGATGAAACTTTGGAGCGAGTCTGCTAACAGATGAAGAGTACAGGTAGAAGTTTCTTCAAGTTCTTCCATGAAAGTGTTTCAGAATCATCGTTCCAAAAAGTAAAACAGAAAAAAAATTCATTTCACTCTGAAAGTTTGGAAGGAAATCTTTGTTTTGCTCACTGGGAATTTTCTGGTGCTTCTTTCAACTTATAAGGAGAAATAAGCAAAGAGGAAGATCCCAACGCAGCACACGACGACCAGTCCCATGTTCAGAATCATTCTGGTTCTTGGAGGTTCATAAAGAAGCTCATCCGCCATCTTCTCCTGTTCTTGATCTGTGATAGGCTGAGTTTGGGAAGAATTTTCCCGAAAGTCACAAAACCTCTTAAAAACCTTCACACATCTTCTACCCTCGACTTCATCTGCTCCACCTCCTCCAAAGCAGTCCTCCTTCATTCTCTCTCTCTCTTCTTCTTCTACTGATATGGGGTCTGAAGCTGGTGTACAGTGACCACTCTCAGCTGGGATAGTGTTACCATTGTTTGCTTGAGCATTTCCGTTGCTGTCGGTGTCGCTGAGCTTGTTTTCATTATTGTGATCAGTAACTCCATTTAGAGTTGTGTGATTAAGCAGCTTTACAGTAACGTTACCCATTTCCTGCTTTCTTAACTTCCTTCTCTGGTTGCGTCCCCACAGCGTAGTTGTTCTGATTTGTTCATCATCAGGTGGAGGAGTGCAGAGACTCACAACAGCAATAACCAAAACTGATACCCAAAACAAGAAGGCTGCCACATACATGAAGTGAACGTCCTTGATGAAAGATGGCCGCTCATCAGGCTGGTCGCAGTGTGGCTCTCGGTAAATGAATGCTAAAATCAGCCGTACAGCTCCGAGAGCGAATCCTACCAATCCGCCCCAAAAAGCTCCTGTTTCATTACAACGATGCCACAAGACACCGAGCAAGAAGACAGCTGCCACAGGCGGAGTCAGATAATCACACACCTCCTGGATATAATAGAATAAATGACCTCCCTGCATCTCGATGATGACTGGCACCCAAGCGATGCTGATCATTACCATAAAAACAACAAACAGCCTCCCTGTTATCACCAACTCCTTGGACGATGTCCGATTTCTCAACATCTTGTAAATGTCCAGTGTGAATATGGTGCTTGCAGAGTTGAAGATTGAATCTAGGTCACTCATCAGCGCGGCAATCATGACAGCCATCATCAACCCACGGAGGCCGACGGGCATCACCAGCATGACGAGCCGCGGGTACGCCACGTTGCTGCAGCCCGCTGCAGAGCCACACACATTCATGCAGTGCTCTGGACTGATGCACACCAACTCATCCGCAAAGATGATCCTGGAAATCATCCCTGGAATCACGACGACACACTGATCAGGTGACAACTGATTCTACTCTCTGGATTTTAGCTGTAAGTAATTCAAAACCAAACAAAAAAAGACTCTACCTGGGATGACAATGAGAAACATGGGAAGAATTTTGAGGACACCAGCCATGATGGTTGCTCCTTTTGCATGAGCAATATTCTTCGCTGCCAGAACTCGCTGTACGATCACCTGATCTGCACACCAGTACCTGGAGAGCACGAAGAGGGAGGCTGATGTTAGTCTGGTGAAAAGTTACGGAATTTAAAATCACGTTTGTTTTTAACAAGTGATAAATGTAATTATGAGTTTTTGGTACCATAAAAATATTATTATTACAGTGGGGCAAAAAAGTATTTAGTCAGCCACCAATTGTGTAAGTTCTCCCACTTAAAAAGATCAGAGAGGCCTGTAATTTTCATCATAGGTATACCTCAACTATGAGAGACAAAATGAGGAAAAAAAATCCAGAAAATCACATTGTCTGATTTTTAAAGAATTTATTTGCAAATTATGGTGGAAAATAAGTATTTGGTCAATAACAAAAGTTAATCTCAATACTTTGTTATATAGCCTTTGTTGGCAATGACAGAGGTCAAACGTTTTCTGTAAGTCTTCACAAGGTTTTCACACACTGTTGCTGGTATTTTGGCCCATTCCTCCATGCAGATCTCCTCTAGAGCAGTGATGTTTTGGGGCTGACGCTGGGCAACACGGACTTTCAACTCCCTCCAGAGATTTTCTATGGGGTTGAGATCTGGAGACTGGCTAGGCCACTCCAGGACCTTGAAATGCTTCTTACGAAGCCACTCCTTCGTTGCCCGGGCGGTGTGTTTGGGATCATTGTCATGCTGAAAGACCCAGCCACGTCTCATTTTCAATGCCCTTGCTGATGGAAGGAGGTTTTCACTCAAAATCTTACGATACATGGCCCCATTCATT
>SSNP01000105.1:643883-678018 GCA_006937955.1 Pachypanchax playfairii
CATATGATGTTCTCCCAATCCTCTTCTGGATCATCCAAATGCTCTCTAGCAAACCGCAGACGGGCCTGGACGTGTCCTGGCTTCAGCAGGGGGACACGTCTGGCACTGCAGGATTTGAGTCCCTGGCGGCGTAGTGTTTTACTGATGGTAGCCTTTGTTACTTTGGTCCCAGCTCTCTGCAGGTCATTCACTAGGTCCCTCCGTGTGGTTCTGGGATTTTTGCTCACCGTTCTTGTGATCATTTTGACCCCACGGGGTGAGATCTTGCGTGGAGCCCCAGATCGAGGGAGATTATCAGTGGTCTTGTATGTCTTCCATTTTCTAATAATTGCTCCCACAGATTTCTTCACACCAAGCTGCTTACCTATTGCAGATTCAGTCTTCCCAGCCTGGTGAAGGTCTACAATTTTGTTTCTGGTGTCCTTTGACAGCTCTTTGGTCTTGGCCATAGTGGAGTTTGGAGCGTGACTGTTTGAGGTTGTGGACAGGTGTCTTTTATACTGATAACGAGTTCACACAGGTGCCATTAATACAGGTAACGAGTGGAGGACCGAGGAGCCTCTTAAAGAAGTTACAGGTCTGTGAAAGCCAGAAATCTTACTTGTTTGTAGGTGACCAAATACTTATTTTCCACCATAATTTGCAAATAAATTCTTTAAAAATCAGACAATGTGATTTTCTGGATTTTTTTTTCCTCATTTTGTCTCTCATAGTTGAGGTATACCTATGATGAAAATTACAGGCCTCTCTGATCTTTTTAAGTGGGAGAACTTACACAATTGGTGGCTGACTAAATACTTTTTTGCCCCACTGTATATATTATGTTGCTGATGTCTTTGGTTTCTGTTTGAACAGTTACCATAACAACGTCCAAATATCATCAACATAGTCCATAAACATTTAGATCTAATTGAGTTCAGTTTTAGTTTCATTTGACTGAGTTTATCTGCTGTAATACCAGATTGAGGCAGGAGTCTGGCCCAGTAAGAAACCAGGCCAAGGCAGGTCTGGATCCTTTGGTCCTCGAAGGATCTTCAGAGCATCTTGTTTTGGATGCAGATGACGTTCACAGGAAGCAGAATATGTCAGGTTAGATGAAGACAGCAAGATGGCGGTGATGTTTGGAGTTGCCTGCATGTATTTGGTTATTAATCCTAAAAATAGGAGACAGAGAAGGTTTATCATGTTGTAGTCAGATTATTTTAGAAATGTACAAAGTCATCCACAATAAAAAAAAAAACCTTCAAGTCCTCCAACTTTGAAGAGGCTGATGCCTGTGAGGCAGAAGGCTCCGGCGATCATCAGAAAAGCTTGGACTGTGTCGGTGTAGATGACAGCAACCAGACCTCCACTGACAGTCAGAACAGCTGTTGTGGTGATGAGGACAATAATGGACAGATAAAGGTTCCATCCTAAAGACTCCTGGATGAACAAGGCTCCTGAGTAGAGGTCCACAGACAGTTTGGTGAAGATGTAAAGCAGAAGCGATAAAACAGCAAAATACACCTTCAGTCGTTTTCCTCCAAAGCGTTTGGACAGGTACTCTGGCATGGTGTAGACTCCACTCTGGATGTACACGGGGATAAAGACCCAGCCTAATAACTGGAGCAGAAACAGCGCATTGAATTCCCACGCAGCCACGCTGAACCCACTGGCAGCACCTGATCCAGCCAATCCAATGAAATGCTCACTTCCTATGTTACTGACAAAGAGAGACGCGCCTACAGCTGCCCAGTTCATAGAGCGACCGGCCAGGAAGTAGCCGCTTACCGTGCTTCGATTGGCTCTCCTCATCGCCAGGAAGCCAACCACCAGCACCACGATGAAGTAGATAACCACAACAATGATGTCAGGTGCTTTCAAACTGAAGTTAGACGCCATGTTTGAATTCTTCAACCGAACCAAGCTTTTACTTCCTGTGTCTGATGTTCCACTGCAGTCTGTTTCCAAAGAAGAACTCAAACATATGTAGTGCAGACAGAGTTCTATTTCCTGATTCTTCAAAACTCAGTTTGGAAGTTTAACCCAGACTGTTGATCAGCAGCAAACAGAATCTGGATCATCTGGAAGAAACACAAACACAGAATGAATCAGTTAAACTCTGCAGGCTTCAGACCAGCTTCCAAACTCTCTAAAATAAATGTGTTAGCTACAAGTCCAATTCATGCATCCGTCCTCTATTTGAGGTGATAAAATATGAGGCATGACTTGACCTTCATACAAGTGAGAAGAAACGCTTGTGGTTTCTTAGTTTGTGAAAACAAATTAGACTGTGGGCAGATGACACTATTTTATTTCCCCCTAAAAGAATATCTCACGCATAAAACCAGCTGTCAGTAAATTCACAAAAAACTAAATGTTTAAACTAGTTTGAGTAAAAAAATTATTTTGAGGCTAAATGTGACGAATGAGCCCTACACAAGTACATGCATGAGCTTTTATAATGTTAGTTGATATGTATAAGAGACCCAAAAGGAAAGATTTTACTAAATTCTTCAGAAAATGCTTCAATTTTCTATACTTATCTATGAAAAATTTGTGGTCAAGCAAATATTTTTATAATCTTACTTTAATTTCTACTTGATTTGTTTTTTTTATTATTCAATCTAACATGTTTTACATCAAGTGTTCAGTTAAAAACCACATCCAACAGAATAAATAATCTTACTTGTTGTTTTCTTCTGAGTCGTCCAGGAATCTTTGAAAGAAGATTCATTGAGTCAGGTCGGAGCTCCTCTGTGCAGGTGACTGCTGGGTCCTCAGATTAATATCAGCGGGAGGAGAAGAGGCTCCGCCCACAGCAGCAGGAGGAGAAGAGACTCCGCCCACAGCAGCAAGAGGAGAAGAGACTCCGCCCACAGCAGCAGGAGGAGAAGAGACTCCGCCCACAGCAGCAGGAGGAGCAGATTTCTCCCTTGGTGGAAGAAAACCCCACTGCAGGAGCTGCAAGGGAAAGTTTCCACTGCAGCGGCCAGGAAGGCGAAACCCACATACTCGTGGTCTGAAATACTGAAAAAAACCACAAACACTTTCATTTTAAGTCAATTTTAACACAGCTGCTATTAAAGGAGGTGCTGGGAAGTTGCTCCTGTTCGTAGAAAATATCAAATGTGACTTCAAGAGAAAATGTATCATAAAGGTTAAGAAGTTTCAGTAAATATAACCATAATATATTCAGTTACTGTCACTTAAATACATTTTTGTCACATACGTGTCTGTGACGTCGTGTTTAGGTCCGTCTGACACCAGCAGGTTGCAGCTCAGACTGTCCAGGAGTTCAGTGATGTCCTGGTCAGGACCTGGAGGAGACACTCCAGGACATCATGCATCATCTCATGAGGAGCCCTGATGTCATCAAGCAGCGTACGAGCTAGTGGGGGTCAAACAAACTGCTGAGAAACATTTTGAGTTATTGCAGTAATGTTTCAGTAAAACTGGACCGACCTGCATCATCTGGTTTTCAGGTTACATTTTCTGGTGACTTTAAATTCTCAGTAGGTTGATAGTTTTCTGTTTTCATCAAACGATGTGGCACCTTTTGGTTTTTAACACTTTACACATTCATATTAGTTTGGACGTCCAGCAGGATTTTGTTTTCCAACTGAGATCTGACGTGTTTTTCAAAGTGTTTCTTTTTTAAAACAGTTTTATATTTAGATTGAATTTCTTTCCCGACTTACAGTAACTGATGGACAGAATTTGCTTTTTATTATTTTGTTTTATAGCATTTGTATTGTATACTATACTATGTTATATACTGTTTGTATGCTAAGGTTATTGTTACAAAACTAGAGCACATTTTGTCCTGACTTATCAATACGGCAGGAAATCATCTTTTCCTTAATGACATTCAGGTTTCATGTTTGTATTTTGTAGTGCTGCGTGACTTTATACATTCTCTGTGTACGTGGAGTAATCATGTGTTTAATTTAGCAAAAGCTCTATTGTCTTCTGCTGATTGTGTGGGATTGTGTTAATCGTGTGAAGACAGTAAAAAAAAAAGAGTGCAGTTTAAAAAAACTGTGCCTAAACAACCAGAAAAACTGTGAAAAAGACAGAAAAGAAAACCGAGCAAAGATCAACAAGTTCAGCTGGAAGACAACCCAAAGTTTTTGTGATTCCACCAAAAACCTTTCTGTTGACATATTTATATTAAAAAGACTGTTGTATGAAAGGACATATGATGAAAAACAACATTTTTAATCTTGAATTTGTCCTTCCTGAGTACCTGTTGCAGGTAAAACAACATGCAGATTATCTTTATTTCTCAGTGGAGATGTGAGATTACAGATTACCAGTAACAGATAATCTGCTTTGCCTGGGTACCACTGACATAAAACTAAAACAAGTTATAGATTTTTAGACTATTTTCGACGTGATCTCATTCTAAATGTTCCACACAAATCCACTCATGTACAGATTTGCACTTACATAAGAGTGAATGAACAAACAGGTAAACATGCTGTTACATATAAACCACAAAACGAGTGAATCATGAGAACGTGGACACCGCCTGACTGAGCACTGACCTGCATCGCTGCATGTGTGGGACTGTTAGATACTTATGCAGTTTCACAGTCTAATGATCTGATCATGGAACGAAAGTCTTGTTTTCTTGCACATGCATCATGATTTTGCACTTTTTATTAAAAGTATAAATGGAATGAAATGGTGACGACAGGTTTGCAACATGGCTCATCAGGAATTAATTTTTCCGAGCTCTGCATCATTTCAAGTACATGTTCTAATGACTTAAGAAATAATAATAATAATTAATAAACCTCAGACTTTAACTCATAAAAGTGGAAATCCACAGTCTAAATCCTGTATACAGAAGCTGCAATCAGTAAACAAAAACCCAACCCAGCAGCTGTGAACCGTTCAATTTTACTGCAAATGTACTACAATTAAGTTCAGTCGGTTTCAAAACTATTTAAGATTAATTCTATACGTTTATATAATTATAGTGCTTTAAATTAATCTGTAATGCCAAAAAGTTGATCTAACATCACAAAAATGCCTAAAAAGGAAGTTATTTTGAAAAGATGTGAGAAAATGATGTTTTTGTGAAGCTGTTCTGGAAGCTCTGCTTTGTTAGAACTATAAAAAGACATTTCATGTTGCACTTTCTTATTTTTTTCCTTGATCTTGATATTTTTGATGCAGATTGTGGCCTGTAGATGGCGGTACAATTACAACATTTAAACAACACCAATCTTTATCTGAGGTTTCTTTGCAGCCTGATATTTAATACTTTTCTTTATTGATAAAACAGATTAATGCAACAGTGGGAAGATTCTTTTTAACTCTTTAGACCTTTTAATTTAATTCTGAGCTTTAATTCTTTTTCTGGTTTTCTAATTTAGTTCAGACTTAAAACGTTTCTTCAAACAATGAAAAAAAAGGAACAAGGCTTGTTTCCTTACCATCAAATATTCATGGATAACTTTTGTTTAAAACATTGGGTTTATATCTGCTGTCAATCAAGCATCTTTCCCTGCAGAAGAAACAAAAAACATCCTTCAGCAACACCACAAGTCTGCACTTCTGCACTGAGATGATTGACAAATGAATAATAACAGCTAACCATGACTTTCTGCTTTTGAATTAATAACTGTGAAGCTTGTATTCCTCTTTTTACCAAACAAAAGAAATTAATGTGTGGAGACTTGCTGTAACCCAAATTCAAGACTCAGAAGAGGAGAAAAGAAGATTTTCCTGCAGCAATAAAACTGAGGAGAATGGCGTTATTCTTCAAGACCGAGATGAAGCTTATGGTGTTGCTGGCGACGGCAGATGGCAAAGAGAGTCAAAGGCAGATGGAAAAAAATCACATCCAACATGTTTATCAACGTCAAAGACGGTGTGCGTGTATGTGTGTGTTAATGTGAGTGTGATGAGGAGGATTTCCCCGAGGTTACTGAAAAACGTGATTAAATTTGAAAAAACAGAAGCGCCTACAGGCATGGAGGTTTTACATTGTTTATTTCTTTCTCAGAGAATTTTACAAGAAGGAACAAAAACAACCTGCGTGTTGGATTGTGTTGGTTTTTACTATATATTAAGAAACTTTATGAATTTATATTTTATTCTAGCTTTTAACATTTTTCCTTCAACCGTTTCAGGAGAAAATAAGTCACAGCATTATGTTATTTTTTGCCATAATACTGGCAAAATAAGCTCAAACATGACGCTGCCACCATCTTGTATCTCACAAGAAGTAAAGCTTTTAGGACAGAATATGTTTTAGGTTCAAATACATTGTTATTTTCAAGCCAATTATAATCAATGCATTAGTATTTAATGTTTATGGATGCCTAATATTCACATCTTTTGATGTGGATTTCTGTATAAATGTACTGAACTGATATCATACAAGGAGTTGTCCATCAGGCTCTGAACAACCAGAGTTTGGAGAAATGGAGATTAGTTCTGATAAATAAACTCGTCTAAGTGGATTTCTGCAACTTTAAAACAAGCTGAATCTCAAAAATGATCCAGGACTAATTTACACTGCTAAATAAAAAAAAAATCAGTTATTTACATATACTGTAGTTTTATGGCTATTTGCAAGAAAAAATAGCAGCAGTAACAGATCTGACGTAGCACTTCCTTTGAAATACTAATATTTTTTTCTGAAAAAACCCTGTAATGTGAAACGAATAGTAGCGTAAAGGCTTTTAAAACATGTTTTTTTAGATTTGAGTTGATTTAAGATGCTTGTAAATCCAACCAGAATGAAAATCTATATATTCAAATATTCAGAGAATATTTACAGGTTATTTACAAAGAAATGTTAAAACTCTGAAAGATTATATACTATATTTACAATCTAATGTATGTATGTTTACTCTGTTGCTATGGTGAAATGCATGTGTGACAGTAGTAATCTAACTGTCATGAAGTTAATAATGTGTGAGAGAGTGAGAGAGGTGAAACACACACGGTTTAGTGACCTCAGCAAACACTCCCGACTGCATGAACCAGACGGTTTGAGACTTTCTCACTTTGAGTGTCTGCTGCAGAAGATGAAGAGAAAAATTAAAAACAGACTGAGATGTGAAATGAGCATCAAGTGAAAAAAGAAAAAAAAATCCTACTCTGAAATTGAACAATCTAGGATTTATCTACTAAATTGTTTTATGAATAATATTGGAGTAGAACACTCAAAGCACTTTGTCCTCGGCCCCAGACCACCACCAACATCCACACCAACGCAAAGCAGAAATGTCTTGTCCAAGGACACAACAGCAGTATAAACAAACATCATGCCATCCAATTAATTATATCAGACAAATCTATTTTCAAGTTTTAAGAGCTCTACATCTTTAGCAGGATTACTTTCTTCAAAAACCTGCTGTACATGTCCTCTGGAGGATCTAAGTACTACAGGTTGCAGGTGTGTGATACAATAAAAAGATTCATGAATCCTGCAGAAATCTGTGTTGGGTGACCTTGACCTTTAAATCTTTAGACAGAAATAATTAAGTCGTCAGTACAGCAGCACAAAAGTATCTTGGAGTATGAAGCAATCTCTCCTTCATTCAGAAATGTAACCTGAAACTGTGTTACACCAACACCAAGCTACTTATCAACTCAGTGTAGAAACCCAAGACTCCAGCTCACATCTGGCGGATGGATACCGAGCTCACACGGGCTCTGTGGTCAGTTTTGTCCACGCAATTTACTGGAATTCTCATTATGCATAACTTATAAGTGAGTGTTTTCAAAGACACACAGTAGATCATAAAGAGAATAATAGGTTAACAACTGCAGAGCAGCAGAAACCCTTTATTCAGCAAGAACTGAAGAGATGTTTTCATGCAACAATTAGAAAGTTTAATTATAAGGCTGATATGGTCTGATGGTAAACATGCATCTCTTCCAGTTTTAAGATGGTTCTGCATCACATTCTGTTTACATTGTTCAAAATTTTGTTTGCACTTGTGTTTTTTCTCAATTTGTTTTAACCTTTAACAGATTTATAGTTGCATGAAAATGACTTCTCAGCTGTTGTGGAAATGGGATTTGTAACATGAAAGAAATCTTGATGGGATTCTGTTGGATTAGATTTGATTAGATTCAGTTCAATGAAAATTCAAAGAAACTGTTTCCAACCATTTATCTTTCAATCTCTTTATTTTCACACTTTTTACCCTTTCATGGTCTCTTTTTCTGATCCGTCTCAGTTATTTTAAATAAGGGCGTCTTTTTGTCTGAGACAAATCTGATCTTCTCTCACACACAGTTGTGCACACACTAACTCAAAAATATGCTGACACCAAGTGTTTGCTCAGCATTTTTTTCCACGGAAAAAAAGAAACTTGACAGACGGATGAGGCGGCATGAATTCAGTCCTTTCTTTTTGTTTTCCATCTTTGACCTGAGCTCTTATGTAACCTCTAAGTGTGTGTTTGCATGTTAATATTTCCTGTTGAATTAAAACAGACGGAATGGGAAAAAGAGCTTCTGTAATTTGAGATGAGAGCTGTAAATTAATGTGAGCCAGAGCTAAACCCTGAAAAGAAGCTCTCAAAAACAACAATAAGATTTTAATGTCAAAATATAACTGACTGAAAGTCAATTTCTAAGTAAAACAAGAGCTTGAAGTACTGAGCTGCACAGGTATTGATGTTTGTAACTTCAAAACTGTTTGTGGCATTTCAGACATTTTCAGAAACTCACCCAAAATATAGTGTCTTTGTGTGTATGAGGTTGTTTTGTAATTAACTTTTTTGAGAGTCTCAATGGAGAAGATAAAGGGGCTGAGGACTCAGCCCTGTGGAACACCTAAAGCCAGTAAATATGATTTAACATGTCATAAAATACATCAAAAGAGAAAAATATCCCAACTTCCAGTAATGAACTAAATAACTATTTCTTCTTTTAAAAAACTGCAATTTGTATGACAGTTTTAAACATAAATATTCTTTAAGTAAAAAAGATTAAATACGTTCAGCTTTTCTAACGGTATTAGAACACACTTTTAATTGGAAATGAAAATTATTCACTTACTATTACAAGTTCTCTTAAATACTCCCATTTAGCAGTAATATTTGGGTAATCTGGAATCATCCCTCTGGCCAAATTTATTTAAATTCTGCAGTTAGAGCAGCAGAAATGATGACAGTATACTAGCTGTTTATGAAAAGCACATCCACTTTAGTTATATAATAATTATGGGATTAAAGAACTGCCTTTCGGTATATTTTAGGGCATTTTAATGGAACTAATGAGTATTTTATTTCATGGAACTCCAGGGCTGTTTTTTAGCACATCTCTCAGATGTATTTGTTTTGGTTGTGCAGCCTGAGGACGGCCTGTTTTACCGAAATTGAAGGGTCCTTTGTGGTAACAACAGCAACAGATTTGAAATGCAAATGCCACACAAGGAATCCTCTCAAGACCTTTTACTTGCTCGACTAATGAAGAAATAATGAAGCGAAGACTATCAGCTGTTCATGAGACAGCTTTTGAGTTAATGCTTGAATGTGAGCGCCTGTTTAACAGGATTTTATAGAATATAAAGCTGATATTCCAAAAATACCGTCAAATTAAAGGTGATGATCTGATCCATAATATGGAACTTAAATGGGTTTTATATACATAAAAAACTGTTTAAGTTGCTTGTATAAATCAATATGTTAGGATTTTTTTTTCCTTTTGCAGATTTTGTGATATTTTTCTAATTTAACCACAGAGACGTTTTTTTTTTATCAAAGACACTAATCACAACTGCCAAAAAAAACCTGATTTAAGCCCAAATTTGAAAGAAATAGTTGCACATAAACTTCAACATCCTGCAGCGTTTTTATCATAAATGACATTTTCTGTAAAATAATGAAGAAAAATCGACTTCTTGTTCGATAACAACAGTTTCGACACAGCAGGAATCATTTACTCCTGCGTGGGCTCGAAACGTAAAACGTCTTGTTTCATATTAACTCAAATATTTGGAAGATAAAAACCACTCAGGAGGAAAATTAAGAGAGATAATGAAACATGGAAATAACATGGTTATTCAATTATTTTTGACTCGACAGGGAAAACCAAATAAAAAAAGATTCTGATGATAGATGGCTGGTGTTTTACTGTCAGATTGCATTTAAAAAGAAAATGAACATCTTAAGAAATAAATTAAAAATTTAGTCGAGAAAGTGATTATTTTGTGGTCCTGACTAAGTGGAAGAACCAGAACTGGTTAGAGTTTGTCGCCGACGGGCCCTCGGGGGCGTCGCCTTCATCCCTCTAAGTGTGGACACAACCCCAACCCCCCCCCCATGTGAGAGGTTAATCCAGTAATTCCTGAGTGGATACAGTCATTTCTACAATCTGAGCGATGAAGGGCAGTTAGCTGCTGAATGCAGACAGCCTGACCTCAGTGAGGCGGAACGTGTGTCGCCTTAAATAACCTCAGAATTCCGATCAGTCGTCATATTCATGTTCTCTGATAAATAGAGAACATAAGATATAAAAGATTTGAATCCAAATAAAGATTTACACCCGAGCAGGAAACTTAATCTCGAGTCTGTGTGTTTTCTTTAAAGGGACATAAGGGTTAGGGTTTTTGGGAAGTTTCATAAAAATGACCCTTTTTTAACTCAAGTTTAAAGGGACATAAGGCAAGATTTGTGAAAAACTACACATGCATTTCCAGTTTATTCAATGCTAATGGGTCATGAAGCATTAAAAACCCAAAATAATGAGGCCATCCGCATATATGTCTGTTGCCTTGGAAACGCTGTGCGCCACATAATGCGCTGCAGTTCGACGTCCGAATTTCCCGTGCAGTTGTAGGGATGTGATGTAAATTGACGCTGCATGCGCGTTGCCGACAGCTCTTGAACCGGAAGTACATGGCCGCCGTGGACTTGGATTCAAACACTGAAGGTATACTTATGGATGTTTCTCCAGCCAGCTAACGACCTGCATCCACTCTCACCCCCCAAAAAAGTGGCACCACGAAGAAAAAAAAGACTTTATCAGCTGCATCTCGTGAGTCAAAAAAAAAACATGACCGAAGCCGGGCAGGCACCCGCATAAATATTGGATATGCGTTCGGTTCATGGAGGGAACTTCAGCCGGCTTGGCTGGTGGCTTCAGTTAGCCACAGCGCCTGTCGCGGCAGCACTGAGTCAGATTTTGTAAAGCTGCCTTAGGTTCCTTCAAATAATGTTTATGAAAGAAAAACTGAACCAACTCAAGTAAATTTTCAAATGAATTCTAATTAATTTTGGTGTCTTGCAGTTTTAAAGGGACTTAAGGCAACTTTACAAAATCTGACTCAGTGCTGCTGCGACAGGCGCTGTGGCTAACTGCAGCCACCAGCCAAGCCGGCACGGGAGCGCGCACAGACACTTTACAGACTGTTCGTCTTCACAGCACTGCACCGGGGAGGCTAACATACTTCACGTCAGGTCTCTCCACTCTGTTATTTGATTTGATCTCATCATTTTCATACTGTATCAGGCTCTAAACACGACCTATAATGTTTTCTCACCTGGTCACAAGGAAATGAGCCATGTCAGCATCCGTTTTCACTCCCAAATGCAGCTGAAGTTCCCTCCATGAACCGAACACATATCCAATATTTATGCGGGTGCCTGCCCGGCTTCGGTCATATTTTTTTTTGACTCACGAGATGCCGCTGATAAAGTCTTTTTTTTCTTCGTGGTGCCACTTTTTTGGGGGGTGAGAGTGGATGCAGGTCGTTTGCTGGCTGCAGAAACATCCATAAGTATACCTTCAGTGTTTGAATCTGAGTCCACGGCGGCCATGTACTTCCTGTTCAAGAGCTGTCGGCAACGCGCATGCAGCGTCAATTTACGTCACATCCCTACAACTGCGCGGGAAATTCGGACGTCGAACTGCAGCGCATTATGTGGCACACAGCGTTTCCAAGGCCTCGTTATTTTGGGTTTTTAATGCTTCATGACCCATTAGCATTGAATAAACTGGAAATGCATGTGTAGTTTTTCACAAATCTTGCCTTATGTCCCTTTAAACTTGAGTTAAAAAAGGGTCATTTTTATGAAACTTCCCAAAAACCCTAACCCTAACCCTATTGTTTCAGGAGTTTCTCAGGAAACAAAGGAACTGTTCCTTTTGTTCCTTTAGTTTAAGAAGCAACTCTGTTAAACTGACCTAAAGAAAAGATGAGTTTACAGTATGATTATGGTCAGACACAATATTCTAAGAAAAAAAATCTAAATATCCAACGACACTATCGTGCATATTATAATGCACGACTGCAGCACGAGAGGATCTCTGCACCTTCTGCAGCGTCCTGGGTGGATGCTGGTGTATTTTTACCTTGACTTTCTTCTTTGAGAACCTTGAAGTGCAGCACCTGCAGGAAACCGTTCAGTGATTCACACTTCTGAGAGATTTAAAGTCGACATTCAACGTCTAAATGATTCATAGTGGTTGAAACGCAGCAGCTGGAGGGATCGTAGGGAAAAACATCCTCGTTTCATCGCTGTGCTGATGTTTGGATCAGGTCCTTAGGTCATGAAGGCAATTGTTAAATAGTTGTGAACCTCCAGCTGTGAGTGATCTCAGACTTGGTAGTGTGTGTGTGTGTGTGTGTGTGTGTGTGTGTGTGTGTGTGTGGGTTTGTATTTCTGACCTCCTGGGGACCCGTTTCCTGACTTTTACTATCTTTCTGGGGTCCGAGGGTTCTTGTGGGGACCGAAGCCTGGTCCCCATGAGGGGGACTCCCCTTTTTAGGGTTAGGGGTTAGGTTTATAGGTATGGTGTGAATAGAGTTTTAGTTAGTCTTAGGGTTAGTTATAGATCAGTAATGGTTAAGGTTAGTAAAAGGGTTTGGGTTAGGTATAAATCTAGTTACTAAAATCAATGGAAGTCAATGGACGGTCCCCATAAGGATAACAAAACACACTTGTGGGTGTGTGTGTGTGTGTGTGTGTGTGTGTGTGTGTGTGGGTGTGTGTGTGTGGAGTCATTGCTCTGGGATGTTACTGTAAATTCACAGCTGGATTGATCCAAGCGAGAAAAACATCAGTTAAGAGCCTTTTTTATTGCTGTTTGTAAAGTAAAACCATAAAGAACAATCTAGTTAACTGGATGTAGGGACCACCTGTCCATGATCCACCTCCATCTCTCATGTTTCATCCCGGTCCTGCTGAACATGTTCATACAGGCGACATCACGACCATCGAAGTCCCACCACCAGTAATCAGAAGGTGTCGGTCCTGAGATAATGAAAGGATGCTGCGGCAGGTTACGACAGGTATCATCAGTCATTTCGGACCACCGTTCTCAGACAATCATTCACAAAACTGAACAGCAAATCACAGAAGACATTCACCGACGCTGCAGCCGGCCGGCGGAGCCACAAAACACCCTCAATTTTTCCTCTATTAACCCGACGAGAGGATCCACAGTTGGACGAGGAGATACAGATATTATGTTTAAAAATAAAAACATTAATAAATAAAGACTCTGAGGCAACTGGGTCAGGTGTGTGAATCACAGCGGACAGCTCCTTTAAACGATGAGTTACTTTTTAAATTTAGACCTAAAGGTGTTTGTTGAGCTCATATAGCATCAAACCGCTGTGACCTCTTTGTAGGAAGGGCAGCGTGAGAGAGCGCTTCCAAAATATCCCTATTGATTCCTCCAACCAACAGTTCTCAGATACGCTCCATGCAGAATTAAATGTATTTTTAGAGAGTCAGAAAACATCTCTGCTATCTTACAGGTTAAATATTTTGCAGGATTTACAGGACTTTAACCGAGGAGGTGCAGCGTGAAAGCTAAAAATAATCATCTACAGTTGAAATGGGGTCGATGTGTTCACACAGTCACTCCTATTTAAACCTGAGATAATCTATAGCTGAGCTTCAGATGAAAACAACTTTAATTATCATTCATTTAACACAAAACTATTCTCAAGTCTGAAAAAGAGGTTTGGTGTCTAACAGCATTCCTCTGTGAAAAACAGGAAGTGTTTGTTACATTCCACGACGTCTGTAATATTTGTCTGGGTCGGGATGTAAATTTTCAAATTTTACATTTATCTCTTCTCTTGATTAATTGAGTCAAACTTTTTTTCTGAGTAAATAAACTGTGGTAAGAAAACCGATGTATTAATGATGGAAGTGGGAGGCTGCAGCACCACCTGGTGGTGATCAAATGACATTACAACTTAACTCAACAGTAACTTTACTGAAACAGCAGCAAGTTAATCTAGTTTTCGTAATTGGACATGCTAATAAAACCCTTTTTAAGTGAAAGTACTTTTACAGAGGAGAACAAAAACATATCCCATAATCCTCCTAACATGCACCAGAAGTTACAGGAATGTTTGAACAACATTGTTAAGCCACTGAAATAATTCATTTCTTTTCAGGCATTTTTACTACCTTCCATTCAGCTGTTGTTGTGACTGAGGCGTGTGTGAGTCGAGTGTGTTTTCTGTGCAATGACATTGAAACGTGAACCGCTTCACCCCCCCCACCTCACCCCCTTCACTTGGGCTTTACATGACCGTAAAAAGCAGAAGCTGTTAGTGTGTCGACTCAGTTTACGCACACGCCGCATCACCCGACCCAGATCTCTGCTCCCGAACACGGTGGAATCAAACACTAAACTTGAGTCTCAGGAGGTAAAACTTGCATATTTACCCAAGTGAATTCATAGAACAGCAAAAATCTCAGCACAACTTCATCATTTATAACACTTTGAATTTACAGTTAGACAGTAGTAACTATGGTAACAGCTTTAACACACATTTTAGTTAGACGTGCTGTAGTTTAAATGAGTGGCTGTAGTTTAACAGGTTTGATAAAAGAAAATCTAACTTCCTAAATATTTTCAAAAGGAGATCTGAATGTTGGAGAAAGTTGGATGTTTCTCACTTTTTATTTAGAGTTTAACACTGACAGGATTTTCTTTCTGAAGAATTTGTTACATTGGAAGTTTTGTAGTTTGTTATATTTTTTTCTTTAGAAAGTAAAAATTGAAAATGGTGCGTTCAAATTAAAAAAAAAAAAAAAAAAAAAAAAAAAAAAAAAAATCAGATTTCACCATTTGGGACAGAAAATAGAAAATAAATCCAAATCACCCCAATACATATAATCACTGAGATCTCGGCAGCCCTGACTGAAACATCCAATAAAAAAAAATTGTCAAAGAAAGCTGCTTGAAATAATTATCAGAAACAAAACAAAGGAGTGAGACAGGATTTCCTGTTGTGGCAGGAAGCTCCATCCTGATGAAGGAGGCTTCAGGGTTAAACCATTAGCTTCTGATAACAAGAAGACACAAAGCAGTTTAAAATATCTGCAGATAAAAGACTCAAATAAAACTCAGACATCTGGACGCTGAGGTTTAACTGTGTTTGCAGCAGTTGCTGCAGCCTCGTCTCTCACCAAGATTTAAGTCGGCCTTGTGTTGCAGACAGAAACAGAGATGGCGGGGGGGGTGGGGGGTGACAATTGTAGAGTGATGGCACCACTTACTTGTGTTTACAATATGAGGATACAGAGCCTGGTGATGAGATGAAGCTGTGCCACAGTGGAGAATTGGAGCCATACAAGGAGAAGTCATGCAGGAGGATCAGGCACATCTACAGAGCTGGTAACATCTGGAAGAGAAGAACATTCATCTTTATTGGTGTTTGTCCTAAAACTATCTCCACTTGTGCTTATTTCTATTGTACAAGAGGAAGTAAGAGAGTATAGAAGTTTAATTATTGCCCTTTGTAAATGTTTTACTTGGTGTACTTTGCAGTCTTTTACACACTTTAGATCTTTGGAAGCAGCTTCTGTAGAAAAGTTATCAGGCTGTTGTAGATAGATCTCTGGAACACATCTGTTAAAACAGACTCAAATTTAAACAGCTAATCTCAAAGAAATTTAAAGCAACTTGTGCAAACTCAATTATATAAATCCATTAAATTGCTATAAATGTATTACATGTTGTCCTGGTAGAAATGTTATAAAAATTTTGACAGGAAGTGTTACAAGCTGAACAGGAAGTACAACTTCCACTGAAAAATCCTACAAAATTATTCAGAAGTAACCCTGTAATTTGAATTTATGACAGTGTAAATGTTCTTTTTATGTGAAATCTTTATTTTATTTTTTAAAGATGACAGTAATTCACAGTCTGCAACAGTTAAAACACGTTCATAATTTCTAAGAGCTGAACTTTCCTTTTAATATGTTGAAATGTTTTTATAAATCAACTTAGTGAAAGTTTGCACGACATAAAAATGATCTAAGTTCATCTCTGTGTGTGAGACAGCGAGGAAGCGAAAGCACAAGAGAGAGATTTGTGGGAAAGTGAGGTCAAATATCTTCCACCTAATAATAAATCTCACACACACGCTGAAACCTCCCAGCTCATACACACTTTTTCACCTCCCTGTGCCCCACTCGTGTGTTGACATAGTTTCCATGGTGAGGGGAAAGTGCAGAGAGCCATCGCTGCATTCCTGCGAGCACGCTCACTGACATATTAACATTTACTCTGAGGGGTCAGTTAACACTCTCTCAGTTCTCCCAGTACAATCAGTGGTCACTGCTGTCTCAATGAAAAAGGCATTTTCGACGTCCTGCAGGTGAACTGGCGCTGTCACTGCCGGCGTTCCTGTTCCACCTGACACCATTAACTCAGGGTTAAAATGAAACACAATCTGAGCTGGAGGACGGATTGCTTATTACGCTCTATAGTTCAAATGTGTCAGAGCTGATAGGATACAGACACAGTTGCGGTGTCTTCAGTCTTCGTGGAACATTTAAACAGGAAACAGACTCAAACAACAAGGTGCTGCAGCTGTTTATGGTTTATAACTCTGATGACATCGTCTTTTAGTTTATTTGGTGATGCTCTGATTAAGATGAACCGTTTTATTCTCAACAGAGAGACCGAAGCAGAGAAACATATCTGAACTGTTTCAGACAGGGTTCAAGGGGGTCCAGTGTGGGGGTCCATGAGACCTGAGTGCAGCGGGGTCAGTGTGACATAAAGGTCTCTGCAACTCTTTGAATGTCTGTATAAATCTAGTTTCTTCTCCACCATTTATCAGTAAATATGAGGCTTATGATGTAATATTTCTCTCTATGACATTAAAGATTAAAGCAGGAAGTTCTCAAACTGAAAGTGGGTGAATGTTTCTCCCAAGTCTCATCTTACTCTCTGCAACGCTTCTAACATGCAGACAGAATGATTCACATCCAAAATGTTTGTTAACCTGTTTAACTACAGAATAAATGTTTGTTTCTGTCTGTGCAGTAAAGTAACCAAAATAAATAGTCGTCAAATACTGTAGAAATGATGTTGTTCAAAGAGAAATAAAGACACATTTCTAAAATACAAATTAAGTTGGAGGTTCAGCAGGAACTGGAGAAACAAACAGTCATGTCTAGTTTTAGGTTTGAAACATGAGACTGAACAGCACGTTTCATAAAACAGGTAAACATCTAACTAGTTATTAGTTTCTGTGATATTTGTTTTTAATCATTCCCTCCAGTCAAGTGTTATTAACACAACTTCTACTGGTTTCTGACCACATGTACAACTAGTTTTAATGGAAAGATCAGTGGTATATATAGTAACTAGAAACAGGAACATGACACAGAAGCTGAAACAAAACAGGCGCCCCCTTCTGGCTGGGTGGAGTATATGTTGTAAGCCCCGCCCCCTTCATGTAAATAAATGAGACATTTTTCTGATAATTTTTTTAAACAAAACATGTTTGTTTTTTCCAGACTTCTGTTGATTCATAGTTCTTACTAGTTGTAAGGAGTTACTGGAATTTTTTTTTTTTTTTTTACATCAGGCTCAGAGATTCCGACTCGGTGGATTTCACGGCTGTTTTTAATCAAAAAGTATTTGCTTCCTCAGCGCTGGAAATTTGAAATCCCAGCATGCATTGGGGTTCTAATTTCCTGATGTGTTTGGATTATTTGTGTTTAGTTGCTGTGGGAATTAGCTGATAAAGTCCAGACTACAGACACACCTCAAATGAAGCAGAAACCTCCATAAAAACACAAACACACACACAGATGTTTATATTCTTTAACAACTCACAGTAATCCGAGCAGGTGGGGAGGTCTCAACTTGTATAAATATTTCAGTGTTATCTCCAAGGCTCCATCGGGGGCTCAGTGACCTCGAGCTACTGTGGGTAAAGATTGGACCAATCAGAATGGACGGAACCGTTATACCTGCAAAGGGAAGAAGAAGAAGAGTGAGATGGTGTGAGGAAGAAGTCGGACCTGATCTCCTTCAGTCTGCAAACAGACGTCTCAGCTTCAGTACTAAGAACTGAAAACAATGTTCAGGTTTAAACCAGCTCATGTTGTTTGTAGACTCCTGTCACTTTAAGAGCTCTGAGTCACAGAGCTGATTTATGAGGAGGAAAAAAACAGTCACACAAAAACACCCTGAGTAATGTTCTTTACCTCGAGCAACCAACTCACCTCGGATCTTAGGAGACCTGGGAATCCACCAGACGTCTCTGAGGGGTTTCAGCTGGAGATCTAATAAATACATTCACATGATGCTGCCAAATGTTATCTGATTTTCAGCTAATAGCTCACTTATTGACTTTCTTTCTGTTCATCAAACCAACTCTGATGCTCATGAGATTCCAGTCCACATACTTCATTTTGCGTAAAAGTGATGGTTCCACAGACCATCATGTGAGCTGCTGGCTGTCTTTAACCCATTCAGAGTTTGTTTAGATCCTGGATTTTGTCCCAGATGTTAGAGGAGGGTCACCAGTAGCAACACCTTCTTAAAGCAATATAACACATTAAGGTTTACTACAAAGTGAGAAACTGTTATCATCATCAGTCAGTAAGGGCTGCACGGTGTTGCAGTGGGTACTGTTGCCATGTAGCAAGAAGGTCCTGCAGGTTTGAAACCAGGCCAGGACCTTTCTGAATGGAGTTTGCATATGTGGGTTTTCTCCAGGGACTTTGGCTTCCTCCCACAAATCCAAAATATGCTTGAGGTTAATTGTTACTCTGGATTGTCTCTAGGTTTGTGTGATTGTTTGTCTATGTGTGGCTCTGTGATGGACTGGTGACCTGTCCAGGTGTGACCCCACCTCTCACCCGGTGACAGCTGGAGATAGAGACCAGCTCCATGCAGCCCTGAACAGATACAAGCAGGTACAGACTGTATTAGAGAAACAGCATCTCATCAGTAGATCATTAGTCCATATAAGGACTCGTCTGCATGTTAAACGGCGCAGCGTTCACAGGCCGATACTGACATCAACGCTGATCACAATAAAAAGCTGAAAACGTGTCGCCTCTGGTGGCCTCCGGGGAGAACGAGGACGCTTACCCGCTTCCACTTGCTGCTAAATTTTTCCATCTGATTTATTTTTCGCTTTTTTTTTTTTGTTGTTATGTAGAGCATCCCTAAAACTGTGACACATAGAAGCTGGAACCAGGGATAACACCCCAGAATGTCTCCAAAGCAGAAAGAAGTGCTGGTTTTTTATTATTTTAATCACACACGTCGCTGATTCAATTAAAGACGACAACACTTTGAGTTGTGACAAAGTCGCTTTAGCAAACGATCCATGAGAGGCACGATGCAGGGACGGGAAAATGGGTCAAATGGACCCTGAGAGAGAACAAGTACATGTTGGAATAAACTGCACAGCCAATCAACGAAGGATCCAGAGTTGAAATGAAGATGAGAGGAAACTAACAGAGGATGCTGTTAAAGAGGTGTCGAGTTTAAAACTCAGCAAAGCATCCAGGTTTCAGCTCATCTGCATTTCTAATGAAGAGACAAAGAAGGACCAGAGCAATGAGCTGAGAGGAAAACATAAGAGGAGACACCATGAAAGAGAGAGACTAGTGACAAATAGAGAGAAAATATATAAACACATAAATCCCACAGGACTCAAAGAGGACAGGAGGCACAGTCAGAGAGAGAGAGAGAGAGAGAGAGCGAGCTCAGTCCAACACTGAATTATAAAACATTTATTCTGCCTGATGTTTTTCAGGATTGATGGTTTGTCCAGAGATGGAGAAGAAAAAAAAAAAGAACAAATTAGGCCACTTTTGTCACAAGTCTCTAAGCTGAAGTTGTGATTACAACCACGTCAGATCCTCCTAAAACATCCAGCAGCCGGGTTTTTAAACAGAACCAGGCCAAACGTGAGGCAGGCAGGAAAATCTGACAGCCAATCAGCTGAATCCTCAAGAAAACGACTTTTACTTCAAATAAAAATCACCTGATTCAAACACTGATTAGGATATAATGTCTCTGAAAAAGTAAACCAGTTACAGACTCGTTATACAGTAAAATAACAGCTTGATTTGAACACTGGTTGTTCAGATATTTGGAGAATAGATTATGTGGGAAGGTGAATTCCTGCCTGGTGTAATTAGCTCTGTGAAATGTTTCAGTTTAGAGAAACACATTAGATTAAAGAGCTAACACCTAGTTCAAGTATGGCTAAGACCAAAATTTGCTTCCATCTTTAATTGAAAACATCATTAATGTTGACAAGAATACTCTTCTGTAAATGTTTATGATGCTGTTAAATTTACATCACATAATAATTTACATTCAATTCTACGATCGTTTAAAACAGGAAACAGTTTCTGCAGCAGCTAGTTGTTTCTTCCTGTTGTTTAACAGGAAACTGATGACAGTCAATATGTTTATAAAACAGTGTTTGCATGAATCCATGTGAAACTTTGAAAACACGAGATGTTTTAAGATGTTAATCATCCATGTTGGCTCCAGTCCAGTCCAATCACTCGCCTGTTTCTCTAAACTGAGGCTAAAGAGACGAGCTACACCTTTAGCTAAAAACTAAAGGACACGAACAGTCACAACCAACTAAGAGTCCAGAACATGCCTAATAAACATCACCTGTAGGGGGCGACGTGTTCCGGCGTTAAATTTAAAAAAAAAAAAAAAAAAAAAAAAAAAAAAAAAAAAAAAAAAAAAAAAAAAAAAAAAAAAAAAAAAAAAAAAAAAAAAAAAAAAAAAAGGAACATGAAACAACAGTGTCCAAAAAAGTTGATTTTTTTTATTGGTCCTTAAAAAACATAATCAATTTTAAATTGTCATCTTAGAAGAAAATATTAAAATATACCAAAAATGACAAAAAAAAAACCACTTTAATCCATCTGTTTTAGGGGGCAAACAGAAAAACTGTTAATTTTCTAGATTAAAACTGTTGATGAACAAATTCAGATGTTTTCTTACATTTATAAAGCTGCGTGTCTGTACAGCTCTCAGTAAACAGGAGAAGCTTTTCTTTGTGTACACAATGTTTAAACATTAACGTCTGAAATAACTTGGAAATTCTTGGCAAGTTAGTGGATTATATAATTTAGAATAAATAAATAAGGTAGGCAAACAATAAAATTAGACTGCATTTAATGAAATGCTTCAAAATCAGTACATATTTAAAATCTATTTATTTAAAAAAATCATGATACATCATATTAACGGCTGTAAAAACAACATATAAAAGACATGAGGGTAGATCTTGCCGGAACATGTTCATTGGTGCATATTGCTGCTACTTTGTTTAATTTACAGCTGAAAAAATTTGGCACAAACAACTTTCATCCACCTGGATCCTCAGGTGCTGTAGATGATTTATAATATTTAATATACCGTTTCTGAAAACTGAGACGACTACAGAAACCTGAAATTAGGATAAAACACTCGTATTGTTTCCAATCTACAGAAATGATCAATCCAGGTTGTGTTTTAATTCTGATCTAAAAATGTCTGAAAAGGAGATTGAAAGGCTCAAAATCATAAAGTTAATAGGATGAGAACATTTTACTGATGTTTAACATCTAATAAGGAATGAATCAAATTATTTTCTTGTTTTAGTGTTTTCACTCTGATGACTCCAGCGTTTCTCCCAGCCGTCACATGACAATCTGATTATTGCTATTAAATAGTGGCTTAAAATTCACATCAAAATTACTCTAAACGAACCCAACAGGAGGAAACCACCTGAATCCTGCTGGATTCTGAAGATAAACAGTTTCCTTTCACTTCAACAGGAAAGATTTCTACCATCGGTGGTTTTTTATGAGCTAAAACTAACGTTTTACCACAATCTGAACAGAAATATTGTAGATAAAAAACAAGGTTTAAAAAAAAAATAAAAAAATCAAAACTTCAATTTAGGCCTCCAGTCAGGATGTGGCAGGATTTGTTGCTCATGACTGACATCATAATGTCGTTATAAAACCGTACATGCAACTCTTTAGTCTCACGACACGCACACTGTAAAAATAACACACACGCACACGAGACTCAGGCAAAACAAACAGCTGGATACGTTTCAGGATATTTATAAAAGGAGAGCGCTTGCTCTCGCCACCGTTAGCGGCTGTTCAAGTGTTGGTCTGGCGAATTCGAACGCCGCACGCGCCGTCAGTCCACATGCTGGCACCATGTACATTATATCTCACACGCACAAACATACTAACTGCATATCTTATAGTAAAGCTTAAAAATCTCTTAATTTTCAAAAAACTAGACTTGAAATTAAAGGTAATTGTTGTCCTTTTGTTGTGGCTGAAATACTCTGGGGTGAATGTGTCGTTGTCCCCCCCCCCACAGCCTTGTGAATCCCTTCATGTCCAACAGATCAGGCTGTCTGTGCGTCTTCAGACACAAGGATTCATCAAGGTTTCATTGCCCAACTCTTGAGTTCTTTCTTCAGATACTCTGAAGGACCCAATTACTACCAGATTCAGAGAGAAGATGCACTTTGCACCGAGCCTTGGCAACATCGAAAAGAAAAAGAAAAAAGCAAGTAGTCCAGCCTGAGCGCTTCGTTTGTTATTCCTAGTGGTTAGAGAGGCAGCTGATCTCATATTCCCGGCGGGCAGTGACGTCTCAGAAGCTCCGTATTCCCCAGAGTTTCTCTTTAGGTACCAATATGTTTCAAAAATTCACTAGAAGCGCCACAGATTTTTTTCACAGAAGTCTGAAAGGCTGTAACTCCGTTGGTGAGTGTGTAACACCCCTGCACCTCCACTGCAGAGCTAAAAAGTCCTGAGCACCTTTTGAAAGCACTATGATTGGTCGACCATTTATTCCCAGCGCCCGTCGTCTGCGAACAGCTGGGTGTCCCAGAAGTCGTCGACGGGCGTGTGTCTGCTGTTTGTGTGGTGCTTCCTGTGAGCGCTGCAGTGTGTGGGCGCAGGGGAAAGTGTTTGTCAGTCCATCTCAAAGTTCATCAGTTTGTTGCCGGTGCGTGGAGTGTGTGTCGTGTTGCGGCAGCAGCAGTGGGCGCAAACCAGCCCCAGGAGCAGAGAGAAGAGTCCCACACCTGGAGATGCACAACAAGACTCAGGTCAACTCAGGTAAACCCTCTGACCTTCCTACTGCTACCATCTGACCTGTTGCACCTGGAAGAGCTTTTAAAAAGCTCATTTGTAGATTTTTACATTTTATTTTGAAAGTCAACTTCCCTAAGGAGACGAAGTATATTGTAACTTATCATTAATTATCACTATTTTTTTTGCATTAACCATCTTTTTTCAAAGGGGCTTTTATGGTTTTATGTTGGATATCTGTCTGAAACACACGAAACAAAATATAGTTTCAAATTAGATGAATATCAGACTGATTAACAGGATTTTTAATGACGTGGCAGCGTCTTCAGAGCCAAAGAAATTGAACAAAAACAAATAAAATCTAGGTGGGAATAAATAAATATGTAAATCTAAATAATTTAACTTTAAACTACATTGTTTAAACATGTTTATGTTGAATATAAATTTGATTTGTGCACAAGAATCTTTAAAAATGAATGAAAAAAAATATAAAGTGTTAAAAGTGTCTTTGATTGTATTTTTCTTTACATTTTTACTTTTTTAAATCACATTCTAAGTATCCTCAATTTATTTTTTGATGCGTTCCAATTTTTTTTTCTTTTTTCATTTTAATTTGTTTATTTATTAAGTTAAGAAGAGATTTTTCTGAGGTTGGATTGAAATTTGATTCTTTCCTCTCAGATTCCTAAATAACTGCTTTTATTACAACTCAGACAAGGAGAACTAGTTTTTTTTTTTTTTTACTTGTTATCTAAGAGAATAAGTTACCTTCCAACCCAGGTTGGTTTTACATTTAAAACTGAAACATCTGATAATTAGTGAATTTATTTGTACTTCATCAGTGGGTTTTTCTTTCCTCGTCCGTATGAAACAAATAAATAAAGAAGTGCTTGTGTTACCCAGTGACGCTGCTGCACCATATAGGAGAGGGAACTTCAGTGAATCCCAGACTGGAACAAAAAAAGACAAAAGATTTATGAGCTTGTTAAAATCAAAAGCAAAGCATTGTGGGATATTAAACGTGTTGTTGTGGTTCTGAGTGAAGTTTCCCTACCTGCAAACTTGACAGAGAGGAAGAATCGACTTGAAGTTTTCTTTTCAGCTTCGGTCCAGGCTCCCGTCGAGGCCGGCCGGTACCAGGGCGTGGCCACACAGTGATACTCGCCGCTGTCACTGGACACACACACACAGGAAGTAAAGTCCCATTACAGTCACTATTACGATGATAAACCTGTAAATGAAGGAGTGAAAATACACTTACCTGTCCTGAGTAGCAAAAATGTTTAGCAGATATGTGTTTGGGTCTTTGCGCTCGATCGAAACGTCGCTGGTCGAGTTTCGGCTGATTTTCCTCACGATGCCGAAGCGGTCGATGCTAGCTACCTGAGTGGTCGCCTGTCCTCCGCGGAGCCTGGTGAAAAACCAGCTCACCTCGTACCCCACGTCCTCTGAGAGGAAAACACAAAAGAGATTCCTGTTACTGATTTATAAAAACTTCTACATGTTCAGGCTGATTTAATCTTAAAATAACTTTAGAATTGTGTGAACACGCAGAGAAAACAAGGTAATTTAGGATAGCACACGACAGTCATGTGAAATTGTCTCAGTTTATCTGAATTTCTCACGTTTTCCCTCATTTTATGCGCAGCTTAGTGAGCGACCTCTACCACAGCCGTCGCACGTTTCTCACACTCTCACAGAAACACAACAGTTCCAGAAGACTTCCACACATAACTGAAAATCTGTCCCATGAATCTAAAACTTTTAAAAACTTCCTGTGACATCAGAGCGAGGCTTCGTAAGAACTCAGGAACCCTGGTGAACATTTTGAAAAGGTTCTTGCTGTTTGCAACATCTTAATCCAACGTGAACTGGGTGTAAAACAGTTAAACACAAACACAAATAACTATAATTAAACTAACAACAGATGCAGTTTAAAACCTGTTAAATACTAATTCTCTTTCAAAGTGTCGTAAAAAGCCACTTTATGTTGCTGATATGATACATTTTACATCCCTAAGAGATCAAGTGAAAACTCAGATTCAGTTTAATTTGACAGGAGGTTAAAAAGCCTGAAGGTTGAAAAATGTCTCCTTTAATTGTTGCTATCACACATTAAATCTCACATTTACAGAAAGTTCTGCTGATTTATTTATGAAAACAGTTCCAAAGCAGCTCTTATTTCCCTAAAAACACTCCTGTTTTCACCACATTAAATCACCTGATGTCCCTCTCACCAGAGTTAAAAGGAGGATTAAAAAGACAAAGATGGATGTGCATCATAAAAAGACGGTAGATGAAGAGACCAGAGTTTTAATAGATGCTCTCTTTTGGGAAAAGAAAAAAAAAAGGTGGTGTGAGGAAGCTAATCATTTCCAGAAGCAAGTGCTGGGGAGGGAAACGTGGTGCGTAAGACAGACAGGAGCACAAACTAGTCATTAGTCTGTCAGGAAGAGAAGGACTATTAGCAGTGTAACTCCTCCACTCACAGAGAGAGACAGAATAAAACCCCACAGAGCCTGAGTCATCCTCTGTCATCGAGGTGACAAATGGAGGACAGAGATGGAACAATTAAAAAAAACATTTGCCAACAAGAATCCAGCAAAAAACAGACAAATGCTAATGAAAAACAATTCTAAAAGAGATGAAAAGACAAAGAATGGATGTAATGAGAAGGAAGACAGAGTGGAGGAGGGGGGGCGCTAACCCAGAGCAGAATAATGAATCACATCTCAATTTCCCTCACCCTCTCTACCATAATGGTTTTAATATTCAAGTGCTACATCATTAAAAATCTGTAGTAGACGAGCAGCGGCAGTAATAACGCCGGCCTCGGTCCATTTGTCTCAACGTGTGACACGAAACCTCGAGAGGCAGAACTCCTCCAACCTGGATGTCTCACTAAAAGACGCTGCTTCACTCTGAAATATTATTTGGTTTTTCAACAAAACGTTCTAAGATGAAGGTAAATGTACTAAATTTAACACACCTATTTCTAATAGCTCTATCTCTTTAACAGGATTAGTATGTACCCAAAAAACTGGATGTCTTGTGCCCTCTGGTGGAGGACTGAAGTATTACAGGTGGAGAGTGCCAAATTTATTATCATCAGCATCATTATTATTCGCAAAACAACTGAAAAACTATTGATTATTTTACATATTGGGCTTAAAAGAGTTGATCTGTTACCCACAAGCATTCAAATATCTATTTTTAAGATTCTCTGTATTTAAAGAAGTTATTTTTGATTATTTTGGACACATTATTGGCCTCGTGTTGATTCATCCAGTGCAGATACAGTTACATGACTAAAAACTGAAAGTAACTTAATTCCTTTTCTAGCTTTTCCTGGTCTAGAAACAACCACAACTAGATAAAAGTCACTTTCTGCTTTTTCAACCAGACAACAAGTGGCAGATTTATTACCAGCTCATAATTTGTTATTTGAGCATATATGAATGATACATTTTGTAATCACGTTTTATTTTTTAAATAAAGACAAAATGACCAATCCCTCTCTGATAACATTAAAACGAGTGTTTAACGAGTCCTCAAACCTGGAAACATTCAGGTATAGAAAAGATAAATAACAAAAATATTTGAAAAAACTGAACTCTGCTTAAATTTATAACATGTTAAAATAAAAAAATCAGCTCCATCAAGATTAAAAGCACTGAATCCTCCTGGCTGTGATTAACAATCCAGGATACTTGAGTTAAACCACTTTAGACTTGATTTAAAATCCCCCGCTGACTTTTATAAAGCTGCTGTGCTTTTCTTCTCTTTCTGACCACCATGTGTTTCTAACAGCAACTTCAGGCAACGACACAAAGCTGCATCATCTCAGAAGGGTTTATTAAACATGACACAGAGCTGAGTTGGCTTCCAGTCATCAATCCAATAAAACCCCTTTTCTCAACTAATAAATTCACACATTACCACATGACGTTACAAAAAACTCACTCAAGGGGCAAATAAAACCACACAGCTTACAGTTTCTATCAAGGCTACTACATGTTTTAAAACCAAATTCCAAGAATTTAAAGTTGACCAATCAGGTCGACTCTCTGTTTAGATGTTGCAAATGATATGGTCAATATTTTGTTACCACGGTGGAGCCCTGCTTTCTACAGTGAATGATATTTAAAAGTGCGCAGAGTCTTTCTCTTTACAAAGTTTAAATGTGTCACTTCCTGTTAGTGCAGAAGGCATTTCAGCCAATCAGCTCGATTTCTTCTCATTCAGTAGAAAGACGTCTGTCGTCCACTGATTCAGACCGAGACGATACAAATAATTTCTATTTGATCAGCTCCTCATTTCTAACAATAATAAATTGACTTCAAGTGACTCTGCGTCATTAATTTGATGGTTCCAAAGATGAAGGTGATGATGAAGATGTGTCAGGACAGCACAGGGAGGAGGGCAACGTTTCCTCCATAAAGGCCAGTAGCAGTACGCTCCATCTAACGCAGGAGGAGGAAACAGGAAGTGACACTAAGAGAGGAGGTGAGCAGGGTCAACTGACCACACACACTCGCTGTCCAGAGTCCTTTTGCAGCTACTCAAAGACTGTTGTTGTAAAACTACAGTAACCTAGTCTATAAAATGTAAAAAAATACAATTATTTTATTATTTTACAGCCTTTATTTTGTTTAAACAAGCACCTACTATATTTCAGGTTTAAATAAAAACTATTTCTGGTTCTTATATCTGAGATTTCTCTGTTTATAACTCCATGCTTTTGTGCACCAGCTGTTAAATCCTCTCCGCCTTAAGGTGGTTTTAAAAATGGAATAAACCATGAAGCCCAGAAAGTTTTAGAAAATGGGGAATTAGAAAAACTAGATAAGAAAAGATTATTTTTACAAAAAGAAAAAAGATGATTATAGATTGTTGTAATATGCAGAATAAATCCACAGTGTTAGGGGACATTTAGGATAAAAATAGGTGTTTCCAACATATAACAATCAATACAATCTAATTATTATTGTTAAATTGTTATTTTGATGTGTGTTTTGTTTTCATCAAGAACAAAAGAACTCAGAAGTTGACGTTAAAGGTGTGATGACATCACTGTTTAAACTGGCGTAAAGCTATTTCATGTAGTAAATATGCCCGCATATGTCAACTCTCAAAAGAATTTGATTAAAAAACTAACACGGCGGGGGTGTACGGGCAGGTCAGAATCCTCTTCTCAGCAACACGGTTCCTTTCGTTAATGATATGTGGGTCTCCCTGGCTGACTTCGCTCTGATTGGCTACAACCATTGCCCGCAGCAAGCCTTTCTTCTCGGCTCCGTCAACAGTCCAGTAACACGGCGAGTGGACATTTACAACCGTATATGTTCGAGCCTGAAACGTCTTCTGAGGAAGACGGAGGGGTGAACACATAAAACTCAACTAATCACATGAGCGAATAAACAGTGCTGTCAGATGTTATCAATGAAAATAGATTCACAATATGGTATGATAAACCTGTTGCTCACGGACATTGTTGCTAGAGCGGCTATCACATGCTAGCATCATGAACTCTTCAGACCACGAACAAACGTTTATCAGGCAAGGCAGCATTTTATTAAATAAATAAACTTACGGGTATTGACGATGTGGTCGCCTCCTTCAGGGTTGGTAAAGAATTTTTAATTAAAATCAGTTTCTTTGATAATCCCAACTTGAATTCACCCAAGTTATGGAAGCAGTCCTCCGTGAAGTGAGCTGAACATATTTTCTAATTGAGGTTATAACTGTGTGGCACTTCTCCATAAATGAACTTCAGCCACTCTTCTCTAGTTTTTTCATCCTTCGGGAGTGAGTGTAAACTTCCAGCATGGGTTGAGCATCCTTGGACACAACAGGTCCCCGTTTGCGTAGTCATCTCTTCTCAAGTGCAGCAGCACAAGCTAGTGCAATGCAGCTAACGGTGTATGGGCGGGGGGGGGTGGGTTTGGGGGGTTGGACTGTTTACTTCACTGTGCACTTTTATTGGACGCTATGAAATACATAGGATGAAATGCCACGTAGGAAAAATGGTGCTTTCCGATTCAACCGTTTTTTTAAATATGAAACAAAGCGGACCGCCCACAAACGGGAACTTTGATACTCGCTTTGGACGTTCACACGACCTCATCAGTGCACAACACATCATGATATACCCCAAAAACCTCAAAAAAGTGCATTTTGATGTCATAACCCCTTTAAAGTAACCTAAGCACCCCCTAGTGGCTGGCTGCAGTAGAAGATTTAAGCCCCGCCCCCTCAAACTGAACAAATGGGACATTTTACCAATTTAAAAATAAAAATACTTGTTTGCAGGTATTGACTCGCCTGCTGCTGTAAGTTCAAATCTTCATGTTTCTAATACATTTAGTTGGAATTAGATTCGGTCTTTAACAGGGACGTTGTGTGAGACATTCAGCCTTGATGTTCTTGTGCTGTTTGACCTCTCAGCTCCAGTTGATGGAGATGTTTTCTGATGGTGCACCATTCCTTACATAATGGCCACACCTTTCCAAACTGACATCATGTCTGAGATTTCTCTGACGTTAATAACACAAGGTTACTTTCTGACTTTGCCGTTAACGATCAAAGACATTTTGCAACAACTCCCAACGTGTGAACTTCTCTAATATTTGAGACAGTGAGCTATAATTAGAAATCTTCTTCCTCACAGAGTCCACCCGCCATCTTCTTTGTTCTTCATAGCAAAGCGGACAGAGAATGAGGGGAGGGGATTGTAAAAGCTTAGAGACACAGGAGATTATTTTGTTTAAATCAACAGTGAGTGCAGCATCTCAAGCTGAGCATGGATCACCAGAAACACCCCCACCCTCTTGCTCGTCACGGGAGGTGCAGAATCTGAACCCCGCACAGCTGTTCCTCTGCTCAAACAGACCGTCCCCCCCCCTCACTCTGTGAACTCATGGACCTCCGTCTCACTAGTCACTTAATAAGCTACAAAATGTTCATTTACAAAGCCTTCACCAAACTCCACTCAGAGCAGCCAGAAGTAAATTAAAACATTTACTTCCACTTAAATGAATGCAAACACAATCGGCCATAATAAGGAATTACAGCTTCACAGTACGACATGTTATAAGATAAAAGGCTGCAGCATGTTTAAAAACAAAGTGTCAAACGTGCACTTGAACGTCTCCCTTAAGGCCTCATTTCTCCCTCTTCACATGATGCCTTCCATCACTTTTTATGTTTGCAGCTCACTGCAACAAAGACAACAAGCTTTGAAGGGAGATCTGGTCCAGAAGATCTACAAAACACCCAGATTCAGTCCAAGACAGCAGGGGTCCTGTATCTTTAGAGCGCAACATTCCTGCCTGTTAACTGAGAAGCAAAGATTTGGTTTGGATTTTGAGATACGGGACTTAAATCAACTCAAAATGTAAGACTCTGATTCGTTAAAAAGGCACCAAACTCCAGCCTCCTTTCAGCTGGTGCAGCAGTTTTAAGGCTCCGTTAGCAGAATCTACATAGGATCTCTAATAGAATATCTGGTCTGAGCTAATAAAATGAAAATGGCTGTCGGTGGAAATGAAGACAGTCTTATTGGATTTCTTTGGATTAATCCCATGAGGAGGATCTGAGGGATACAAGAAAAAAAAGAAACCCTGAAACACGCACACAGATGCACAAAAGACTGTCAATTACCACTAGAGTTTCTAATGAAAGTGTGTGTGTGTGTGTGTGTGTGTGTGTGTGTGTGTGTGTGTGTGTGTGTGTGTGTGAGTTCTTCTGCTCCATAAAGCAGGACAGTACTGGTAGAGTGGAATACTAAACACTATAAAAACACCATTTAGCTTCAGAGAAACAAAGCTACTGGGAAAGCGAGTTTCCCCTCGTTACTCGCTGCATGCTTAATGAGAACTCCGGTAAATGAAGGCCGGTTTCACTTCATATTTGTGATTTTTTTTGTGCATCAAGCAGTTTTTTTTCCCTCCCAAATCACTGCATTAATATGGGTTTCAAGAAGCAAAGGCCTACATTTTTAGATGATGAGATGCTTTTAATTTTAAAATTTAAATGGTGTCTCCTGAACTGTTATCATTAAAAGGGTATAAAACTATCAGGAGGGTTTGACTGTTCAATTTGTGCTACAAATTAAAAACATACAAGTCTTTAAAGAAAACATTAGCAGGTACAAACAGCTTCTCAACAGCTGAAAACACTATTTTAATAAAACAATCTATTTACTGTGTCCACAAGACTCCATGTAAACACAAGACTGTTTCTAGAAATGTCTTTATCCACACGAAAACACCCAAAAACAGGATCCTGAGCATGAAGCATGCACATAATAACATCAAAGTTAAATAGAATCCCACACTCTCTGGTGTCTGACAGCTAAATATCAAACATCAGATGGTACGTCCAGTTGATGTGTCTGATTGGTTGGATTGGGGGTTAGAGGCGGAGCTATAACATAAAAGGTTTTGTTTTGGTTGCCCACACAAAGATGAAACAGTGTGTTTTAAGAATTATTTTCATGCGTATGCAGTTAATGATGTTGCAGTTTGTACCAACTCCCTTAGAAATAATTCATGTTTTAAACCATTTGTTAATTTATACAGAATCTATTTTTGTATAAACATCTCTGACAGAAACCTTCCATCTATAACGCTAATGCTAAACAACCCCAAAACTTTTCCTTTAAGGATAAATAAACTGAGTGGTCAGAGTTTGTGTTTTGTCTGTAAACATGGTCAGATAATTTAACACAACTGAAGTAACTGAATGTCACTATATTATATAGATTCATTGATTATTTGTTAAAGTTCTCCTCATTCTCCCAGTGAGGAACATCTTATCATCTATCAGAGAGACAAGTTTGAGTTACAGGCTTTAAAAATCAGATATATTTTCAGATGTTGCTGGTAAAGTTGTTTTATGCAAAAAAATGTAAATTATATTAATGGAAATAAGTGAGTTTTGTCCACAAACTGCAAGAAAAAAGCTACTTAAACATGAATTCTAGGCAGATTTTACAACAAAAATAATTACAATTTATTTAATAAATGTAATATCAACCAGTTTTTAACCTTTGAACAGAAAAGCACACGCAGTCTTGACTTTCACACAATAAAAACTGAAGTTGTTCCACAATGAAACCTGCTAGTTCTCCTTCAAAGCACCAAATCTGTTCCCAGTTCAGAGCTAATGGAGTGAAAACGATCTCTTTATGCTTTCAATTTGTGTTTTATCATCACTCCGTTCACTCGTCTGTTTTTACGCCATTTCCTGCTTTTATTCACTTCTTTTATGTCTCTCTCTTTTCAACCCAGTAAAAACATCCAGAGCCATTTGATGTTTGAAGATAAACTCTGACAAATCTCACAGATTCATAGAAAGGATTTTAAAATCGTGAATAAGGAACCAAATAACTTCCATCACTTATTTTATACTCTAACATTAGAAACTATAACAGCGATTTTTATATCTCATTTTGATTCATAATTCTTAAACTAAAACATTTTTTTTTTCATCCGTTTTCTACAGATTTCAAAGCAGATATTCATTTAACAACACAAACAGAACAGAGTTGCATCACCTTCACTGTCCTGCAAGTACTTTCCTCAAAATATACACTATTTCCTCCAGCTGCCTAAATAAAAATCAAGCAGTAAAAAGTTGTAAAACACCATCACTTTAATTAAAAACTGCCTCCAGGCATCCAGAATTTCTTGTAAATTGGTCTTCATCAGAAGTTCTCCAGGCTTTCTGGCTTCTTTTCATTCATTTTCTGTCCTTGTATCAGACTATCACAACATATTGTGCTTAAAATGAGGAATGTGAAGTAGGAAAGAAGAACTTTCAAATCTAAAATCTGTCTCCATCAAGAGAAAAATCCAGTAAAGAACCATAAACAGGTCCTGAAGCTGGTTAATTACTATGGGACAAGTTTTCAGGTAAAAGCTGGACTTGTTAGTTATAAAATACTATCTGATGTGTAAAACTGTTATCTTTGATGTTTTTCATAGACTCAACTAAAGAAACAGGAACAAACTGTGTCACTGTGCCAAGCTGGTCACAAAGAGCCTGAAGATCCTGTTTCAGATTGGTTTTTTGCCAAGTTTGCCAGTGTCAGGGTGAAGCGACTTAAACAACTCTTCTTCTTCACCTTGTCTGAAAATAATCAGCTATGGGACAGAAAATCACAAAGGTTTCAAAGTAAAACTTGAGGAAGATTTAAGAAATACAGATTAAAACCACTTTAAAGGAGAAGAACGTTTCACTCTTTGTAGGAAAATATAGAGAAATGAGGGACGACTGAAACAGATTCCTGAGAGCTCTACCTCCTTAACAGGGTTACTACCTTCCTAATGGCTTAAATCTCACGTCTTCTGTCCTCTGGTGGAGGATTTAAGTACATTAAACATATTAAACAGATAAACCTCGGTGGCAGCGTAGATATAACAGAATAATTTACTGATTTGTTTCACATAGTTTTTTTGTAAAACCTTCTAGCTGTAACATGTTTCATCATGTTAGTGTTTTGTTGTTCTTGTCTCGGCTCTTTGGAATCACCAGTTACGTCACATTCAAAATCAACTGACTGGCACGAAGTTTCTTCAGCAGGATTTCAGCAGCTTTTTTTTTTTCCAGTCGGAGGATTTTGGTAGAAAATCTGTCAGAATTAAACTCATGAACTGGCAGATCCTGAATTAACTCAGTTTTTTTTTTTTTTTTTTACAGTTGGTCTTGGTTGAACAGAAACTGTTAATGGAGTGAGAATCACTTTTTATCATCCGTTCTCACCACTTCAAACCTCTCATCCCTCTTTTCGTCCCCCCCCCCCCCCCCCC